>OZ037939.1:1482500-2051628 GCA_964035585.1 Polytrichum formosum
GAGCGTAGTATCAAGTTTGTACTTGCACGTATACTTACGTATGTTGGTAAGTTGGAAATGCGCAATATATGAATTCCCAGCAATATTGCGGTGATGTTTTCCGCTTGGTGTGAACTTATAATCATGCCACATGGAATCATTGTCACAGTTATTTGCATCGATACGTGTTTGATTCAAGTGCAAATGCATGTAGATGCAAAGTCCATGGTTTAATTGGATGTTTGTGGCAACCGATTGTGTGGGCAAACATAAGAACTGATCATTGTGCGACACTTGTACATTACTCCCAAAATTGATAGTGAACAATAATTCACTTATAAACATTTCCAAAATCATGGTTTTTCCCGCATTGTGTACAATTTAGTATCAAATAATGCCTCCTAGTCCAACGCCTATCTCACAAACACTAGCCAACATTCCTAATCCGGCTCCGAATCACTATCCAATGGAATGGGGGGTCCGCGGCTTGAGCTTGCACCGTTCAGATTTGGTGGCCGTAGTGTCCGGCGCCTCGCCTCACGCCTGCTCTTGGTGATGGCCCATAGTTCTTGCGCCGCAGTCTCCCGGTCAGCTTGTGCACGAGCGCGCGCGCGGTCTCCAATGTGCAACCCCCTCGCGGCATTCGGATGGCGCATGACGTCTTGCATGGTGGGGCTAGAGGCCCCGTCATGGATGTCCAAAAGGCCGTTGACGTATTTCCACTCATTCATCCGGATTTGGACGTCCACCTCATTGAAGCTACCCTCTTGTGTAACGGCCTCCTGCCTCTCCAGATCGGCCTCAAAACTTGTTGTGTCCAACACGTGTTCCACATCCCAAGTTGTTTCCTCGCCCGGGACCGGTTCCCGTGGTAATACCCCCACTGTCACATTGCCGTTGGAGTCATACACGTATCCGTGGGGGTGAGGACCTGGGACGTATTCACCCGTCTCTCCGGCATGCCCACCCACAACACGGTACAAAAATGCCCTCAAACCTACGGCCTGAGGAGAGGAGCCGGGGTAAAACTCATGAGCAACCCTTGTGTACATTTCAGGCGTGAAGTTTGTCGGGTAGCCTCGCAGGTCCTTCAAATACCTCCGTGCACGCCAGCTATAAGCAGGAGGATCGCCGTATTCTGCGGGCGGCACACCATGGATTATTGTGTATTCAAAATCGGGAGGCATTCCCCATTGCACTCCGAATTGCTCATACAACCTTCGATGCAGAGGGGCTTGGCACGTAGGACAACGGCGTGTTTGCAACATGTGTGGCAACAAACAATTCGGGTGGACCATGTGACCGCACGACCCAACGATCCATGCGCCTTCGGGTCCCCAAGGATTGGAACAAATGGGGCACATGCTCCCGTCCTTGATCCAATCGGGGACGCATGGCCACAACAAGGCTGGTCTGGCCGGGGGTATCACGATGCGGGATGATACTACGGTATCCCATTGGAATTCATCCTCGGGCCTCTTGGTCCACGCAATACTGGGGTAATGGTCGTCATCGACCGGGAGGTTCTCAGGATACATGAAATCCAATGGCGGCCACGAGGTAAAAAGAAGCCGTCGTTCGGGCCACTGTTCGCCGTGGTCCCTATAGTGTGTCAGCTCGTCCATCAATGCCCTCTCACGCGTGGCGAACATGATAGTGGCTGTGACCATGCCCATGTAGTCGTCCTCCAACAACCGGTTCCTCCTAATGACCCGGTCGTAATCAACCCTCATTGCCTCCAAGTTTGTTGTGGGCGACGGCTCCCGCCCTTGTCCATCACTACCAGACATTGCTTGCGGCAGTTGTGGCGCATCAGCCCTCGCAAGTTCAAGGTTGGTCAAACGTGCAATCTCGGCCTTCAACCCTTGGACCTCCTCGGCGTGTGCACGTCGGACCATCTCCAATTCCCGTTCGTGGTCAGATTTGCATTTTGCCAACTCCGCCCTCAACGCCTCCACAACGTCGTTGTCGGCAACTACCAGTGGTGGGGATGGCACCGCCGATGCCATCTCCACATCAACGGGCGAAGATGGAGGACAAACCAACCGGGAACCATGTGGCGGTGTCACGTGGACCCTTTGTCGCCGGCTAGGTGGTTCAACCGGCAACCCTATGACAATGTTGTGCTCGTCCATGTTTGACTCGGCGGCCGGTGGAGTCCCCACAATTTGATGATCTGGTCCCGCAAGGAAATCAAAATAAGATCGGACCCTCAAAGGATTCATTGGAGTTTGCCATGCCAATGGAATCGGACGGCCAGCGTTCCGTCCTAGCACGGCACTTGGTATGACCGTGACCCGGCGTGCCTGCCTCAAGTCCGGGCTCGTGCGGGGTATGGTGGACCAGTCGATATCCACTCCCAAAATTACCTCTGCGTAGACCATTTGGCATAACCACATTAGCATATGCCCGCGATCAAATTCCCTCGGTGCACCCCACAAGAAATCCCACACCTCCTTGCACCGTTCTCCAAATATTTGATGGCTCACCTCCCTCCATATGCCATAGCGTTGTCTAGACATCCGTTCAGCATTCGCGCTAGGAACGAACATCCTCGTCAAATGGGTCCACTCTACGTACCTTCGGACCGTGCTATACAACCACATGCCCCTCTCATTTTGCCAGCCGGGATTGGCGAGAATGTTCGGGTCCCGCGCCACCTCCAAATTGATTGGTTGCGGCCTGCCCCTCGGCGCATTGCCGCGTCTTCTAGCGCCTGCCGACCCCGGTCTCGCTTGCGGAGTCCCCCCCGGATCCAAATCCCCGCCACGTGGAGGTTCCGGCGGCAAGTTATCTTCGTCTGCCATCGTTGCCCCTAACCCCTAGCTTTGTATGCCTACTATAAATTAAACCTAATATGGTAGCACTTCCAAAATAAGCGCCACCACCCACAATTTTTTTCCCAATCCACTAAAACCAAATTAAGGCCGTTCAAAGTTCAAACTACATAATTAGATTTAAACCACTTTCAAAATAAGTGTTCACATATAACAATTTCCGGTATGGTTCAAACTAACCGCAATGGGGTACAATGTAGACCGTATGTAGGTGGGTTGCAATACACACGTTAGGCAATAACAGTATATCGTATGCACCGTATACGTATTTCAGTACGTATGTCCACCTGTAGCCCTCCAGCTCACCTCTATCTCCAAATGGCAAGGGTTGATTAACAACCTAGGCCCAAATGGAGGGAGGTGGGAGTGAGGGAATGAGGGAAGTGGGGTCCATATATACCCCAAGGAGGCGTCCTTTCGATTAGACGCCCCCTGGACCAACCCATGGACGCCCCGTGCCCATGGGTGTGTCTACGCGACTGCTCGTGAGCAGTCGCACCCCTTCGTCGACTGCTATTAGCAGTCGACCATGGGGTGCGACTACTCACCAGCAGTCGCAACCCATTCAAGTCGACTGCTGATAGCAGTCGACGAAGGGATGCGACTGCTTACAAGCAGTCGTCTGCCCTTCAAGTCGACTGCTATTAGCAGTCGACTTGGGTTGTCGACTGCAGTTGGGCAGTCGACTGTCCAAGTCGACTGCTAATAGTAGTCGACGAAGGGGTGCGACTGCCCACCAGCAGTCGTCCGCACTTTGTCGACTGCTATTAGCAGTCGACGAGGGTTGTCGACTGCAGTTGGGCAGTCGACTGTCCAAGTCGACTGCTATTAGCAGTCGACTTGAAGGGCAGACGACTGCTTGTAAGCAGTCGACGAAGGGGTGCGACTGCCCACCAGCAGTCGTCCAGACTTTGTCGACTGCTATTAGCAGTCGACTTGGGTTGTCGACTGCAGTTGGGCAGTCGACCCTCCAAGTCGACTGCTAATAGCAGTCGACTTGAAGGGCAGACGACTGCTCACAAGCAGTCGCCCGCCTGTCGTCGACTGCTAATAGCAGTCGAATTTCCATGTCGACTGCCCAAGAGCCGTCGACAACCCAAGTCGACTGCTATTAGCAGTCGACTAGTTATGGTAGTCAACTGCTCTTGAGCAGTCGACATGGAAATTCGACTGCCGTCAACAGTCGACACACCTATACGACTGCCCTTTAGCAGTCGATTCAGTATGTCGACTGCCTAGTAGCAGTCGCTGTAACTCGTCGACTGCCCACTAGCAGTCGACACTGTTGACGACAGTTTACCCTGTGTGACGACAGGGTAAACTGTTTTACCCCCCCCAAACGGACGTGACGTTTTCAGGTCTGCCGTCACGTCGCTGTCACAGGACGTGACGCGACGTGACGCGACGTGACGTGTAATCCCTGGATGAGGGAATGTATACACTATAATTTTTTTCCAAAACAATCGTATCATGGTATTTTAAAAATAATATAAACCTAATTTTATGGAGTTCTTAACATCCTACATTATTTTGAACTCAAAGGCACCTATTATGTAGTGATGAATGATGAATGAATAATTGTGCGTTCATCCAGTCATTAGGATTGATGAATTCTGTGATTCACTTAGAACATTCCAGAAGGGATGGTTATTGAGGGAGTGGCTGACATGAGCTAGTATTAACCATGAGAAGCACTCTGATAGATCATCTTGCAAATGTAGTATATCAGGAATAGGAGTCAGGAGTAATAGCTAGACTCTGTAGATATGGCGATACATTGTATGCAGATCAACAGGTACACCAGGCGTAGGAGTAATTGTAGATGATATTCTAAAAGGTGTATGGATATAGTATAGAAATAAAATTTTACACAATCAGCAGAGTTACTTACTCACAGATACTTGTGATATCATATCCAATTTGCATTAGGTTATGGGCCCACCACCATTGGAGTAATTTTGCTAAGTGTATTTTTCAATTCTTTTTCAACAAAATGGACAAGCGAGATTCTGAATCTCTTAAGGTCTTTGATGGTGATAAATTTGCTGTATGGAAATATCATATGGAAATCTGTTTCGAGGAGAAGGATGTCATGCTCATTGTCAACGGGACCATTCCCAAGCCACCGGACACTGCATCTGATGCAGACAAAACTGCATGGCAGAAAGCCAACACACAAGCGAGGTGTATGATAAGTTCCTCTGTCTCATTGCCCGTCCTTGAGAACCTTGTGAATTGTTCCACTGCAGCATGCATGTGGGCTACTCTTTGTGCATTCTATCAACATAAATCTAAGGAAAATATCTATATGATTCAGAACAGTTTCTTCGAGTACAAAATGAGTATCGGAGACTCTATCAACACACACATCAACAAGGTGATGAGTATGGGAAACCTTCTCAAAGATCTTGGACAACCTGTTCCAGAGGATATGCTAATTACCAAGATTGTGTGCAGCCCGCCCCCAAGTTATAACAACATCATTGTTGCTTGGACAAACGTTCCCGCTCTGGAGCAAAATGTTGCTAACTTGAAAATCAGGCTGCTCCAGATGGAAAACCTCATGTCGTTGCAGGGTGGGGAAACCACAAGCGACTTAGCCTTCTTCACCCACTCCGTCAAAACATCCTCGAAAACCAAGAAATAGAGTCATGAGAAGAACAAAAACTACATACGAGAGTTAAAGAGCCGCACACGATGCTATAATTGTGGAGAGTTTGACCACTGGACCGCCGAATGTCCACATCCCCGACAAGATAAAGTCAAATTCTCAAACAACAACAAGACGCATAGATCTTATCGTCCATCGAAAAACACAAAAGGAAAACGAAGTGAAGCCTGTGTTGTTACAACAACGGATCAAACTAATTCAAGCTCAAGTGACCCCTCATCTGACTCTGATCATGACACTTATGCATTCATGGCTACAAGCAGAAAATCCCATGCACTGAATGTCAATCTCGATAAGCAAGCTTGGTTTGCAGATTCTGGTGCTACAAAACACATGACAGAGCATAGGGAATGGTTTTCTACTTTCAAGCCCATTCCATTAGAAGCATGGTCGGTTACAATTGCAGATGACCGCCACCTCTGGGTTCGAGGCATTGGTGACATCGAAATTACACGCACTATTGATGGTACACAGAAGAATGGACTCCTCCAACAGGTTTTGTTTATTCCATATTTGCGACGGAATCTTTTCTCCATCAGCCTTACTTCTAAGGTTGGGTTATCTTTTCAAACTTTCGGAGACAAATGTGCATTATACCGAGATCTTGGCAAAGGGCCTAAGGTAATGGAAGGCACTCAAACCGGTACACTCTACAAGCTCTCCATTACACCTGTCATTCCAGCCTCTGCTCCTTCCGAAACATCTCCAGGGCATTCCACATCTACTACTCTTGCAGCTACAGGTTCTTGTGTTGACGACCTTGCTCTATGGCATAACAGAATGGGCCATGTGAATATTCATGTAATCAAACAAATGAGTGCACACAATAGTTTACAGGATTTTATTGTCTCTCCCAGTAGCAACCTTCCTGCTGTATGCCGAGGATGTGCTCTAGGGAAGCAACACAAAGCCACGTACCCTTCCAATCCTCTCAAGGACCGCTCAAAAGTTCCAGGCGCACTTCTTCATGCCGATCTATGTGGCAAAATGTCTTGTCCATCACTGGGAGGTGCCAACTACTATATCCTCATCAAGGATGACTGCACATCATACAGGTTTGTAGGGTTTCTAAAAGCCAAGAGTGATGCTCTAAGGTTTTTTACCAAAGTGTTGCGCTCAGTCGAACGGACAACGGGAGATCGCGTTCAAACTATACGAACAGATCGCGGCAAAGAGTTTTGTAATGACGCCTTTGAACTCCTCCTTGAACGCGAAGGTATTACCCGTGAAACCAGTACCTCATACACTCCGCAGCAAAATGAATACATCGAGCGGGACAACAGAACGGTTTGTGAAGCCGCCAGAAGTATGTTACACCTTCACCACATTCCTCTCAAACTTTGGGCGGAGTCAATTCACACAGCTATTTACCTTCTCAATCGTACAATTAACCACCAGGTTGGTTTTGTAACACCCTACGAACTTTGGTTCCACACTAAACCCAGTGTCTCCCACTATCGCATTTTCGGCACTATTGCCTATACGTTTATTGACAAATCCCTGCGAACTAAATTTCAAGCCAAAGGCAACATGGTTGTCTTTGTTGGTTATAGTGACACGAGTAAAGGATGGCGGTTCTGGAATCCTATTACAGACAAAGTGCTCGAAAGCTCCGACGTTATTTTTTATGAGGCTACGGGTTATTCTCCCTCTGTTTTTCCCCAGCATCAAGATGAGCATATTGATATCCATGCTTCACTTTTTCCCTTGCATGCCGGACATCGATCCACAGACCCTCCATCAACTACTGATGCTAGTTTCCCTAGTGTTGTATCCACTCCTACTGTTTCAGTGGGAGATTCTGAGCAGATTGCTGACCTTCCGGTTCTTGAAGAGGATCCTGATCCTGTTATACCTACGTCCCTAGATCCGGCATCCATATCTTCATCACTATCAGTTACTCACCATGTTACACCACTTTCTGCTGACGATCCTTGTTCTCCTCCCTTCTCTCATGAGCCTTCTGATCCGTATGACTTTGACATTCCCATTTCCTCCCACCCACATCTCTCTGAACCACTGCATCCTAAATTCTGCTCTCTTACGGATATTTACTCTGACACAGGGGTTTCAGACGCTGGGACTCAACTCTCTTTTGCTAACATGATTCACACTGCGGAGACATATCGGGAACCTGCTACTTATCACATGTCATCACAGGCCGCTTACTGGAAGGAGACTATGCAAAAGGAGTATGATTCCTTAATGGATAATCATACATGGACTCTGGTTCCGCCACCTCCTGGTCGCAAAGTTATCCAGTGTAAATGGGTATTCAGAATCAAGTATACTTCTAAAGGCGCTATCGACAAGTACAAGGCTCGCTTAGTCGCAAAAGGCTACAGTCAGGTTCATGGGGTGGATTACACAAAAACATTCAACCCTGTCATTAAACATGATTCCATTCGAGTGATCTTTGCTATAGCAGCCGTCCTTAAGATGCACATGCGACAATTTGATATTGGAACGGCTTATCTGAACAGTGACCTCACCACTCGCATCTACATGCATCGGCCTGAAGGATTTGTTAATCAGCAAACTCCCTCTCATGTCTGTTTGTTACTTAAAAGCCTCTATGGTTTAAAACAGTCTGGCCGCCTGTGGAATCACACATTTGACATTTTCCTCAAGCTTTATAATCTAGTCACCAGTGATGCTGATACTTGTGTCTATTATCGACAGACCCTTTCTCAGTCGGTTGATCTCATTGTTGGTATTTTCGTCGATGACGGCATTGTGTGTGCTTCCACCGAACAGGACCTCGATGCTGTCATTCAACATTTGGCTACTATGTTTAAAGTTACTCACGGTCCTATGGACTACTATGTCGGCTTCCAGATTCATCGAAACCCTCACACTCATAGTATCCTTATCAATCAGGCCCGTTATCTCTCTAACATCCTCCTGCAATTTGAACTAGACACTGCTCACCCCGTCTCAACTCCGGCTGATACCCATGCACCTTTGCAACTGACTCAAGGCCCGGATGACCTTCCTCTCTCACCTTCCGTACCCTATTGTGAGGCCGTTGGCTGTCTTATGTACGCGATGGTATTAACACGGCCAGACATAGCTTTCGCCGTCAGTAGGGTTGCGAAATACACAAGTCATCCTCGAAACTCCCATTGGACTGCTGTCAAACGCATTTTTCGATATCTTTCTGGCACAATCGACATGGGTGTTTCTTACTATGGTTCCTCGACAGATTTCATTCTCAAGGGCTATTATGATGCGGACTATGCAGGTGATCACGATGATAGGAAATCACGCACCGGATATCTCTTCCTCCTTGCAAACGGCGTTGTTGCCTGGTGCAGTAAACGCCAAGGTTGTACCGCTGATTCCACCACCGAGGCTGAGTTCGTTGCTCTCGCGGAGTTCATCAAAGAAGCGATCTGGCTTCGTCGCCTCCTCAACAGTCTGGGGTTCCCTCCACGAGTTCCTACCATCATCCTCTCCGACAACCAAGGGACCATTCAGTTAGTTAAAAATCCTAGATATCATAAGCAAACCAAGCACATCGAAACAAAGTATTACCTGATTCGAGAAAAATATGAACGGAAACAGATTGATGTTCACTATGTGCATACGAAACAACAACTTGCAGATCTTCTCACCAAGGCACTTCCTCGCGAGATCTTCACCACACTTCGCGATCTTTAAGGTCTTGTCGCTCCTCCGTTTTCAACGAGTGGGAGATTATGTAATACCGTTATCACAGACGAGCGACAACATTTCTCACAAGACAATACTGCTATCACAGATAAGTGACAACATTCCTCGCAAGTTACTGGTTCAAGTACACACAAGGCAAACGCAGAATGACGCAACACTTAACAGCTCAAGGAATTGCATATCAGATGCACGCAAGGAAGTTAAAGTTTTTTTTCCAAGCTTTTCTATTACCTTTGCTCTGGCAACATACTATCAACTAATTGTTCAAGCTAAGTACTACCAAGTGATAAGCCTCAAGGATGCAACACAATGAAATGGAGTCAAGAAGCTTTGGAGTTCATGATAGCTGAGAGCGGCACAATGACGAAATATGGCACAGCTCAAATGAAAGGAATTTCAAGGGCTCTGAAGTTTTATAGGATCTGGTTGTTCACAGTGAATGACGGTGATCACATAAAATCATGGGATGTGTTGTACATTGTTGTCTACGTCAAATCATGAAACAAGTTGCACGCCGTCTTGAGGTATCATATCATATCAAAAGATGCGACGTATGACGTCCTGAAGAAAATCATTATGACGAGCTATACACAGAAATCATGAGATATGTCGTACATTATACTGAAGAAAAGTAGTGGAACATGTTCACATCAAGTTACTTACACGTCGTTCTAAAGAAGCAGCAAACGGGACGTCGACAACTACGAACGAACATCAAATCAAGCACCTATGATTTTAGGTTTAGGTTTAGGTCTAGAATAGGTAGAAGCGAATGAGATGCTTTCATTATAGGTTTAGGGTTAGGGTTTGCAAATGACTAAATGAACGAGTGGGAGTGATGAATGATGAATGAATAATTGTGCGTTCATCCAGTCATTAGGATTTATGAATTTTGTGATTCACTTAGAACATTCCAGAAGGGATGGTTCTCGAGGGAGTGGCTGACATGAGCTAGTATTAACCATGAGAAGCACTCTGATAGATCATCTTGCAAATGTAGTATATCAGGAATAGGAGTCAGGAGTAATAGCTAGACTCTGTAGATATGGCGATACATTGTATGTAGATCAACAGGTACACCATGCGTAGGAGTAATTGTAGATGATATTCTAAAAGGTGTATGGATATAGTATAGAAATAAAATTTTACACAATCAGCAGAGTTACTTACTCACAGATACTTGTGATATCATATCCAATTTGCATTATGTAGGGCCTATTTTATTTTGAAACCATTTCAATTTTTGTAATACTATCATAAAAATAACCCTATCTTTGGCCACACATAGTTTCTAATTTTTAGAGAGTGTTGGCCCTTGCATTACAAATTATTTCATGCCCATGAACATAATCTTCAAAGTTTTTTTCACATCTCATTGGTCCATGTTTACATGGTACATGATTAGGTTGCATTACTATGGGCTCCAATTCTTGGTCTTTTTCATCTTCAATGATCATGTTGTATGTACATGATTACACATACCATTAGAATATTCTTAATGATATTAAGGTCCCATTGATGACTCGGTTTTTGAATAATTCTCCATCTTGATTGTAGAACATCGAAGCAACGCTCCACATCTTTGCGTGCAACCTCTTGTATCTTGGCATAGTATTGTCGTATCTATTTCTAGACATCATGGCTTGTTTGTACAAATATAGTACATTGGAGAGAAATCACATCTATTAACATGTAAACATTAACTTCAAACTCATACCTTGGTCCCTCTTCAAACCGTTAGCCACTAAAAGACCATGATCAAGTACATTAATGTCATTATTTCCTCCATGCAAATTAAAACACCATGTTATATTTACAAACTATGATCTGCAATAGCTTCTAGTACTATGAAATTTTTGTCCTCTCTATCTTGAATAGTTTTTTGTCATGCAAGAGGGTATTTCTCTTGACTCATAGTGCATAAAATCTAATGATGCAAACATACTAGGCCAACTATGCTCTATGTTAATAGCTACTTGTTTTTTTTTAATTTTCTCTAGTTGGTTGTCTAAAATATGTACTCTCATATGTAATTGAATAGCCAACAAATTTTGTTTCAATGTATGCATGGATGCACTTGATGCCAATCAGACATATTCATTAGTGGCATCAGAGGCGATGCCATAAGCAAATATTCGCATTGTTGCTGTACATTTTTGCAAACTAGTATAACCCAACTCACCAATACCATCTTATTTTTGCACAAAATATGAGTCATATTTTACACTATCTACTAGTTTTAAAAACAAATGCTTTGACATTCCGAACCTATGGCAAAACATCCTCAGATCATAAACAAGTTTTTTAGAAAGTAATCCTTCATAATATGTTTATGCCCCTCATGTTTTCCTGTGCAATATCTAGTTTTTTCCAAGTTTTGGAGCAACCATGCCAACACCAAGCTCCAATATTTGGTCATGAAAATTATCAACTAAATTAAAGCTACATCCCCGGGGAGGTCACTCCATTGTCAAGTTGAACGCCACGTGCGTTAAGACAAAATCTACTTTTTCTAAAGGGCATCACCGAAATGGGTCAAAATTTTATCAAATTTTTTCATGAGTAGATATACATGGTATCTATCACATAGTAAAAAATGGTAACCAAATCTGATGATCTATTTTTTTTATAAAACATACCGTTTCTAACTAGAATGATGCAGAATTGAACTAAAAAAATTACTACAAAAATGAGGATGACTAAAAATTTTAGAAAAATATACAAAAGATACTATTAATGGTTATGTATATGTAGAAAAAATATCATAATTTTTAAAATTATCTATGGCATGTAATATAGGGGTAGCAAACTTTTAACGCACGTGGTGTTCAACTTGACAATGGAGTGACCTCCCCGAGGCTACATCATAGATATGTAGATCTTCTTAATTGAGCCTTCTTATCGATTCATGTTGTTCCCTCTTCTCACTTTAGTAATTGTTATCCATATTGTGCTATCAAAACATCACTATAAGGTCTTCATATATACAATGACAAAATATTATAGTGATCAAATGATAAATATCATAGTGTAATGAAATGAATGTGTGTAGGAATTAATTTAAAAGCTAAAAATAAACTGTATATATATATATATATTGTCTAAGTAAATGTATAGATGGATGTTTGTCTAGATTGTCATTCCAAAAGTAGAATTTCAAAGGTCTTATACTAGCTAATTCACCTATCTATATAAAAGGCACTTTGTGCAATCTATATCTTGATAAAGTGTGTATATAACATTTTTTTGTTTATATGTTTGTTTAGTTGGATTTTTTTTCATATTTTTACTTTATCAACTTAAGTTTCACAAGCTTTTACTATAACTATCTTTGACCTAAAGTATGTGAATTTTTGCTTTCATTGTCTTTCTAGAAATAAAAAAGTATTTTTATATTATTTTATGTGTGTGTATTGTTTACTTGGAGTACCCTCTAAAATGACATTTTTATTTATTTAGATAGTAATTTTTAAAAATTCACAATTGTACTATTTATTACATCTAGAGGATATATTCAGACTGAATGTGGAAAATATTTGAGAATATCCAATGGAATATTGTCAGTCCCACAGAATATTGTTATGTATCTAAATAATGTTATGCAACTACAGTTCTAGAATTGTAATGTAGAGAGTAGCTATTATAAATAGATATGATCCATTACAACAAATGTTAATTCCTATTTTATGATCAATTTTCTCCATCTACTTGATTATTAGATTAATGATGAACATCGTGGGTCTTTACTTTATCATAAGTTAGAAAGACTCATAATGTAACATCATGTAAATTTGTAATTGCTTTCAGAATACTATACCTCATTAATATGCTCGGTTTATAATATTTTATAATTTATTCACCTCTTGTTCTCTTTATGATTTGAATATGGTTTCTTGAAGTTAAAACAATCTTAATCTTAATTATCTTCACTCGCAATGTAAGACTCATTGATTGTGAGAAAAACTAAGATAAGACGAGTTTTAGAGGTATATCATTATCTTAAAGTTCCATTCATATTAGTCAAAACTCAATCATAATTATTAGTTGTTGATGACTTTAAAAGATTCTTCAATAGTTTGAATTAAGTTTCTTGAAAAGAGTCACGATTCATAGTTTACTTGCCGTGATATAATAACCTCAATCTCAATCAATATATATATATATATATATATATATATATCTCTCTCTCTCTCTATATATATATATCATAATATTTTATCTTACGTAAATCACTTCTCCGATTAGTTATGAAAGTTATTGTAGTATCCATGTTCTTTAAGTCTTTAAGCTCAAGTGTTTCCACTTGAGATGAAAACATAATTACATTAAGAGTTTGTATGATAAATCTAACTATATTAACTTAATCATAACATCAATGCTTCTCATACTTGATCATTAATACATTACTCATAATAATAATAAAACTCTCACGTTATACAATCACAATTTTTTATTTTATGATAATTGATTCAATTACTTCCGATTAAGGAGTTAAATCCAAATGTATTTGATGAAAAGAAGAAATTACTTGATCCTAATTCTATCAAGTCATTGATGAAAGTTAAGGTCAATTCAATGACACTTTATCTCTCAAAGTCCCAATTCTCCTCTTGAGCGCTTAATTTACATCTTCATACTACTCTTTTGAGTGTTTGCTCAAAAGAGTTCTTCTCTCGATATCAATTTATTCAAATTTCACGACATCTACAACTTACAAAATAAATTAAGAGAGAGGAAAGTTCTAATTTTGAGTAGAAAAAAGTTGTAGTATATTCATAAATATGTCTCAAAGACAAGATACAAGATAAGTTCAAGTGTTTTTGACATTCAATCTTAAGATAACTTCGTTGCTATGAAATGAGCTGTTGTTTCCTAAAAATATATCTCTTTAAATAGTATTTTCTTTATTTCTAAAATCTACATTTATATGATTTATATTTTCTTTATATGTGTATCTTCTCTCATCTTTATCATTCTTAGATAGGAGTTTTCTCAAACGGTTATAATTGTTAAGCCCTTAGTATGTTCATAATTCTAAATATCTACTTTCATCTTTATGATGGTTACATATTCCAAGTTCTGTAATAATGTCGATTTATCAATATACTTTACTAATCAAAATTGGTATTTTACCATTCCTCAAGGTATAGTTGAGGTGGTTCCAAAATTGACTGTCTTGTTAAAAACTATTTTTATACTAAATGTTATCCTTATGAATTGTTCTATTGATAAAAAAAAATCCCAATTTTTCTTTATCTACCCAATGGCCATAGGTTACCTAATCTATCACTGCACGCCTTCTTCTTAATTTCACGACAGTTTCTAATTCCGCAGTCCCCTTGACTCCTTGGTTTGCAGTCCCTATAACCGTGCGTCTTCCGCCCAATGTTGTTGCTCCTAATTCTATGGCCGGTCCCTTCCGGCCTCACATTCATTCTTGGCTTAGTTTCTTTGTGACTGCCTCTTCGGTGCCTCCCTTCTTGGTTGCTACTGTGGTTGCCTCCTTGGCTCCTGCCTTAGCCTCCTTAGATGCTTCCTTGTTGTTTATGTTGTCAATCTACACTTCATCTCAACAATTAAACACAAATTTTGGCAAATGTTACTTAATACTTTAATTATACATGTGTTTAGATAACTCATGAAACCAAATGATTTTGTGTTTGTTAATTAGTGATGTATATATCAAATTGTTATATTGCATCTAATGTGCCACATCATGTATTGAATAAGCCACCTTAATTGCATTGAAGTTGTTTTTTAAGATTTAAGAGAGATTGCAATGTCAATATGTCATACAAGAAAGAAGGTAGATCAAGGAGGCCTGAAAACTCTGGGGGTTGGACTTTTCATATCACTTATAAACTAACGCGAGTCTAAGAAGGGGTACTATTGGTTGAGGCATTAGTGTACATAGTATACATAAGCGAAAGGTATTCTTTTCTGTAATGTGTACACCTAAAAAGGCTATTAAATTTTATCAAGTAAAGATAGACGAACAAAGGGGGTCCTAAGGTTTAGAAAAAAAATGACAACGTATGTGTTAGTTTCATCCACTTCACATTTTCATCCATTTTTTCATGTGGTCATAGTCCTCAATGACTATCATATGTCTTATTGTTAGGGTTTGCATTTGGATATAAATATTTACAACTAGAGGGCTCTTGAAGCTTTCACGGGCTTCCTTTAGTTTTACTCTCTAAATTGTGGCTAAGTTATGTGGTCTTATCTTTGTTTGTTTGATACAATCATTGAGTTACATGCTATGAATGAAAAACGTTCACTGCCTTTCTTTTTGAAAAGCAAAAGTGGATTTTATGTGTAATAAAAATTTATGTAATTCATGATGTATAGTTTGTATATGAAGTGGAGCCATTTATCATAATAAATTGAAAAGCTTAGTATAAATACACGAGTCCATTTTTTAGCATGCCATTAATACATACATACATATATATATATATCTATATCTATATATCTCTGTTTTTTCTATAAACTTTTCATATATATAAGCGGTTCGATTTCATAGTGACCCAAGCACATCATGTAGGTTTCCAATGAAGAATCCCACACCATATGAAAACTACTCCCAACATCAAGAGATCCAGGTTTGTCAAAGCTGGATGCACATCAACCATGACCCAATTGTGGGGCACAACAAAGGAAATCAAAATTTTGGGATAGGATGGAGGTTCACTTCAAAGCTGCCATGCTCCAACATTTTGGGGTGCCCATTCAACCCCATAGAAAAGATAAATGCAATTGTTTAAGTTATTGTATTTTTTATGGTATATATATATATACACCAATAATACCATGATTTCTAAACTTCAAATGCTTAGTTGCTCTAATAGTCTGCAATGTGTGACACTAAAAGCTTTAAAAAATATACAATTTTTTGCTATTTTGTATCCAAGAAGAATTGGTCTTTCATTAGAATCCAAGATTCATACAATAAGAAGGGACATTATGAAGTTCCAAGCCCATGTTAATTATGTAAGGAACTTGATTGAATCGGCACAAAAGAAAGTGATGTTATTACTAAGGTCTTAGATGTTTACCAAAGGACGCATGAAAAAACACACACACACACACACACACACAACTTTGGTTTCATGTATCGTTGGCCTATGATTAAAGATCACCCTAAGTTCTTTGACATAGAATAGATTGCAACTCCAAAGAGCGAAGCTAGGACATGAGCATGAGCAAGGGCCTATTTCCATGGGACAAGGGGGGCTATATATAGACATGTTCACGAAAAAATTGAGGTGACACAAGGATTTCATGTTTTCTCGAGTTGCCCGAAAACTAAATTTGTTTTTACGAGCTAGCCAAACAAAAGGTTGGAGGGGTGACCAAAATTATCCATGGTTGAGTGAATTTTGGTGCGGAGGTTTTACAAATTTTCGTTCAAAGGTACCAAAACACTAACTATCTTTTTACTTGGAGTAGTTTTGGTTACTATGCATGTCTTTGGGCTAGGTGGTACAATATATTGTGTACACATTTGGTATTTTGACATGTGTTTAAAAGAGAATGGACTTGAACCCAAGACCCTAAGGATAATGGACAACATTTCACACCAATTGAACAACATAGTTAGGATTTTGTTGATGTATGGTTTATAGTTGTGAAAGATTCCATTGTACACCACATGTGCAAGAACAAACAACACACTTTACACATCTATCAAAATAATGTTCATAGTGCAGGTTGGGTTTGTGTATACATTGTTTGTAGGTGACATTAAATGACACACATAATAAAATCGCCCTACATTCAACATCTCCAGCACTAAGGTCCAAAACTAAGCTCCCCAACATTGAATTCAAGCAGTACATCAACACCCATTCAGGAAGAATTGTTGTGAAATCCCAATTTGTACATTCCCTGCTCATGGTTGGGGTTGGGCTCCACATTCTCCTCCAAAACCTACACACCAAAAATAGTAGCATGCGTCGTATAGTGTTGGTTATCTCACATTGCTTGAAATCAAGCAAGCCAATATGGATGGTTTATGATCGTCTCGCTCCAATTGGTGTTCACAAGACGGAGTTCATTTAGTTGGACAATAACCTCATCAAACCCTTCTAAAATCACCTTCCAAATATGCTCCAAGAAAAGATCGTATGGTAAGCTCAGGGAAGCAAGATGGACCCCATACCAATACAATTGTCTTGGATACTGCTAGAAACTACATAAAGAGGCACAATCCACTAGAAATGGACACGGCCAAAGGTGAGCACAATTCTCCAATTTGAAAGATTGTTGTGACAACATCTCACAAGTTGCCGTGCCTTTGGTCAAAAGACAAAAGTCTTCAACGTCAAAAGTATTATGTTTGACTATTTCAATAAGCCACTTACAACATCAAACAAAACTAGGGCAATGCAAGGCCCACACACGTGTATTGGGATTACATGTACACAAAAGGCAAGCCTTTTGTAATATCCAGTGAGAGCAATAATTCTCCAAGATAAATGCACATTGATTGAATATGCCCACATACTTGTAAACAAAGAATAACAAAATCCATTTGGCAGATACAAAAAAAAACCAAGCCCCCTTTCTCATGCATTGAACATGTGCCAACAATCTACATAAAATCATTTGAAGAACATTAGAGATTGTGAACTTGTTATACATGAAACACACGATACCGATGTTGAATGGTAATACAATTGTGAGCATAAACACAAGTAATTTTCCAAAATTTGTTCGTGATTGTCAAAATTGCCAACTACATGTGTTACAAGATTCAAACCCACAACACTGGACATCATTAAACATCAAAATGGACAACCTACACGTAAATTACAAACTTCCCAACTATACACTGATTTAAAATTCCCACACCACATCATTGGATCGCGAGCCAACAATTTTGCAAGTTTTTCTACATTCCATGTAGGACTATGGATGCAAATGTCATTGTGTGGATTTGCTCTAAACACAACCAAAAACAATTGATGCAAATGCTTGCATGGAATGTATTTACCTCTGCCACCAATACTACCTGAGTGCATCACCTGGTAATTGGGACAATTACATCTAGGGTATTGATTGATTGTTAGCACATGCACTACAATCAGTGTGGCATTATTTTGGTTGGTGACAATGTAAACTCTGCCATCACTGGGAGGGCCAACTGCATCCTCTTCACAATGTTCAAGGGCATGAAATGTCCAAGGTTCATCTTCAGGCAATGCTCTTCAGTTGGTTTGGAGCGCCTGATTCTCTTGCCTTCGCATGTAGTGGGATGCCCCAGAAGGCAGTCATCTGCTACACCCTTAGGAACAAGAGACAACGCCTGATCAAATCTCCGCAATTTGAACCATGCATCCTCCAAAGAAAAAATCTCTACATTTGTCGAGTTCATACCAATATTCACAACCCAAGTATTTGGTAATGTGGGTTTGAAGACAACGAAAGGACAAACAATACCCCCAACGCACAATTGAATATCGCCAAGGTAGAACCACATAAACGTTTGCCTAGCTTCCTTCATATTCACAAGTTTGAAACGACCTTCGAAGTATGGCACATGGATCCTTGAGCCTATTTTGTTGGAACACTTTGCATGTGTAGAACTTTGGATAGTAGAGCAAGGCATAATCTAATGCAATGAAGGGTTACCTCCCTGATGTTATACATATCACCTAAAAAATGCATTGGAACATCAAACTTTGGCGTAAATCATCATTCCTAAACAAATTCATGTTGAAATTTCATAAACTCAATTGCTCCAAAGTGGATTAGCTACATACTTCACATTCAAACACTAATGATACGATCCTAAACCTCGGGGAGATCACTGGCGAAAATCGTAGAAACAACGTGCAATAAAAAATAGGGTCCAATATATTCATTGTAGGTAAATTTTGCAAAAAAACGTACATTTAATATAGGGGGTTTTAAAATAATGAAACATGTTTACATGTAAAATACCATGACATATAATGGCATCTTTTATATAGTCAGTACATGTAAAATAGCGTGGAAACAATTACTAGGGGTAGCGGGTGTAGAGTAGGATGAAAAGTGCTAGTGGATGAAAAGTGGAATGTGTTGTGGTAGTGTGATTGTTACTTAAATGTTTAGAGAGCAATTTAGGGTGGTCTTCATGTCCTTAAGGAAGGTTGGGTAGTCAATATCCCATACTTTGATTTCTAGATGTTAATATGTGAATGGCGGTTTCTGGGTGTGCTCAAAATGACATAGAAAGCTAGTTGTTTGGAGAAGCCAATTTATTGCTTAATGACCAAGCTTTTTGTAGATTGCTTGTGGGCATACATTCGAATTGTGGGATACTTACTTGATGGAATGAAAAGCAACTTAAGATTACTTCAGGTCATTAAGGAAGTTTGTGCATCCAAAATGCCATGCTTTGGTTTGTCGGTGGTGATATATAAACGTGTGTTGGAAAAAAATGGGGTGTAAGAAACAAAATACAGTGTAAGAAAAAAATGGACATCAGTTGGGCTCCGAGAAAAAAAATTTGGGGTAAAGTAAAAAAATGGTTACTTGGGGTATAAGAATAAAGCTTCCAGCAGAGGTTTGAATGCGGCCCCCGTTGACCAATCGCGGGGGGCCACCAGGCGGATGCTGATACCAGGGCCACACCGGCCTGGCCATGCCCAGCCAGCTGGTGGCAGCGGCTAGGGGAGCAGCTAGGATTGCTGCTCCGGTGTGGTCCTTGGGCATCCACCTACCCCCAGGCAATTGCCGACAGGGATTGATGTCTTTGTCCGGCTCGATTTGTCCACTGCCCCTATATTTGGGCCTGCCCATACCAAAAAAAACATGGCAAAAACACAAGGACCAAAATTCTTTCAATAAACACAATTATTGAATATATTCAATAAATGCAATGATGTAATTTTAGTCCAAGATTAGAACGTTAGTGTGAATTTAGGAATTAAAAGTTTAAGTAAAGGACTCTATATTAAGATTTTAACTATCACATACTAGAAGTTAAAGTAAAAGGTGCTATAATTAAAGCAAAAGTGCATGATAAGTAAAAATCAACAAGTATATAAGGGGCCGTAAGAATGTGTTGTTCTCACCTTATTGTAATTGACACTATATTGAAAAGAAGTTATGCCTTCTTTAATGAATTGCACAACTCATTGAATAAACATTGTTGTTGTAATTCTACTCATAATAAGAGTTTTTTTATTTAATAAACGAGCACTTTCAATATCCAATATGTAAACCCTTAGAGCTTAAACTCTATATCTATCTAATTTGTCATTAATATGTATTCGACTCTAATATATGTTTAAAATCTATATCTATCTAAATTCTAATATTTATCGGTATCAATAAAATTTCAGATTTGTTTTAAAAAATCCAAAAAAATTCCGGAAAAAAATTAATTAATTTTTTACCCAGCCAGCCTTGGCGCCGCTGGCTGCCGGGCAGTCCGCCAACCTGCCTGGCTGGCCGCACCGGGCAGGGACCCCTGCTGGATGGCTCCAGGGGGGCTGCACCTAGCCAGCCGAGGCCCTGGCCCGGCCTAGCTGGGCCAAGCCGCCGTCTCGGTGTGGCCAGTGCATCAATACACTGGCCGGGCCCATGTGCGCCAGGCCAAAAAGTCAAAGCTCAACACTATTTGCTTGAGGTAATATGTAATAAACCACTTCAGATTGCTACAGAGACCTTGACTTTTATTAAGCATTGGCACACGACGTCGAGAACGCATGAATTTAATGCATGAATGGTAAGGGTCTCTCCAGTACATTTTGGATGTAGATGCTACCACTTGGTGAAACTGGCAGATATGCCCCTATCCTAGATATGAGAGTGTTCTACAGTAGAAGGATATGACGAGCTGTTTTACATGTACACAGCTCTGGATCCGGGGTCGGGAGTCCTCTTGGATTTAGAAGATTCAACTTCGTAACCTCTTTTGAATCTACCCTAAATAGAGAGCATTGATTCCGCATTTTGCCCCAGCCGAGTAGGACTCCAGAACTACAAAGCTTGCTCATCATCAACAACCAGATCATCATAAGAGCACTGATCAGTTGCTCATCTTCACAGCCCCACTTTGCCATCATCGAGTTGTGGTCGATCAAGTCCTGCTGCACCACATTTTGATCTTCACCTTCAACTATGGCCAAGTTCGCAGCGATGGGGAGTTCAATTGCAGTGCTGATGGTCATGGCAATGGCTGTGGCCGGAGCGAGCGCGCATGTGGAACCCGGGCACAAGAAGCAATGGGAATCCAGGCACAAGACGCACAACGTGACTTTTTACGTACACGAGGCGATCAATACGGGCGCTGACCAGACAGGCGTCATAGTGGCAGGGCCCGGAGGCAACACCAGGGACCTGCAGTTCGGTGCCTTGGTTGTGGTAGACGACATCATCACCAAGACCGCCGACCCTAAGTCTGCCGCGCTCGGCAAGCTGCAGGGCCTGTATGTACTGGACGGCAGCACGAAGTACCGCGCCCAGGTCACCATCATCATCGACCAGCCCGGTGATTTGGTGGAAACCACCTACGAGGTAAGCAATCCTTTGATCTCTTACACACAGTTGCTGTCACCCCTAGATCGGCCGTTACAATTGCCTTACGAACTCCGATGTCGGCAACTTGGACGATATTGTTAATTTCTTTTGTATCTGGACACAACCACCTTCCATTTGAAAAGTACCAACGTGATGGCGGCCAACCTGATAGAGAGTCATTTTCCTTACTCGATAGGGGTAAGAGTTTCATTCGATTACTTGGTCGTTGGAATTATCACAAACTCCTCCTCTGACGCCTTAGGGGAAGTACCGGAGCGGCAACTCTCACTTTGAAAACATTGGATTCTATTGCTTCTAATCTATGAAATCGATGATTTGTTCTTTCACAAAGAGAAGAAACTTGCTTGGAGAGATGCATTGAGAGGAATCCATTCATTAGATTTGTGTTTGAGTTAGAAAAGGCCTGCATTTTGAAATGTGAGCTTAGAATTATTAGGAGCAATGTTTTTGTAAACCTAGAGGGTGATCATCCAGATCTCCTATGTGAGATTTAAAACTTAGATTTAGTTATAAAATGACTTATGATGAAAAACTAGCTCTCAAAAATGCTTCTTAGAAAACTCCAAATCAAGTTAAAAAGGCAATGACCCTTGTCATTTCCAAAAACATTGATACCCTTTTGGAGCTGGTTTTGTGTTGTAAGCATTTTTCGGAAATATATACCGAGGGGACTGTTTGAGAAGAATTGCTTGTAGTAATTAGTTTGAACGATGACATCTGTAAGCGATTCCTTCTCTGGTGCAGGCCGAAATGATATCAATGAATATATCCCAATGTATTCCTCTCCATTCCCTCTTGCCAAGATTCGGAAAACCAAACAATCATCAATTTATAAAAATCATGAAATTGGTTAGAAACATCTGCTCTCAAGGGGGGAGCTGCTTCATCGTCTATCTCCACAGTACAGATAAGCTTTGGAAACTCATGTTTCAGATAGGGTCGAAATAGCTTGAAAGGTCGAAATAGATTAAAAGGTCTAGGGCTAGAGATAACTTTCTGTAGGAACTTTCCAGTACTTTTTGGATCTGCCGATGTTGAATCATTAATATTTCAACCCATTAATTGAATTGCTATGAGTGCAGGTTATTGGCCAACGTGCATCCTTCAACGTAACCAACGACAGGCAGCTCGCAGTGGTGGCCGGAACTGGCAACTTCCTCGGGCAGAAGGGTTATGCCCTAGTGTCCACAGTCTACCAGAAGCTCGTGGGCAACACCGGAGCGCAATACAACATCCAGAAGTGGACACTTGTTGTTGGCAAGTAGGGAATATACAAAATACATATATTATAGCAACATAAAATTCATAATTCTGAAGATTCTGCTATTCGAATAAAGGATGAATGCCTGAGTTCAGTTAATGGCACAAGCAAGTATCCTGTATCAACATTCTGATTCATGAACAATTATTGTTACGTTTGAACAAGACAAGCTTCCATAGCTTACACATTGTGTGCATCGATTCCTAATCACTTCATTGCAGAGCGACAGCATGTTACATTTCAAGAGTCTAACAATAGACTAAACTGCTTACTCAGCAGATGAATATCTTTCGGATATGGTGCTCACTACTCAGTGCTAATAGTACTCACTACTCACTTACTAGTAGTACCTTCGAAGCTTCCAGATGGTTCGGGATTAGTACTAACTCGTCGTTCTAACAATGCTAAAACCTAAACGTAATAATACTCCCACTCGTTGTTCCCAGAACGCACAGAAGCACCATTATCCTAATACTCCCACTCGGTGAATTTTCTATGAGATGTTGAGTGCGGAGTGTAGCTTATGGAGAGTTTCCGGAGTCAAAGCATTGATGAGAAGATTCGCCAATTGAGGTTGAGAAAGCACACAAGACACAACGATTTCATCACGCGCCTGAAATTCGCGAATAAGGTGAAAGAACATAAATGTGCTTGTTTCTCTTGTGGAATTTGGGATTGTGAACGAGCCTAATGGCAGATTGGTTATCGGAAGAAAGAGGAATAGGTTCAGGTTGAGAACCGCAGGTGAAACCAGATACGCCGTCCACACCACTACATTACTCGTAAGAGAAGCTGCCACATATTCGGACTCCGTTGTGGAAGAAGCTGTGCAGGGTTGGTTGCGGTTGAGACAAAGAACTGGTCCGTTGTTGAGGAAAATGATACTCCCACTACGACTCTTGCGTTCATCGAGGTCACCGCGTAGTCAGCATCGGTGTAGGCTCTGAGCAAATGATTCCCACTCGAAGCAGGAGAGTAACAAAGAGCAAAGTCAGTGGTGCCTCGTAAGTACTTGAGAATCCGTTTCACAGCTATGTTACTAGTTTCGCGAAAACTACTTGCGTACTGTGCAACCACAGAAACTTCCTGAGCGATGTCTGGTCGCGAGTGAGTGGCCAAGTAGAGCAAAGAACCCACAATTTCTTCGTATGGAAGAGGAGGTATAAAAGTGTCAGAATCACTAGCCTGAGGATAACTGAGAGGGACGTGGGGATCACAGGGAGTAGAAACAGTGTTTCCGTCCTGGAAACCATATTTGACAAGAAATGTCTCAGTGAACCGCTGCTGGTCAATGTAGAGTTTGCGAGAGGGAAGATCTCTGGTAGTAAGCAAACCTACATAACCTTCAGCATCTCCCACTGTGACCTCAAACTCTGATTTCAAATGCGAAATCATTTTGGTGAAGAGAGCTTGATCTTGGCACATGGCCAAACCATCATCGACCCGAAGTGCTAAAATAAGACGAAGAGCAGTGGTAGAGAAGGAAATACAAGGATCAGGACTACTCGTAAGGAGGTCATAGGCCTTCAAGAAATTGGAGAAAGTGGTGTTCGAACTACGTGCAGATTGCTTTAAACCATAAAGCCCTTTGAAAATGCGACAAGCCTTGCCGTGACTGCCAGGAAATGAGCGGTATTATTATTCCTCAAAACCAAAAGGGAGAAGATGCGTTCCTGGATGGTAGAATTAAGGTAATTAAGCTGTCTTGATCTCAAATTGTACCAAATACAAGCCATCAGCAGCAGCAATGGACAGGATGATCCTTATGCTCTCAGCTCTTGCGGTGGGAGCAAACGTCTCTGTAAAATCGATCCCAGGAGTTCGTGTGAAACGAGCTTTGAACCGCGCAAGCGTTCCATCATATTTTGCTTTAATGCGAAACACCCACTTATTCTTGACGGGGCTGCGCCCGGGGGAAGAGCCTCAAGCGACCAGGTGTCATTTTTTGTCACCTCGTTCTTCCGCGTCTTCATCTCCACAGTCTGCATCCTTCATTGACTCCGACGACCCTCTCAATCCTGTGTTGAGAACACGCTCTCTCTCCGAGCTTTATGAGCGGACTGAGCCTCATGTTACTCTGAACTCCATTTCATGTGTTGCTGCAGCTAGGGAAAAGCTCCCGAAGCTTAAAAATAAAACTCATGTGTATCTTCCAGAATTGGAAGTTTGTGCCATTATATTTGTCGACTGAGCTCTCAAGAAGTCTCCTCTTACTTCTGCGGCCGAGAAAGTCATATGGGAGAAGAAAGACAAGCAGGCCATTGTGGCTATTCTGGCCACTATCGAATCAATCCACAAAGCCGAGGTTATCAATTGTGATGCAAATATGGTTTATGTACACAGGTATCTGTGAGACTAACTCTGCAACTGGATGAAAATTTTATTTCCTCTATATTCAAACACCTTACAGAACACTATAAACGTTCCTACGCCTGGTGGATCTTGCCTGCTCATGTATTGCCATATCTAGGACTAGCTCTCTCTACCCTGATACATACATTCACTAAGATGAAGACAATTGTAATCCTGCCAGTGTAAATGCTACGCTTCCCTTTCATTCTAACTAGAACCTTCTACTCTGGAATGTTCGGTGACATTCTTTAACAGAATCTGTCCACTGTAATTGGATGAACGTATAATTCAATCCATTAAATTGCACGACCTCACACGCTATGTGGATGCAACTTCAAGCGTATCATGATCAACATTCCGATGAATGTATCATTGCTCTTCAGGAAAAGTACTATAGTAGCAAGCTTCTTGCTGGCGAATCCATAGCGATCTTCATTAGCTCCTTGCAGAAATTGGCTAAGCAACTAACCGACCTCGATCACCCAATTTCGGACCAGCAGCTGATAAGCAAAATTAAATGCGCTCTCCCTCCGGTGTTTGATCCTCTCCTCCTTGTCCGGGATAGGGTTCCCCTCGTCGGTCAGACGCTTACCTCGTTCCAGACGCACCTGGTGAAGTTCCAGCACAAACTGCGTGATCGGGATTCGTTCACTGAGGTGCCTGTGGACCAAGCATTTTTCGCCAAAGGTGCTCTTCCTGAGGTTTCTCAGCCTCAATCTTCTCCAACTAATGCGCAAAGGAAGAGCGCGCAGACCGACTTGCTCGTCAGAAACGTCACTCGCGGTGCTACAAGTGGGGAAAGCGTGGTCACTATGGAAAAGAGTGCCCTCACGACACGGACAGTTCTTCCTATTCCACCTCTCCGAAGCGTTATAAAGGCCCCCGTTCTGATCGCCACTCTTCCAAACGCAAGGTTCATAACGGCAAACGGAGTCAAGCTCATGTCACTGCAACTTCGGTGCCTCGATCCGATTCCTCTGACTCCGTTTCCAGTGAAGCGTACTGTGTAAACTCCGTCCCCGCAGATTTTTCTGGTGATGATGATTCTTCGTGGTACGCCGATTCAGGTGCCACCGAACACATGACTGACAAGTGGCAGTGGTTCACTAATTTCCAAACTGTTCATGATCATTGTTGGAGTGTAACTATTGCTGATAACCATCGTCTCTATGTGCGCGCGGAGTTAGCGATATTCCTGTTCATGCGACAGTTAACGGTGTGATCAAACCTCTTCGTCTCCAGAATGTGCTCTATGTGCCTCATCTTCGACGCAATCTGATATCCACCGGCCGTCTCACTGAGAAGCATGTTGCAATCATTCACGTTCGGGACGAATACAAATTAATCAGCCGTGATTTCCATATGACTTCCATTTCCCCTACCAGTACAGTTCATATCGCTGTTGCTGATGCTTCATCCCCTGTCGCTCCTCCTCGTTCTACACTCCCTCTCCAGCGACAACCGCCTTGGTCATGTTAGCCTTCGCACTTTAGAGAGACGAGTAATCGCGAGACTGTCGTCGGTCTTCCTTCCTTTCACAAACCTCCTAGAGTACATGCCCACTAGACATGATATGAGATCTTGCAATTTATAGAGTTCATCACCTGTGCATGCATCCAGGTCAACAATACTTTTGTGAGATGTGCAACTGCAAGTAGAGAATGTACTGCAATTTTCTGCTGGAAAAAACTGCTATTTTCAGAAGTCTTTGGGTCGAGGTTACTTTCACAGAAAGATGGCACGCCGGCAATCAACTGAATGGCACAACTTCGAATTCTGTATGAATCGATATGAAAGCAAATTGAGTCAATCGTCACGAGTAATTCGGAGGAAACAACCTTGCTGTGTAATGGTTTTTCATTTATACTACTACACCGTTTATGGTATTTAGTGTCACGTACACTATTTGTGAAGGCCTAAACTAGATGCCTAGAGGTCTCATAACATAATTCATTTGTCACTCTAACATGATTAAATAAACACAAATGTCATGTTCCTTCTTTTTCACAACAATAACACACTCAAAAATGCAC
This sequence comes from Polytrichum formosum, assembly GCA_964035585.1. Lineage (NCBI taxonomy): Eukaryota > Viridiplantae > Streptophyta > Polytrichopsida > Polytrichales > Polytrichaceae > Polytrichum > Polytrichum formosum. The sequence continues at coordinate 1,509,846 of OZ037939.1, forward strand.
ATAAAACACTAGAATATTCTATATTTGAGTACCTAACATAAGAATGAAGGGCGCCATGAAAAAATTCTAATTTAAACAACACTTTACTACTATTTTAAGGCATTTGAACCAAAAAAATATGATTTTAGAATACTGGAGCACTTTTTCCGTATACTTGACCGTGCTTGCTCCTCGATATTTATTCAAAACCTTGCGCTCAACCCATCTTGCGTCAATCTTTTGCTCTCTTTTGGTCCAACTATCAACAACCTTTGTGCAAAATACAGCTCTCATCTTTGTGCAAAACTCAAACGAACACAAAACGTATAGTAAACCCAAATTTGATACACGCGTACACTTGTCAAGTACTAGGAAAAAAGAGAGACATAAGGCTCTTTTAAAACATAAATTTAAAGTTGAGAGGAGATGCATTAGAAAATGTCTAGTACAATTATTTGTATATAATACTCCTTTGGTAAGATGACTTTATAAAAGTGCAAAGTCAATTTCATGAAGGTTCCAAGCTAGTTCATGAACCTTCCAACCTCGGGGAGATCACTCCATTGTAGAGTTGAACACCACGTGCGAACAAAGTTTGCTACCCCTATATTACATGTCATAAATAATTTTAAATTTTACGATATTTTTTCTACATATACACAACCATTGATGGTATTTTTTGTATATTTTTTTGAAATTTTTAGTCATATTCATTAATTGTAGCAAATTTTTAAGTTCAATTCTGCGTCATTTTAGTTAGAAACAATATGTTTTATTAAAAAAACAAATCATCAAATTTAGTCACCATTTTTTACTATGTAACATGTACCATTTATATCTACTCATGAAAAAAAATTGATAAAATTGTGACCCATTTTGGTGATGATTTTTACATTTTTTACATTTTTTACATCTAAAATGATCGCACGTGGTTGTTCAACTCTACAATGGAGTGATCTCCCCGAGCTTCCAACCAATGTTACCAAAGTGTTCTACCAATTTCATAAACCTTCTACATTAGTTCATGATTCTTTTAAACCAACTTGACATGCGGCACACCTCAATTTCATGATAGTGGACCTTTACCTCTAGCAACTCATGAATCTTCCAAACCAATTTCATAAATCTTTCCGTATTACGTGGTTTTTGTATTCTCAACTTCTCGCCTCCTTGTTTCGCATTCTTTGTCTTATTGTTGTTCATTGGTTCCTCTTTGTTTTGCGTTTACCTGGAAGCCTCTAGCCTTGACGTCAATTTTTTGTTGGTCTTTCGTTATAATACCTCGAAGCCGGAAGCAAGTAGTGTCGGTTCTTCCACAATCTTTGATGTTGTACATTGAAGTAAGCAACACAAACCCAATGTAGTTTGGAGTGCACAATCTCATGGATTTGAGAGTGTAACGTGGTTGTGGATTTGATTGTGGGAAGAGTGTTGATCGCATGCGTAGAGTGCATAACATGTTTGGAATGTTTGAACATTCCAAGGATGGATAAGAGAGGTTGATCGAGATTTTGGTAGAGCTAGTTGTGGGGAGTGATTATGAGAATCTTATACATGATGTTACCATTCTTTGTGAAATACAGTAATATAGTTCATGAAATTGATTTTGTGAAGCTGTGAATATGGGTACCAAATCATGAACTTGTTCATAACATGTATGAAATTGGCTAAAAATTCAAGCTAATTTGGTTGTCTATGTAGTGAACTTGGTTCATGATTCCAATGAAATTGGTGGAACCTAGTTGTAAAATCATGAAATTGAGTTTGCACTTCTATGAATGCATCTTACCAAAGGAGTATATGAACACCTTGAATAGAACTGTTGCAAAAATTCAAGATAGATTTAACTTTGGAACTTAATTCCTTTAGAAAAATCATATTTTAAAAATTAAAGTTGAAAATTAAAGTGCTTTTGTAACAATATCCATGGTTTCATTATAAAGGATGAGATCCTTTTGAAGTGTTTTGTCTAGCCCTAAAATAGACAATGGGAATAAAAGATTAGGTTGCCTTCATAGAGTATTGGTAACACGTGGACACTAGAGACATGTTATTTTCACTGCTTAGCAATAACAAATTGCATCATAGTTGCTCAAGTGTCAATTTGGTAAAAGGGACTTACCCTATATGGACATGTTGGTGTTTTGCACAAGTTCTTGGTGCCAGAGGATCTCATTGTTGGGGTGGATGAATGTGACAAACATTAGATTGATGCCATAGAAATCTCTTAGTCCATGAATGCGTGAAGTAGCTCTATGACTACATATGTATAAAACCATAACTATCTAGTAGTGGGCACATCATGAGGAGGTGCTCCCCTTGCACTTGCACAAGACCTCCCTCCCCATCATAAAATAACAAAGAATCTAGGGGGTAGACCTTTAATTGGAAACCTAAATGACGTGTGTGGGCGATTATGAAATTAAAAACCCCTATATAGGATTTATAGATAAATTTATAAATAGAAAAATTATATATGGTGGGTTCAAAAATAGACTCGTATATTTATACTAAGCTTCTCAATTTCATGTGATAAACACCTCCACTACATATACATAATATAAATTATGAAATAATTAGTCCTTTCTAACATATCAATCTACTTTCATTTTTTGATGAGAAAGTCAATAAACATATTTTCATCAATAAGATGTGACTCATAATAATCTGACTTTAGAATACACATCATCAAAGCTAAGAAAAATGACTAACAATAGATGAAAATGTGATTGGATGAAACTAGCAATTTTAATGTCAGCTTTTTCTCTAAACTTTAGGCCCCCTTTTGTACATCTACTTTTGTTTCAAAAATTGAATAACCATTCTAAATGTACACACTAGAGAAAGCAATACCTCTTCCTTATGTATATTATGTATGCTAATGTCTCAAACTCGAGGGGTGCACTCCCTCTTATATTTTGCATACACGTGCGCTCAGGACCTATTTATCAAGGGGCTATTTACCTTGCAGAAAAGATTATAAGGTATGGTATTTTTCAAAATAAAGGTAAATGCTTGTATCTTAATACACCCTATCAGTAATTATAAATTTATGGGGGAATCATTTTAAAATACCCTATTTTACTTATACTACCAAAGAAAATTGGAAAGAATATTGCATTTCAAACAACGCAATGAAAATTTCCCTCCCGACACGTAGGTAGAGAACATTAACTCCACATTGGATACGTTGGTTCAGTAACGTTCAAGCCAACCAGCTTGTGAAGTCATCCATCCAAGTTTTTTCAATAGAAAATTACCTCTTTTCATCCACCAACACAAACCCTACCCTAGACCTGCTACCCCTAGTAATTGTTTCCCCGCTATTTTACATGTATTGACTAGATAAAAGAGGCCATTATATGTGATGGTATTTTATATGTAAACATGTTTCATTATTTTTAAACCCCCTATATTAAATGTACGTTTTTTGCAAAATTTATCTACAATGAATATATTAGACCCTTTTTTTAATCGCACGTTGTTTCTACGATTTTCACCAGTGCCCCCCCCCCCGAGGTCTCAAATAAAACCCCTTATATACTCACGTTAATTTCTACTTGGTATGAAGAGCCCAGTCCTTGAGAGAGAGAAAGAGAGAGACATGACATTACATATTATGAAATTTGACCTTAACAATGACTAGGATGACCTATTATTCTTATGTTTGTGACCCAGAAGGAGTTGAACAATGTTGTGTTTGCATCCATAATTTGATTTCATTACATTAAAGATCCATGCCAATCTCGCTACAATGTTATTTGCAATCAAGTTGCCTTCACAAATAAATTGCCTTGTTGCATATGCAAATTATCTTGGGTCAAAACCATATCACAAAAACATATATATATATATATATATATATATATATATATATATATTATTCATGTGCATAGCAACCACAATATTAAACAAGTCCTTGTATTTCATGAACATAGTATTGAATATTCAACATAGTTTGGAATGTCGATAAATTAGCGTGGGTCAACCTAATTGCACAAATCAGTGTAGCTTAGAACCACGATGACATGGCGTGGGTTTGTCCACGTCAGCAGATTGCGTCCATGTAGCTCGCTTCAAAGAAACAAACGTCCTCGCTTCTTCCCTTTCGGTTGATTCGCTCTGGAACGTAAGTTAGCTCTCGCGCTTGTTGTTGGTGTTGTCGCGGCTGCTCTTGCCGTCGCCATGGCTATGGGCTCGTCCTCGCACTCACAATCACTCTCGACCTCGCGCTAATAAGCACAACCCCACGTCCCCCTCCGTGCCGCCCTCATGGCGGAGCTCCAGGCCGCCGCTGCCGCACCGCCGGAGTCTCCGGACTCGATGTCGCTGCGGGAGCTCTTCTTTGTCAAGAAGGCGACGAGCAGCGCCGCGGGGATGATGCGGCAGGGCAGCAGCGAGTCTGCGGAGGAAGAAGTCTTCGTGGTGGGAGTGGCAGGAACCTCCGCACAGCTCCCTGAGGAGCCTGGCAAGGGTTCGGTGGCCGATTCGGATTTTAGGGTTTCGGTTCTGGAGAGGCCGGTTGTGCAGGATGCCTCCGAGGAAGCGGGGCCGGTTGGTGGAGGGAGGCTTGAGAATTCGGGTGTGGAGAGGATGATGAAAGTTGAGGTGTCGGAAGGAGCGAGCGAGGAGGAAAAGTCGGAGAGTGATGCAGGGGTGGTTACTAGGTTGCAATTGCAGCGACAGTTAGTGCACTCGCAAATTGAAGAGCTTCAACGCATCGTGACGCTTCAGTGTCGTCTCACGGGCGCTAACCCTTTGGCTCAAGAACTGGTGCGGCCTCTCTCTCTCTCTTTCCCTATTCCTCTCTTTCTTTCTTGCATTCCCTTGAGGTGTAGAAGTCAATTGATGTGTAAATTAGGTCAAGAAGATGAGAGAGTATATTCCTTCATTACTTCTCAATCTTGGTGACTTCAACAAAATTACCTCGAGGAGATTGTAATTTAACGGCCGGTGAGCCCGCTCATGGTTGACACATCTCCTGTCTATTACTGTTAAGCGAGAGTTTCAATGCCTTACCAATGGTGCATTATTAACCAAGCAGATTCCGAGATATTGCATTTATTATCATGTAGATAGTAATGCGGATCCTCTCTCGAAAATTTCCTTACAAAAGAAGAGGAAGAACAGGTTTTGAAAGTAGTTTTTGGAGTAAAGAATGGAGTTCATTGGGAGATTTACATAAAGCAGCTCCTCCTTGACCCCCTCCTGTCTCTTGAAATGTCCAGCTAGTTATATCGTCTAGGGCATTTCTTGCAGTTGATAGCGAAGGGCATGGGATATTAGGTTGTTACGGTATGGTAGTTGGGAAGGCTAGCTTTTCAATTGTCGCTATGATATCTGGTAAGTCATATCTGTAGTTTAGATTGGCAACCAGAACACTAATTGTGGTGACTCTTCGTATCTTGTTGATACACGCACTTTTAATGCCAATAGGAAATCAATGAAGGTGGTACATGACCTAAATTGTGGTGATACTCTGTAATGAAAATTTGCAACAATGTGTAGTGCATTTCATCCTGTCCTTGTTCCTCAAAGTCAGTTTTTGAAGTTGTTGGAGATAGCTTCTTTGGTGGCAGCTGCGCATAGATTATAATTACTCTTTGGTGCTGTATATTTCATAGTGCCTGTGAATGTTGCACCCGCATCCTTGTGAGAGTGTCTCTCAGTTGTTATGAAACGTAAGGACGGATGAAATTTTAGTGCGAGTGAATGCGCTTATCAGTTCATGGCCTTTGCAACTACTGTGCCCATGGACATATAATATAAGCAAGTTCTTTGTTCAACTAGTTCTCTCATCAAGATCCTCACCTTAATTCTGGTACTGTGCAGGCTTCAGCAGTTCTTGGAACAAAAGGAGGTATCATGTCTTCTGCTTTTTCACTTTGGTTTTATCCATAATCTATATCAATATATGCTTGTTACATTCCAAGCTGAATCACCTTTGACCAAGCACTGTCTTTTACTACCTGATTGTGGGGCATTCGAACGCCTTAGTTATGTGAGAGGAACATGTTGGCATTTCTTTGTTCTGAAGTGTGAGAATACACCGCCATTGTAAATACTGTTGGTTATTGTGGAGGCTAGTGGAATGTTGTGGATGGTGTTGGTCTACCATATAGTTGAGCTCTTGGTCAGAACTGTCATGAAAAATCAGAAAGTTCATATACTGAAAGATGACTTGTGATGTTCTTGAGAGGGTATCTCTGATATTTCTGTCACCATAGTTCAAGGTTGCTGTGTTGTGGTTGCCAATCTTTGTGATGCAAATTGAATTTGTTTGTTAAAGTAGTGGAGATATTTCTGTTGAGTGTTTTGCTAATATAATTCATCCAGATGTGTTTACCACCTTTTATTATAAGATGATGCTGCAAGTAAACCTAGAAATTCTCAAGCTGAAGATGGTGTTCACTCTTATCTCAGGTAAGAAAGCTGGGAATGCTATTTCAGCTGATGCTTTGAGGCAACTGCAAGCCGTTTTTTCTGTAAAAGATACAATCACCAAGAAGGAAGCTCGTGATATTGGGGTTATGTCGGGTGCCACCCTCACACAGGTTAGTATCCTCAATGTTTCATACTTTGTGTACATTGTTCATTTCTTTTGCTGCAATGTATGCCAAATCCTCTGGACTTTGTGAGATATCTTTGGAAAGATAGCCATAGTCCTTACTGTCAAGGTTTGGAATATGAACAGTTAGGGTCTGTACAAGTTTTGGTCTTTGTAGTATATGATGATGATGTCAATATTGGATTCTGCCACTTGTTGACTAATTATTAGTGTAATGGCCGTCTTTCAACATATTGAAGCATCTCATCTCATCTTTTGTTGCAATATATTACATTTTGTGAGGAAAAATTGATATTGATAGAGTTGTTCTTGCCCGTCCTTGTAGGTGAGGGAATTTTTTGCAGCAAAGAGGTCCCAAGTGCGAACTTTGGTCCAAAAATGTACAGATGAAGCAGAGAGGCGCCTTGTGGAAAATGCAGATGAGCAGTCCCAGCAGATTCTAATTTCAAACTCAATATTTGAGAAGGATATTGGTTTTACAAAACTCACTGACATAGCATCAGTGGAGATGTTGCTTGAATTAATGCGTGGAGAGACATACTTCACAGAGCAAGAAAAAATGCTTCAAGTAATTTTACAGACAGAGCCTGGCTTGATTTTGAGAAGGTACCCCCAAACCAGTGAGGTCCAATTCTTGTTAATACATTGATGTTTTCTCCAACTAGCACATCTTTGTTCAATGAACGACCAAGCTATTTGTATAGATTGTTGATTTCTTAACCAGGAAAAAGTCTATTTGGCAAGTATCTTTTTGACACGGTTGGTGCATATCTCATTCCCGGCTGTAACTGAGACACAACTTGTGAGCCAGGTTCTTGGAGAAAGGCGCACTGAAGATAATCTATGGTTGGTTGGTGGCTGCTGCTGCTGATGAACAGACCAGTATTCTGCGGCAGCTGTTACAAGTAAGATGGCCTGGGCTATTTGTCATAAGGATGGAAAGTATTTTGAGTTTTGGTTGGTATGAGAGCACTTTGAGTGTATTTTAAGAATGTGACATGTCGATGCAATTGAAATGTTGAGTGGTATACTCGATTGTATCGAATGAATCTTGAATCTTTCCATATTGAGGATCTGGAAAAGTAGTTCACAGGATAAGAATGGAATTTTTGAAATATCTGTATAATTGCTAAATAGCTACTTTATTCTCCTTTTTTAATCATGACGTGTATATTGTATATCCTTTGAAGATGCTCCAGTTAGGGCCTGACCAGAAGGCATTGCTGCAATTAGAAGTAGGAAGCAATAGAAGCCTGATTGCAATAGAAGGGCAGATGATGTATTACGTTATATATTACTGGTTATGTGAGACGTATAGCACTTGACCTAGAACTTTATAAGTGTCAAGTTCATGCCAATTTCACTCATATTCAACAGACAAGGACATATAGATTATATCTGCAAACTAAACGTGCTTAGTGCGATAAACAATGCATGCGATTCCAATGCAAATTATATACTGGTAGAGTTGCTTGATTATTTCAAGAGGCTATAGTACTTGTTTGTCTTCTAATTGTTCCTGTGTGATATGGCACCTGTTGCTGAAGCCAGTCAAAATGTATGGAACCCAGAAGCGAAGCTTGATTGTGATATGCTTTTAATATTTCCTTTTTAAGAGGATTTTAAATATTTTACTAGAGCCAATATGTGATGGTCTTTTATTGATACAACAAGTATTGTGCAGGTTTTGTCTCATTTGCCAATGGGACATGCTGTTCCCCTTCAGCTGTCTTCTTTGTTGCAGCCTGTGAACAAGCTTCGTTTCTACTTTGTATCTGGTAAGTATCTTATATTCAGGTAAGTATTATATATTTTATATGCATGATTTTTGTCAGGCACATAGATCTACTCACTATTTCTGGCCTTCCAGCCTATCAAGCTCCCAGTACTTGCAAATCTTTCTCTCTGAAGCTTTCTGGTACCTTATGTACTTGATGGTAAGGCCACTTAAACAATATTGATGTATTTATGGGGTTCCAGATGTGGCTAGCCGTGCTCGCCTGGTAATGACAAAGTGGAGCAAGCTCCTAATGCACAGGGTTGACCACCTGAGGCCAGGAGCATCTTCTGTGCGGGTTCCAGCAGCCAAGGGTGTGAAAGGTACTGAGTTATGAAATTTAAATGTCTAAATATGCAGCGGGGGTGGAATTATGGGATTTGTGGGTGTTAGTCATGTTTGTAAGACCAAAAAAATTATACTCAATGAGGAGGCACCTTTATCTATGCATTTTTAATCAGAGGTTACTTCGTTCTTCTGAAATCTTACATAATCTTCATATCAATATCTTTGCTGTGGACTTACAAGACAATTAGTGAAATCATGACTTGCGAGCGTGAAGTGTTTACTGATGTTGTTTATTGAACTTGGCTTCATTGTTATGATGGCAGACCCCTCAAGTACTATACGTATCATCAAAAAAAGAGAAAGGTAAGTTATTAAACTGTAAATTTCTAAATTATTAGTAGGTGGCAGATTCTTTTGTTCTGCCAGCGTATACAATACTATTTATGTTTTTGGGTTTCGTCTCTGCAATTCACCAGTTAGAAGCCCTGCATCTGATTTTGTAGTCACCCTTTGGAGTTTTCCTTCTTAGTGCTCCTTGGCATGCCAATATTTGAACTGGAATTAAGAAAATTATATCCCAAATAATATCTTGAGGAGAAGTCAAGGAGTAGATGATTTAGCAATTGCTTTGTCCATGTGTACAGAGATGCAGCAGTGGTGGTGAAAGGGTTTGAGGAACAAAGAAAGAAAGTGAAAACAGGTTTGTCCTGTCTGTTTGTAGCATTAGATATTGTTTAAAACAAATTGTTATATTGATAGTTGTTGTTATTCTGGTTGTGCAATCTCAAGAACTAGGTCAGAATGTTACAGAAGAACAGTCCCACGAGTTTATTTATTCATGCAAAAACACGTGTTGGTCATTCTTAGCCTGGAGGTACTGGGAATCTACTTAGTTTGGAAGTCTGTATGTATTGACCTTGTATTAGGACCTTGCAGACCTGTGTATCCGACAGACTCTAGCTTATCTTACACATTTGAGTAAACTTCTCTTCAACAATAGGATACGGTGGGAGCGTTGGTTTCCTACTCTAAGCTTCTTCAATTGAAATGTTTTGTTTGCAGATGATGCTGTGAAGGCTCAACAGGAAGCTGCACAGTCTGCCCTAGTGGGGGATGTAGGGAAGGTTGAAGCTGGTACTTCGCAGGCTGACGTAAAAGTTTCTCTAGGGCAGCCTTTGAAGCATAAACCTGAAGTGGCAGTGCGCTCAAAAATCAAGCTAATTGATGGAAAGGACATCCCAAATGTAAAGCTATCAGGAACACATCTTACTTCTGGGAAATCGTGGTCAAGGAGGGAGGGCTTGCAGTCTCAACAGGAACATAGACCTCGGGTTGTTGGGAAGCCTGTGTTGGACGAGATTGCTTCAAATAAGACTCAGAATGTAAGTCTATTGAATAATGAGATTAAGCTTTGGATGTGCAAAAAGTTGCCATTAGTTGTTGGCTCACTCACAAATTTGACACAGTGGTATTTATATGCATATTCACTTTACATTTATTTGCAAGGCTGCCTATTCATCTAGTTCAATTTTTTGTTACAGAGGTTCTGGGCTTGTTGATGATATTGTCCTGCAAACTATGTAGCTAGTTGTCATATAGAGGAGATTATCAAGATATCATTCACTTTTGTCCAGGTTTATTTCTGCTTATTCGCTGTTGATTATGAACATAATATTGGATCAAGGAGTGGTATGGGCTCCTCCTGAATCTGTGTGTGTTTGATATTTCTGCAGGTTGCAGTGCAGAAACCTGCACATGGGTCCTCTCCAAACATTTCTGTCCCACCGCCTCAAGTGCTGAAAAACAGGTAGTTCCTCAGTTTTGTAGTTATTTTGCAAGGTTGATGTATTCAGTAGCAGGGAAGCACATTCTTACTGTTAAATTGCTAGAAGTCTTGGACTGTTTTTTTGTGTGTAGTTTTTATGAGTTGCTTTGGAATGATTCTATGTTCTATCCATGATTCTCTTGTTATCTTCAGCTTTGTTGCTCTGTTGTTGAATTTTTAGAAACCAACTATCAGAGACAAGATTGTCGACTCTAGTTTCTGTACATCATTAACTGATGCTTTTAAATGATATTAGAAGATCCATCACAATGGCAGAGGAGCAGAGCAGTGTCACCAAGGTGGCAGGTGGCAACAAAAAAGTTGTGAGCAATATCAAGAGCTTAAGCACTTTTCCAGTGTCCGAAGCTGCCAATGCTGCAACTGCAGTTTCAAGAAAACGTTCTCTGGCAGATCGTATCCTTCTCTTTGAATTTTCAGGACAGGTTTTGTTTCCATGTGATGCATACATCTGTCTTCATTTATGTCCTCGATTCTGAACATATTGGTATAATAGTGGTGAAGTCCTTAACAGGTTTTTTCTACAGAAGCTAAGGAGAAGCGAAAGGTGCTACCTGTGGATGATCCCGGAGCTGGGAATCGCTGGAGGGAATCTACTGCACGGCGCCCAGTTGCAGTTGTAGATAAAAATTCGAGACCTCTTTCTGCTGATGAGATTCGTAAAGCAAAACTACGAGCCCGCATTATGAATTTACCAATATCTGGTACAAGTGGGTCCAAGTCTGCACATAATCTCGAGCCCACTAACAACCGAGGAAAACCTATACAGGTTGGTGATGGTTGGTCACTTGACAGATACACAAGCATGGCTAATGAGGATATAGGAGGAAGGTCATCCCAAGCCTCTGGAGCCTCATTTTACAGACAAACATCACTGGATCGTGATGCCACTCCCACTCCTCCTCCCAGGCAGATATTGGATGATGATACGTTTGATAGTCTTCTAGCAGAACAGGCGGCAGAAGCTGAAATGCGTAGATCCGAGAAAGTTATTAGCATTATTAGAAGCTCCCCACCTTTGCATACGACAATTGTAGAAAGGGAATCCATAAGTGATGTGAATGAAGCTATCTTACAGGATAGGTATAGTGAACCGGGCCCAAATCCAAGTCTGGAGCCAAGCGCAAATTTAAGAGAGCAAGAACCTTTATCTCCTTCCATAGCGGTTGCTTTGTCTGTTGAGGACATGGACACAGGATCCCTGAAAGAAGATGATAGTTTAATGGCACCAGCCAGTACTTCTGAAGAGCAAACTATAGCGCCTGTTACAGCACCAGAAATAACACCAGAGAATATCATTCCCATACCAGAAATTGATTCTACAGTAGTGGAGGTTAGTGGAAATATTATATCTAAAGGTGCTGAAGCTGAATTCATTTCATGGATCATCCCTCCAGGTTAGTGATTTTCCAACAATGAGATCAAGGCTCTCTCAAGGGGTCTTCTTTCATATTCTTCTATTTCTATGATCTTGAATACATTCGTCAATGGTATTCTGTGATATTATGTAAGCTTGATATGGATGTTACATAGTCGTGACACAAGTATTGAGAAGAGATGTTAGCAGTGAAATAAGTCCAAACCTTTAAATCCATGGGCATCATACTTGATGAGGTATTGAGGCTTTTTTTGTATGTCCAGCTGTTAATCTGGATCCGAGCTGGGGTGTAGCTGCTGGAGATGCAAGCAAAGAACGGGGAGTACAGGCTGCTCGCGTAAAACGTGAGGCTGAAGAGATATATCAAGACTTGCTATCTGTTCCTGCCAATCCCAAGGATCTTTGGGATGAAGAGCCTGTTTATGATGATACTCTTACACTTGAGATTCCTGTTGAAGTTCCTGAGAATTCCATCAGCAAACCAAGTTCACCTAGTTCTGCGAAGGGGGATAAAGTCCACTTAGCTGGCTCTGGTGTTGTAGATAATGGTGCCCAAGCACATGAACAGATGGGATCGGAGCAGCCTTTAACAGGCCCAACTACATCTTCAGTAACAGGACAGCTGGTGGATGCATCCAATTCAGCTCATGACCCTAACTTGCTTGCGATTCTGCTGAACAATCCAGCCTTGGTTTCGCAGCTCACTTCACAGCAAAATAGGAACAGCAGTTTGGATGGTTTATCTGCATTACTGGAGATGGTAAACAAGGGAAGTCTGGGTGGCCTGTCAGTGCCTACATATGCTGCAGGCCTGGGCGATATGGCACAAAGCAGACCTGGAGTTTCAAGTGGGCCAGCATCTGGCAGTCACTTAAGCGGGCAGCTACAGTTACCTACCATGGAACAGGTGGTGGACTGCTTGTTTGTACTCTTGTGTTTCTTATGTTTTTGTGATTGTGCAATCTGGAAGTATATTGATGCTATTCTCCATACTTTTAATCATGTTGATGCGCAGTCTTTGAAAGAGATATTGTCAGGGAGGTATGAACGTCATATTTTCCAGCCCTGGTAATGGCTGTTTGGGTGTTTATCTTAAGAAATGAAATCTTCTATCTAGTAGGAGAGATTTCTGGGCTGTAGTATTACATTTTATTTTGTTGAGTTGTCAACCCAACATCCGTAGCTGTTATGTGGTTAATCCTATCAATTTTCACTGATTAGGACATTTTCAAGGTCCTGCTTAGAATCCCCTGGCACCTATCTTTGTGGCAATCAGGTCCACTGCTAACCCAAATAATTTTGGTACATCTCTTGTGATTTATGTTTGGGGCCTGAATGAGCACAATCTATTTAGGCTTTTGGTGCAGGCATCATGTGCAAGTATCTAATTTCTGTAGCTATTTATCTACAGTAGGGCCTGGTTTAACTGTTGCGTAGTGGGTTACATTAGGTAGATTTTTTTTATCTTCAAAACGTGGATAATCAGTTATTTGAGAGGTCATCATTTTCTTGGTGAGAATTGTGAATATTGGTATTGTCACGAAACCACTGAAAGGATGTGCTTGACAAGTATATTGATATCATGCTTCAGAAAGCAAGGGATGATTTGTCAGGAATATTTTTACTGAGAGCCATGACTGCCAACTTTTTCACTCGCATCATTGTAACCTCCAAGGTTATGAGCAGCCACAGTGACATACATGGTGGTAGGATGCTGGTTTATCCTCTGTTTTGGGGAGTCCAACATCAAAGTGGAACACAATGTTTATTGCATTGGAACAGAAACATCTTAACCTTTAGATACAAAATCATGTCACACTTTTCTGAATTTTCTTTTTGTTTTCTTTATCTGCAATATTCTGCTATGCAAGGTATTGGATGGTGCTTGTAGTGGTAGGACCAAAGATGTTCTGATCCTGCATCTGATTTGCTTACATGGTAATCAGATGTAAAATGGAATTTGGCTTTCCTACCATATGCTCCTTGCTCTGCCAGGATGTGCAAATGTACTAGATCCTTTCAAGCTTGTCCATGGCATCTTGTTTGGTGAACACACAAGCCAAGCCAATATGAGTTGGTCTTGAATAGGTTTTGCATCATGGTACTTCAAAATCTTCAATATGGTTGATAGGCACCATTGCAATACTTCGAAAACAATGGTTTGACTTATCAATCTGTTTCCTTCCAAGCTAATTTCTGGCAGTAACTTTGTGGAAATAGAATCCACACCTTAATCTAATTTCATTGCAATAAGTGATGCCAAGAATACTAATTCTCAGTTATAAGTGTACTTGTTGAAAATATATGGAATTTCTCTAAGTAGCTCGAACCTTGCAACAATGTGCTGGATTAACAGTCTCAAATAGGCCAGGAAGTCCTCTCAAACAAATTGTGTCTTTTTAGTTGTTCTCGGGGAAAGAGCACAATGGACTCAACAGTGCTAAAACATGTATGCCAAGTTTGTAAGGAAAGTTACTGTGTCCTGCTCTCAACTCGCAATGAGCCTTTTGTAGAAACAATGTTGGTCATGTTGGGTGACATGTGTGGTGGTTGTATTTGCAGAATCTTGATCGTTTGCAGCCACAAGCAGAGGTTCTTGACACGAGCCGGTCCCATGGCAATGCTGGTGCTGGAGCTCCAGACACCACAGATGCACAGGTGAGGAACCATGGTGCTGCAGGGAGCTGGGATTCTTCGCGGTGGGCAGCTCTGCCTCCTCCACCACCAGTGCCAACAGCAGGATTACCTTCTCAGCACCAGCATCAGCATCATCCTCAGCCTCAGCAGCATGGGCAGCAGGGGCATCCATTCAACCTGGCCCCCCCTCCCCATGGAGCTTCTGTGCCCCTGGACCACAATGGAAACTGGCAAGATCCATTAGCAGCCGGCAAGATTCATCACCCATGGGGTGCTGCTGCTCCCATTAACAATCATGTGCAGACTAACGCTAATCAATTTGATTCTCTTCACATGGGAAGAGGAGGGGGAGGAGGGAGACCACTGCCACCACCACCACAACAACTCATGAGTCAAAATGTGCGGCCGCCTGTTGTAAATGGAGCAGCTTCAGGCGGGATAATGCCTGAGCTTGCTGATGTTAGTAACACGGTCCCCATGATGTCGTGGCCGCCTCCTCCTCTCAACCCTGCAAGCTACCCTAACACACCACATAACGCTGCCCCTCCAACTCTAAATCCACCTCCACACCCCCCATTTTCCGCCAATTTTCGCGGAAATGGAAACGGTAGCAGTAGCTGGTATCAACAAGACTCATGGGGCAGGCCCATGGCTATGGATCAGCAGCAGCAAGCCCTCCCCGGTCCTCCCCCTTTGCCTCCTCTCCACCTCGCGAATCCCAACCCATACTGGCAACCCCAGCCCCAACACCATCCCCCACTTCACTTCAGGCATGACTCTAGATCCCAGCAGCAGCAGCAGCAGCAGCCGCCCCCCCTTGCATGGCACCCGAACGCCGGACCCCGTAGCGGCCACCCCACCTGGTAATCTTTTCGCAATTAAAATAGAGCTGGAGTACTCCAGAATCGAGCTGAAGGTTTATGGTGTTTGCTGCGCGACTTAAGAGAAAGCTCTCGTGATTTTCCGTCCCTCCCTGATCCAACTCAATTGAACCCAACCCATCACACCCAGAAATGCTGAGGATTAATTTTTCTTCTCTAGAGGGGATAATGTTAGGTGTGCAGATTACTTGGGTGAAATTTTTATCTACTCCCATTTTTGTACAGTGAGCAGTGTATCAAATGTTCCCCAAAAAAAGAGGTGCAAAGTCTATTTCTACATGTTCCGTTGTCTTAATCACACCTCATCCATTTTCAAATCCATCCTTTATTTAATGTCTTCATGCAATATATGGTATATATCTCACTATTCCTTACCGTTGCTGGTCCATATCTTCTGCTAGTCCTTAGTGGGCGGAAATACTGTAGAATGAAACTACGGGAGGAATTTAGAGAACTGGTGTTGGTTGTGAACAGGTGGAGTTGGTCATCTATACTAGTTTTGGATTAATCTTCTTTTTTGACATACTGCAAACCACACACCAAAATATGCATATCCTTAAGTGCGTTACTATTGTAATAGGTTCAACAACAGGAGAGAGAAGTTCCAAATGCTGAATACCAGGGAAGACTAAGTTGATACTGGTGTTGCATGGTGATTCATTTTCTTATATAACTCAAAGTAGAATTCTTTTTGTAATGGAATCGTCGTGTTGTAAACAGGAAAAGAAAAAGAAAACTTAGGAATTGTTGCCCAATAGCTCGTGGAATATAAGTATTCACAAAATGTCCAAGGGTAGATGTAGATGATACGATGGAATTGTCCAATACCATGTATGCTCACATCAATTAGATTTCATTGCTTGTATTAAAGGATGATGTGATACCAACTGTGTCACATATATTATATCCATGCACTTTGCATAGTGATATCCAGGTTGAACCTTAATACCCATCGCTTACCCTAGTTGATACCCGGGTAAAAGATTGATACTCACACAGTATTGGTGGATTCATAAACAGATACAAACATGACCCACTACGACTGGGCCGTCAGATCTAAAGACCTATCTTCCAACGTCTAAATACACTGAGTTTCGTCCTACGCGTTCGTCCAGTCTGACGGAAGAATCTTCAATGCCGTGATGCCACGTGTCACCAAGTGGCATGCTCTGTATCCTCCACGTGTCGCATGCGGTGTACTGCCTTATCCGGAACCCACTCGGACACTGACTCTCTTTTCTGGCAACCAATAAATGGGGAGAACCGGCTGCTGCGTACAGATGAACCAGTTGAGTTTGAGAAATAACCGGTTGAAGTTCAAGACTTCAGGAAAATTACCCATCATTTTAGAGGAATTTCTAGAATAAACCCCAAATTAATAACGAAAAAACGAAAGATGTGAATATCTAAGAGGTTGGACTTTGAAGCACTAGGATGTTGACCAATTATGTCCAAAAATCTCCCTGGACTTAAGAGTTATTTGTAAAAGTAATGTGGATGAAATCATGGGTTGAGTCTCAAACCGTGAGTTTATGAGAATTAACACAAAGTCACCCACGTTTTCTTAAAGCTTAAATTATCATCCACAAGGAGTGGTGTCAGGCTATTAAAAGCCGTATTTCTAGCTTGTCCTCCTAGGATGGGTGGGCCAAGCTAGCCTTACATAGGCCGCTCTAAGATTTAGGACAATGAGTCCCATGTGCAAACCCTTTTTTAGATTCTAAAATTCTCTCAAAGGACTTTATGGACAACTTTGTTGTTGGCAACTTTCCTCCTTTTGCAAACTTGAGTCTCTATGAATGCTTTATTGATCATTTTTCAATCTTGACGCTTTTAAATTTTATGGGACCCGCTATCACATGGTAACAACATAGAACATCCACAATCCCGTCTATCTTGGTCTTTAGTATGTACCCTATGCTAATGTGACCTAATTATGTGCATGGTAGGCTCATTTGACTGTAAGAATTCTTTCTTCTAATGCACGTGAGGGGCGCACAAAACATATTACAGGTTAGGCGTTGATTTGGAGAGCATCTTGTCAATACCATAGCTTTGTTAGGTCAAGGTGTTGTGTAGGAAAAATTATTAAGAAATTGTTGCGCATTTTATTTCAGTTAATGTGGATGTATGATTAACACACATAATAAATATGGATCACACCAATTCGAGAGCAGATTGGAATTGAGGTCACACCAAACAGTTCCATGTGTTGGGAGGTACATGGTGTTTACTGAATAGGTCTTTGAAACCATGTCTAGTGAATATTCAAAACTATTTGGTGTTTGCACTCTACATGTTATTCTTAACTTTGGAAGGTCCGGGACTTACAAAGGCAAGGCTGGCTACTTGAATGTAGGTCCGGAGAATTATTTAATAACTTATTCAATCCATTTGATATTGGTTTGAGACGATCTCATATGTATAGGTAAATTGCAATGTAAAATCATTGGTATTTCAAACAAAAATAGTTATAGGACTTGGTGCTTGTATATTTCTCTGATACCCATGATACATCCTTTTTAGGCCACATTATGTCATTTATTCACCATAGATTTCTTGTTACATGATGTAGGATGAATTGCCTTGCCCTTACTAAAGTATGCAATGTACTTGGAAAAGAAGTGGTAAGCATATAAATGTTACACGTGTGCAAGATGTTGCCATGACACCTCATGGCACATGTTGGTACATCCAATGCGTATTGATCTATAATTTATTCTAATATATATGTACATATCCAAAAGAAAATATTTGTAATTATTCATTGATTCATGACTCAAACTTGACTACAATAAACTCGACAACTTTCGTTATATTACTTACTTAAGATTATTAGATGATTTAAGTCAAAGTCATGCAATATTTATCATCTCAAAATGTCCATGATAGTGGACATGGTGCTTTTCAACTACCCATATGAGAGACAACTCGTTGAAATCAAGAGATTGGGGTTCTCTTTTTCCACAATGATGTTAATAGCCCATTTATACATGTCGAGCATCCACTCATTTATCTCAATCAGGACGTGGTGGTACTTCAAATGCATGACCTTTGTTTTAAACATGACACCCAACTGTTGCCCTTGGGTTAACTGTTAAAGGATGCATGGTCTCAATATACACCATTTCTACGGGCCTCACCAAGTTTAGATTTCATGTTTTACATATTTATGGGTTTGAAACCTTACTTTGTAAATTGTTTTATCTCATCTAGGAGAAATAAAAATGTACTCACACTTAACATTGATGATCAAAGTACAACGTGTACATTTGCATATTTGAATTTAAATCTTCAATATCATCAAGATATTTAATTGATTCAAAAAGCATACTTGGTGAAATAGTTAATTTTCGAAGGGTTAATTTTGACACAATTAATTAAAAATGGAAGTATGTAGCTCAAATAGATGTTTTTGTGCATGAAGAGGCCCAATTTGGACCTCTCAGATGCTTAAGGGTTGAACCCTAAAGGGTAAAGCAAATCGCATGAAATAATTCAACCCAATTCACAAGATTACTAACACTGCTTATGATAAATCTGACCATATGGGTGGAAGCTTTACAAAGTCAAGATTGTTTGCACAAATTGTCAATTGTCCAAGTATCTAGAATCAAAGGATTATAACATAAATATGTACACTGATATTGTCGAGCAACGACTACTACCCGGACAAAAATGTCCGCCTCAACCTTTAGGGGTTAATATGCCAAGCGAGTGCTACACCATTTATGGTATTTAATGTCACACACACTATTGGTGAATAATGTAAACTAGATACCTAGAGGTCTTAAAGTGTCAAATATGCTAATTAAGTAATAAATTTTTGAAGTGCAAAATTATATACATTATGACATTTAGCAGACCACATTCAGATACTTGATGAGACGAAGAAGATGATATCATTCAACATGCTAATGGCAAGTGTCATGTGATGATACTAATGGTTAACTAATTTGATCATCAGTGTAACCTAGGGGAGGCCTCATAATAAGGTAAGTGACACAAAGGACCGGTTCACACATGGTCCTGAGTCCCAAGTCACTTGAGGTCAATCCGTGCAATCTCCGCCCTTGAGAGCATGGAAGTTGAAACTTACCACTTCACATGGGTCCCAAGTATGACATGAATACCACATGGGAGTGCCTTTTCAGAGGTGAGGCTTGAGACGCGTGTTGAGAGTTTAGTCAAGCAAAGAACTAGACTCAACTCACAACACACGTCCCGCAAATACTTTTACATAAAATAGTCAGCATCCGACTTTATTGGGAATTAGCCATATTTCAATGGTTTCTGGAGGCTCAAAGTTGAGACTTTGCCTCCCTGTTGGGACTTGCTAACATGAGTGCGACTTGGGACCCCAAGGGAACCAGCCCTAAGTCCTTGCTGCGCCGGCTTGCACTTTGTTTTGTGCAAGTCGAATACAAAACAAAATAAAACAAAAGTTTCCACAACAACAGGTGCACTCACCGCCTTATCCATCATCACCATCTCCCAAAGCCGCGAGGGGAGTGCCGCACTCAATGATCGGGGAGAATCGACAGTTAGTTACAGATGAACCGGTTGAGTTTGAGAATTAACCGGTTGAAGTTCAAGACTGCAGGAGAATTACCGATCACTTTAGAGGAATTTATGGAATATGCCTCAAATTAATATAGAAAACCGGAGGATGTCAACATGTAACCGGTTGGACTTGCAAACACTAGGATCTCAACCGATTATGCCCAAAATCTCCCTGATCACTGTGCCGCACCCACGCATCATGCGTCGCGTCATGCATTGCAGTGCATGGAGATGAGATATTGTCGGTCTCTGCCAGTCACCGTAGTAGCCAAGGAAGGCCGGACGCAGGCACCCACCACCCTGATTACTAGCCTCCGCTAGGTGTCGCCCTCGGGTGCCTGCAGTACAACACTCCATTGCATCTGCTCCCCCCGGATGTCGCATGCCCATTGGACGCTCGCCAGCGCACCAGTTGTGCACAACTCTCACATACTCCCAACATAATCGCACGCAAAACGTATATAAATGTGTAGCCCCCCTCACCTTCTCCAGTCAGACCGCTACCACTCTATCAAGTTGTTTACCAGGCATTCTTCTTCTGAATTCGAAGCGCAGTTTCGGGACGGACCTTTTTGTCTTGGGGTCAGTGATCAAGGTTGGGAGTTTTTCTGCACAGTTTTGGGAGAGTGTTGCAGATCTATCTGAAGCTTTCTAGATTTGTGGAGGCGAAAGAGTAGGTGGTTTTTTGGGGGGAATTGAAGAGGTTGTTTGTAGTAGCCAAAATGCAGGGAGGAGGGTATGCTGGAGAGAAGCCAAGCATGACCGACAAGGTGAAGAATGTGTTGGGCATGGGTGGAAACCACCACACCACCGGCACTCAGGATAGTGCTACTGGCTATGGCACCACAGGTACATTTTAAAAGCGTTGTTAGTTGTGAAGCTGTTTGATGAGTGAAAATGTGGGGGAATATGGTTGTTGTTCTACACCATTTTTGAGTTGCTGGAAGGCTGTAACTCCCATCAGACTCGTAATATAATATTCCACGGTTTGTCGAGAAGGGAAGGTTTCCTTTCGGCTCATCAGTTTAGTTGAATTCAGAGAATGTGTTGGTTTCTAAAGCAGAGGACCTGTTAAGATAGGTGAGGATCCAATAAGAGCTTGACACTAGTAGGCTACGATTTTTTTCCGTTTCTTGCTAGAAATGAGGGCCCTGATTCTTGTTGGTTCTCTAGAAATGCCCCGATTCATTTCTTCCTAGAACAGGGTGCAAGCTTAAAAAGGATGAAGAATTTTAAGCCTACTTGAAAATTCGTGAATGCTGTTGATTGTTACATTGATATGTGTCGCACTCAAGCTGTAGAGTTTGCGTCGTTGATGCTGAACTTGAGAATCAGCTCACTCTACAAGTCTACATCGGGGCGTATTCCTTGACTTATTTCTGCATTCCCACTTTAAGTTGTCTCATCTCGTGATTACTCCACTGAATATGATATTTAGTGTCACTTGCTATTTGGAATTACGCAGCGCTATAATTGTTTACTGTACATCTCATTTTTTACCAACAAAGGTCGAATTGGTTGTTTGGACATTACAGAACGTAACATCTTTACTTGGCAAAAATTACATTAATAGTAAAATGACGTAGGAATGTGTAACTCCGAATAGTAAGTGACACTAAATCTCATATTTAGTGTAGCATTCAAAATTCTGTGATATTAACGTCGGTAGCGCATTTTTGAAGATCGTTATGCTAATATTCTTAATGAACTCAGTGGAAATGTTCATTTTCGTGTGGACATGCGATAGTTTGCCTCCATTTTGAGTGTTTCTATTATGATAACTGGCAACCTCGACTTGAACGCATCTTGTACTTTCATCTCTAGAACCACTCCCAGGCATTCATTCATGTGTCCTACAAATGACCAAACATGCTTAGTCCTACAATATATTTTATGAATGTGCTGATGATTATGAATGTTCAAATTAATGTTCAAATTAATGACCTCCATTGATCTGATTCAGGCACCGACTCCTATGGAACAGGCACGGGTACGGGGACCCACGGATCTCACATGCCCGGCCGCACCACCGGCCACCAAGGAGTGATGGGCAATGTCGAAAACGCGGTGATGGGTCACGGAACCAACACAACCGGCCCTACCGGATACGGCACCACAGGCACCCATACGGGAACAGGCACC
This sequence comes from Polytrichum formosum, assembly GCA_964035585.1. Taxonomy (NCBI): domain Eukaryota; kingdom Viridiplantae; phylum Streptophyta; class Polytrichopsida; order Polytrichales; family Polytrichaceae; genus Polytrichum; species Polytrichum formosum. The sequence goes on from OZ037939.1 coordinate 1,531,902, forward strand.
GGTTATGACAACACTGGAACCGGCACCGGTTACGGGACCACTGGCTATGGGGGCACCGGACAACACCAGGGCATTGTGGACAAGTTGGAGAACTGTCTAACCGGCGGGGGCCGTAATACCGGAAACCAGGGCGGGACTGGCGGTTACGGTGACACTGGAACTGGGTATGGAGCTACCCCTGGAACTGGACATGGAACCACGGGCACCGGGTATGGTAACACCGGAACAGGGTACGGTGCTGGCAACCAAGGAGGGTTGATGGGCAAGGTTGAAGATGCGGTTACTGGTGGCCACCACAACACTGGTGGAACCGGATATGGAACCCAAGGAACCGGGTATGGTGGCACTGGAGCTGGTACCCACGGTACCGGGTATGGTGGCACTGGGACTGGTACCCACGGTACCGGGTACGGTGGCACTGGGACTGGTACCCAAGGAGCCGGGTATGACGGCACTGGTACCGGTACCCAAGGTGCCGGGTATGGAACCCACGGCGCTACTGGAACTGGTTATGGAGGAGACGGTTATGGCAACACCGGAACTGGTGGGTATGGAACTGGGCAACAAGGTGTGATGGGTAATGACACAACTGGAACCCATGGCACTGGCCACTCTTCTGGACCTACAGGGTTGATCGCCAAGGCCAAGGCTAAGCTCAGCGGTCACACATAGATCCAGTCAGACCCTGATATAATATCCGGAGTGACCACATTGTGTTACCACGTCATTGTTGCCTTGTGATTGTGCAGTCATCGCTCCAACCCTTTTAGCACCAGTTGGAGGTCCTTTTTTGAACAGAAAAATGCCCACAGAATCCGAACCGAGTCTGGTGCAGTCCCGGGCCAATACACGTTAATGTTGTTTCTACATTGCAATCCATGACTTTGTGTAGATGACTCCAGAGATGCAGTTCCAGCTGTAGATTTTGGCAGACAGGCTTTGCATTGAGCACATTAGGCCATTGAACTGTGTCTTGATTATTAGTGGCAGTTGCACTGTAGTCTACAACGATCGGAGAGCAACCAATTTGCACATATATGTGTAGCAGGAGAGAATTGTGTATATGATGATTTTCAGCTTTTTTACATCATGACTGTTCAATAAATCTCTTTCACTTTCTGTCCATATGTGCAAGTGAGCCTCTTTGTCATTTACTACTAGTCTGAATTTAAAATTCAATTTGTGCGAAGTAACTATTTGTCTTGTATGGAAATGTATTGTCAGATATTATTGTCATGTCTGTCGATACAGTACCAGTGGTACCTTCTGTCCACGACTCCATGCGAAACTCGTTTTGTGCTTAGTTTCAAGCTATGCATTTCATCTGAGATATCTTTATACCTACTATGTGTTTGCATTTGGCACAAATTAATCTACCTCTGATTTAAATCTCCAAGTTCAATTCTGGAAGTACTCTGTATTTGAAACGAACTCATCAATTGTCTACTCCTGAAAATGAAGTTGGCTATCTAACTACTGTAGAGTATATTTCATGTCTGCAACAAATCTGCAAAGTGAAGAGTTGATTCAAATTGTAACGCTACCTACAATTTTCTAAGATTTGTGGACATTTTCGTCCAGTTGGTTGAGTTGCTAATATGTTGAACTGTACAACTGAGAGATGTAGAAAATGTCGCTATGCTATATCATAACATTATTCAGCTGTGTGGTACTATTCTAGTCTATATTTAGCATCTGACATGGGCCTCCACTATCTTACCTTCATGGGAAGAAACTTAGAAAATAAGAAGAAACTGACAACGGTACGAATAATGAATAGTGTTGCTATGAGTAGTAAGCACCGCTATGAATACTATTTTCAGTGAATAAGACCGGGATGACCAGTATTTCATGTGACTAGTGTTGGGATGAACAATGATTCCTATGAACAATGCCGGGAGTATAACCCCACCTAAATTTCCAAGCTTGAATGTATGAATAGGGAAAAATATATTCTTAATTTGTTCAGGGGTCCCACAAAATATAAAATGACATATTCAAGGGTTGTGGAACCGACCCACATGGCTGAATAAAGTTACGAAGGTCAATTCAAGTACCACAATAATTTGCGCTCATTAATTTAATATTGGCATGTATGATGTACATAGAATCAAAGAAGTGATAATTCGTTTGGTTGATACAAATGTTAGCTTTCTAAGAAGCAACAATGAATGAGAAGCTATACTACTACCTTTCCATAACATAGTCATAATGCTTGTTGGAAATCATATGAGGGTTTGATCATATGAAATAGATGGACATGTTGCAACTTTTAAAATATGCTGGAGAAACGTGCTACTTCTAGATGACTAATGAATTAAATTACCATGTGTTAGCATTCATCCATTGCTGCAATATGCTTTTTTTGCTTGTATTGTAATGTGTTGCATGTGAATAATTACTCCATCCAACATCTGAAAATACTATGATTGTTGTCAAAGTCATTTGAATTAGCAATATGAAATTTAAATTATCAAGGTGCAAAAATAACACGTATTACACTAGATCGTGGGAAACTTGAAACTTGGATGAGACATGACTATGGTTGCTTAGAGTTTCTATTGCAAATTTTGTATCTAAAGTTGACCTTGAAGTGAACCTAATTCGAAGGCTAACTAAAGATCTTGATGAACAAATCTTATTATTACAAGTTTGAGTGAAGCTCATCATGTACATCATCTAAAGAACATCAATGTCGATCAAATGTGAGTTCCACCACTTTCTCACACACTCTCTTTCACTCACACATACATGTATAGGGAAGCTTGTTGTCAAATTGATGTCATAGATCAATTGTTGTATGGGGTGTCACTTGGAAAACCCTCAGCGAAGAGGGGTGCATTCAGTTATATTCATGTTTGGATAAAATGAGAGGAGGATGTTAAATTTTTTTGAACGAAATGGGAGGAAGATGTTAAATTTCAACTCTTTTATGGCATGAAACATCATATGCAGGGGGATAATCATTACTACAAATTATGGGATTCTCGAGTGTTGCTCCATTTAATGGAATGTGCCCTATATGACTTTTAAAGGCCATTTCAACACTTTGTTTGAGCTCATTATGGGCTAAGGAGATTGAATCATCAATTAAATGTCATAAGAACATGTTCAAATCTTTGAAAGTAGGGAAATCTTGAAGGAATATATGTCTACAAAGATTTTAGTAGGGTATTCTAAGGCCTTTTGTAGACAAAGAATGTAATTGGGTCTACATGTGGCCGTTGATTTTACGAAGTGGTTATTATTATTATTATTATTATTATTTGGCAATAGGTTGTAATGCGAATGTGGGATTTGCTTATCGAGATTGAGCATGCCTTGTTCCCAGGGGGTGCACACAATACTTGGTTGTACCTACCCACATGGGTGCAAAAAGGGGTATTATCCAAGGGTAGGCGATACACATAGCTATTCATTTTGCACGGGTAGATTAAATAGGTTATTTCTAATGCAATAAGAGTTGTAAGTCTACTTTAAGGGTCATAGGCATCATGTTTCTAGGGTATATATATATCACGTATGTTAAGCATTTCATTATTTACCATTATTTCATTATTTAAACTTGTGTAAATACTTGAGGTTATTTCTTTGCTATAACATTGTAAATAGGAATTTTAATGTAAGGGAGAACCACACATATTATGTTTTATTTCAACTATGTGTGCGCCTTGTGCATCTTGATTTATGGTTATGTCAAGCGTTGGGTCATGGTTGTCATAACATTATTAGATCCATAACAATGTTTTGTGGGATTGACAATATTCCATAGAATATTCCCCATATTCAGTTTGAACATGGGGAATATTTCATGGAATACTATCAGTCCCACAAAACACTGTTATGGATCTAAATAATGTTATGGTCAGTGAAATTGTGCAAATTTTGTTTTAGATTTGAATTTTGGTCCACACAATCAATAAAATAATTTCAATCAAGGAGTTGATAGTTTCTCTGAGGGTGGAAATCCTTCAGAGACTATTGTAATCATCAACAAAAATAGAATATTGCCCATGTCTTTGAGCTCACACAATGGATTAGTAAAAAAATAGTGTAGTTATTGGAGTCATCATATAGGACCATTTGACACATGATTATAGAGCATCCACCAATGAACCACGTTGTGTACGAGTAATAAGAGTGGAAATACCCTTAGATTTTATCTTAATCCATTTGTTATGGTAACATTAGCATGCTATAAACTTTAGGTTCAATGCACATGCTGCAATCTACACTTATCTTGTCTAATTAGTGTGGGTTACCATTTGGAGTTATGTGTTGCTATAAAGTTTTTCCAACATTATCATTTTTTACCAACTATGTTATATCATATTCTTCGGTGTGCATAATTGCTATTCATGTCATTTGGATAAAAAATGATACACTTAGCAATGCGTAACTCCAAATGGTAACCCACATTAATTAGACAAAACCATGTAGTACCTTGGGTCTTTTTTTGAGAACTACACTAACTAGTCCTATAAGTGAGGGCCGTTGTAATTCTCTAGAACTCACATTAACTTTCAACCCCGCAGCAAATCTCTAGTTCAAAATTCATGTGGGCCACATTAATTGGTTTTCTAAGAAATTGATGTAGGTGAGAATATAATGGTGCGAGTATGGTAAAAGTGGGCCAAAAAAGTGCACCAGTACCTTAAACCTATAGCTTGTTTTAGTCAAATGTCTAAATGTAGTAGAAATATGTTGTTTAGATTGATTTTTTTTCATGGTGGCCTCTATTGTTATGTTAAGTACTCAAATGTAGAATACCAAGATGAGATCATCAAAAACATCATTAAAAGTAATGCTCAAAAGTAAATGGCTTAATCTGGTTTTGGATGTAATTTTTGTAAATTTATAATTGTAACTATTTTGAGCTTGATTTTTTTTTCATATTCCTTGAATTCGTTATACTCTTGAGATCATCATCAAATTGTTTTGTAGAAAACATGATGTAATTTTATCATGTTTTAAATAGTATTTTCACAATTACTTGTTCATATCACCACTTGCGTTGTCTTCTAAATATGTAGACTTTCTTTTGAGATTTTTTTTGCCAACATAAATTGCTTAGCTTTGTAGATCAAAATTTTTTTTTTTTTTTCAAATGTTCATGATAATTTTTCTTCACAGAATTCAAAGTTAGTATATTGTTTTGATTCGCTTTCCCTTAAACTTGTCCACTTTACCGTGCTTGCAAGGTTGCACCCATTAGTTTATAATGCTTTTGTCCTCACACTAATACTTTCCCAAGTTTTTGGAAGTCTCTAGGAAGATTTTGGGGTCTTGGGCCCACATTTTTTCCACCATGACTAGAGAATTATACTATAGATGGCCCGCATTAACTATTTCCATCCACACTAAAAAGACTATTTAGTGTAGTTAAACACCTATCTACATGTATGCTTGTATGCAAATTGATGATACCAAGCAACATCATTCATGACAACAAATTTATTATACAATCAACCAAACTTGATTCATTAGTACTAGTTATCCATGGTCCATTGTCAAGAAACATCTCAGTATGCGGTGACTAACGGACGTAGGAATCATTTTTCCAACTTGCTATGAACAACTACCCACATGTCGGTTCAAATTCACCTTCAAGTTTAAAGTGGCACTTCTTGCTCGTGGTTGACATAGTTATTTGAGCCAATAGGAGATTGTTTTCCCTACACTTCTCATGCCCCCAAATGAAACATGTCATTCCACAACGGGTCCCATATGACATGTGACGAGGCGAATGCATGAGGACTTCAAATTATGTAAGTTTAAGCCAGAAGTCGATTTGACATGGGGGGTCAAAGGCCTTATCGTGACCCGGAGTAACTTAGTTGTTATGTGGAAGGATAGGCCACAAATGAGCATTATTTCTTGATTTCCACTCGGGCCGCGCTGGTTAGCCCAGGTTGGTTGTATTTTGGGTTTAGTTACAACTGAATTTTCAATTTGTGCCAAAAAAAGAAAGAAAGAAAAAAGGACTTCAAATTATGTTGAACTTAGACCCAACTTACTGTTGATTTGAACCTATCTTGAATGGTGACTGGCATGTCCAAGTAGACAGGCATCCAAGAGTGGATAGAAACGTGTGTGTGTGTGTGCGTGCTGACTAGATAGGCTAAAAAAACAGAATTGATTTGAACAAATGCGATGAATCAGTTGGCAATGCATGCAAAGGCATGCAACTGGTTGATTCATCTTGCAGTGGCTAACCCGGAATTCAATTGCCTCCGTGGACTCCAAGCCAACAAACGACTAGCAACCATAGAGTCGACATCTAAGAATGGACCACCGAAACGTCGTGAGATTGGTTGCAATTTCAGCTGGTAGACGCGAGTGCATGAGACACCATATGATTGCCACATGTGGATCTCGGATTGGTGCCAACTAACTGAATATCTTGTCATTGTGGGTCACCCAAATTATCCAAACATGCACACACCTCAAAGGCCAAAGCTGGAGGTTTTCACCCAAAAAAACCATCCATAACAGTGTTTTGTGGGACTGACAGTATTTCATGGAATATCCGGGAATATTTTGTGGAATATTCACAGTCCCACGGAACATTGTTATGAATCTGAATAAGGCCCTTGCCACACGAGAGCCAGAGGAAGTTTCACAACTTCCTCCAACATGGCACTTTGCTTTTGAAAAGTCTCCTTTTCCTTGTTTTTCTCCTTAAACTGTGGAATTCCGGGCACTACTGTAGTGCCCGGAAGTGTTGAACTACATTTATTGTGCCATGTCACTCTACTTTATTGCCAAGTAGATCCCAACCCTAAACCCAAAGCAAAATCCAAAGCTAAAAAGTCATTGTTGCCACTCCCCATACTTCCTCTCATGTGGCAACCACTTGCTCATTTGAACCAATGCTATTCATCCAACTCACGCCCGTTCATGGAAGTTTCCTCCCGTGTGGTTTGGGCCTAATGTTGAGTCTCAGACCGGAGAGGTGAAGCCGTATGTTTTGAAAAGTTGGGGCCACACTACATGTGCAAATGAGCCGCCGTTTTGGTTAGTATAGTGACACCCCACCTCAAAGATGACTACTTTACAAAAAGATCAAAATGTTGATTTTCAACATCTAAGATCCGATGTGGCGATCTTATTGGCTCTCAAAATAATGGGCCTTGTTTTTCTTCCTATCATTTCTCAAGAGTTGGCAATCTGGTGGGAAGGCAAACCCTCGTTCTCAGCTACCAATTCAATGAAGAATTAACTTTTTATTTAGCTCCCGGAATGCTAGAAAGGTGGTGTCAGTGGGGGAAATTGACAGTTTCATAGCTTGTGTGCCCCCCCCCCTCCCTTCAAGAGATGCCATATCACATGAGTCAATCATTAGCTATAAAAAAAATGAATTAAGGTTCCTACCCACTTGACATAATCTTTTATGTCTTAGCGAAAAAACTTAACCTACCTAGTGGCTATTTCCACCATTGTCCCTATCTAACCCCGAGCCTAGCTAACTAATGACGTGTCACGGTGAATTTTGCCAAATTTTAACTAGAATCCGTTGTCCCCATCCGGCCTATCACATCTCACTCGGTGACAACAACGGGATGGGATGGGATGGGATGGGATAGGGGTGATTTTTTCTTTTCTTCCTAAAGGGTAAAAATGGACCAATTAGAATGCTCCACATATGGTGACCGGTCAACTAGTTTAAATTCCTAGGTCGGTGGGTCAAGACGACCGGTAAGGCCAACTAGTGGACGACCAATCAAGTAAAAGAAAAGTTGCAAATTTTGCCATCTAGTGGCCACCATGCTCGACAACAAGCTTGTTAAATTGGATGGCACAATCGATGACAAAATCAACTGTTCTATCCAATTTAACAACCATGTGTAAGATTGGGACCTTTGGCAACTCCCATTAGTCTATTTAAGTCTCAGTTTTGTGGCCATGAGTGCAAGGACCAAAGCCATGTTTTGTTGAGGATCTTCCAAACCGATCATGATGAAGGGCACCTTAAAGCACACACTGATTTTCTTGAATGATATGAGCATGCATTCATGAATTTAATATCAATCAGTAAAAATCAAGCCCTTGGTAATTCTGAGATGTAGCAAAATATTTTGTGTTTTGGGAATTAGTACTCCACGCATTAAACGGGGTAATCATTGTTGTCATGCTCAAATATAACCATTTAAGACCCCACCTACCATTGGCGGAGGCAAGACCTATATGACCATTTCATGAAACTATTCTCCCTCATTAGTATGACACGTTTGGGAAACACAAAAAAAGTTGTATGATCGAGGTGTCATCTTCTCATTAATATGACAAATGGCGTAAAGTTGTCGTATTATCAAGGGAATGCGAAAACATAAGTAATATGAGCTTAAAGTATATATACAAGGAGGGAGCCCCAAAGAGCACACAAGGCGGGACAACCCCAGAAGCTAGGGGAAAAGAAATAGTAAACCATGAGGCCCCCTTACCAACCGAAGGGGCTGGACCTACCAGTATGAGGTGGTCTCCACGTAGAGTTTCAGGTACCAAGAGACGTGCAAATGCAACAGGAAGGGAGAACCGGGTTCATGATAACTCTCAAGAAAATGGTAACTTAGCCATAGTCCCTTTCAATAAGGAGACTCACCAACCTAGCAATCCTAGACATCTAGGGGAAATAGGGGGACAAATGAAGATTTGAGTGAGGAATGTATCCTTGAGACCCAAAACTTGACTCAATCAAGCAGTCAACCACTTGATGTCATAACCTTTCTTGCTAATAGGATGGGGGGGGTGTCAGCCATAAATCTCCACCTTTTTGCGTCTGTGGTCCAAGTGGAAGTCTATGGCTCACATGTTTTTGTTGACTCTTAGCCTCGGAAACCCTTTGCTCGTGCTCCAATGAAATTAAATATTAAGCACACTCTTTTTATTCAACCCCACAGGGTATTAGTATTGAAAAATACTTATGCACCTATGATAATTATTACACCACAACCACACTAACATCCTCTTCCTCTTCTAATCTCCTACATGATATGTGTGCTATCCAACTAATTAATCTAATTCCTAGCACCCTAAAGGCACCTCCTTTCACATTAGAGGTTCATTGCAATCCAACTTGGCTGTGTCGCCTACCAATTCAACGCCCTGCCTTGCCACATTACTGGGAGCCTCAGCCCTTGCAGCTCAGAATCTGCACTGAGGCTCAGCCCTCACATCTCAACTCTATGCTAAAGCCCCTGGCTTCGCATCTCGAATCTGTACCTGACATTTGCAGCTCAAATCTGTGCCGAGCTTTGCAACTCAAAATATGTGCTGGCTTCGGCGAACTTAAAATCTGTGCTAGCTTCGGCGAGCTCAAAATCTGTGCTGGCTTCGCAGCTCAAAACATGTGTTGGCTTCGGCGAGCTTCACCCTTCCCCCTTGCTGCTCACTCCCTCCGTGGCCCAATTCCCGCTTGTGTCTTCGAGGGAAGCTGTTAAAGGAGGTTAGTAGACAGTAATTTTTAGCAATATCAGGTTGAAGTGGCTTTTAAGTTACTTTTGGTAGTAGTATCAGAAATAGCAATTAGGGATAAGATTGTGCCGTAGTTGCAGATAAGGAGTAGAAGAGTAGTGGATAGGGTAGTCCCAGTGAGTGGTTAGTATGGATTTAAAGAGATGAGGAAAAAGTACTTAAGGGGAGAGTTGTCTCTCTCTCTCTCTCTCATTCTTCAGGAATGTGTATTAGGATTTATATATATAGAGTGTTGGATTGCTTGAGTAAGATACTGTTGAATCTGATGTAAGTAACTTGTGGTTTTCTTATAGTGGTAGTTGCCTTACCTCTGGTAATTGTTTGTTGTATGAAAGAGAAGTTGGCAATGGACTACTTATGTTGGCAAAAGAGTCGTTTATAAGTAGCTAAGGCATGGTTGGGGTATCATCAGAGAAGTCTTTGTGGGACAGTAGTACCAGAAGGTATACACTGAATGAGGGGAATGGTATTCTCTTAGCCGAGTTTTTATACTACAACGTTGAGTCCTGGTAGAAGAATGGATTGTACACTGACTATGAGAGTGGTAGTATAAGAGAGAAACAGTTTAGGAGTACTAATAAGGAGTTCGGTAGGATGTATAATCCACCCTAGTAATAGGTCAAGTAATACTCTAACAGTAATACGAGTATAAAAACCGGTTAACCCAATACGTGAAGGGGGTAAAGGGGAAAACTCGTGGTAGGATGTTAGAACTCATGTAACCACATTATTGGGGGTAGTACGGTCAAACCGGTGGTACCTCAGGAAACCCGATTGAGAAACCGGTAGATCCCAGGAAACCCGGTTAGGAACCCGGTAGTGAAACCGGTAGATCCCCAGGGAACCTGGTTACGAACCCGGTAGAGAAACCGGTAGATCCCCAAGGAACCTGGTTACGAACCTGGTAGGGAAACCGGTAGATCCCTAGGAAACCCGGTTAAAAACCCGGTAGGGAACTTGGTAGATCTCCAGAGAATTCGGTAGGAGAACCCGGTAGGGGTACTAGTCGACTCGACTGGCATAGGGGGTGTACCACCCGTAAGACCAGTAGAAGAGTGGTATACCCCAGAGAGGCAGGGAGAGAAGAAGGATGTATGGAATGAGACTTCCAACATAAAACGGTAGCAGGCGGGACCTTAGGATGCCGGTAAGGAATACTAGACTAAGCCGATTCGCGTACCGGTAAGGTACTACCGGAAGTAGGGTGGTACCGATGGAAAGTAGAGAGGAAATCCGTTAACAGAAGCCCGTCCCTCTCCGGAACAGGGGCCCCCTTCTTCCCAGATCCGGGAATCCAGTACCCTACCCATCCGAGGGTAACGACCTTACTCCTTTATTGAACCTACTCTAAGCCTAAAACAAACACCCATGCACCAAAAGTAAAAGCTTGATTTAAGCTCAAACCACACCCTACCTAACATCACCCTCAATGTAATTAAAACAATTTAAATGTTTTTTGGTTTCTTTTCTTTTCTTAAACTAAACACCTAACTCCAATCGCAACAATACAATTTGATGCTACTTAAATCACTTCTACCTCCTAAGCTAACTTAACCCCATGGCGATTCTAAGTTCCTCATGTGATTTTGGGTTAACTAGAAATGTGAACACAGAATTGGGCTCACAATCAGAGATCATACAAGGAAGTTATGGGGTTCTGAAGCTGCTGAAGGCTTCCAGCCCTAGCGGCCAAGGGAAAATGTCTACTTGGTCCAAGTGTTGGGAGAGAGACAAATGGTTACTTGATGGTGGGGTCGGGGCCCTGCCTAGAGTCCTAGAGGCTTATATGGGTGAGGTGGTGTGGCCGAACCCACCCGAGGCCGAATGGCACGGCCTCCATGGGCATTGGCCCAATGTGAGGGCATGGTTGCTTAGTATGGCTCGGGTTGTTATAGTGTTGCTCCAGCAACACGATGATCAACATAAGATTGGACTTCCATGGATGGAAGTCCACATCTAAGAATTGGTTACCGATTAAAGGGGTGAGTCCCGAAAACCAAGTAGGAGGTTTAGTCCCCCTCCTATGGACTAAGAAGGTCCGCGGTATGGGGAGCTAACCATTAGCATCGCGGTATGCGAAGGGTTAGCGCTCGTAACTCTTGCTAGAATGGAAAAATAGACCGAGATATTTAAGGGAGCTAGCAAGGGTTGCGACAATCCTGGTCGAATCCACGCCTCTTCAGGGCCCACTTATTCACATTTCTTTTTGAAGTGTGCGGTCACGGGCGCCACCAATTATGATATATTAGAATTATTGGAATTAACCTCAATGGGAAGGTGACAAGGAGCGCAATTCTTAGAATGCTCTCGACATTCTTGTCCATTCTTCCCCTCAAGTAGCAAAATGCCACTTGGGAGGATATCCTTCACACGAAGGATTGTACGCCCTGCTTTGACATCCAAAGTCGTAGGCGCCTCACGTTGCAAGTAGACATAATCTCCCTTGGAGAATCGTCGCAACTGAGGTTGATAAACACCGCTACGAATACGAGCATATCGCAACATATCACGATGTTGGGCGATAGACAAATTCTCCATAGCCATGGGCATGGCTCGTTTGAAGAACTCAGCTCACTCATATAGACATTGAGCCCAAACTTCTGGGTCATCCAAGTCTACAACTGGATTCAAATTTTCTGTTTAATTCCAATATATCGTAATTGTTCCAATGATTATTTTTCCGATTATTCAGCTTAACCGAGCATGTTAATGCGACATAGTAGTTCTCAAGCAATTATAAATGAACATGGTGTTTCATCATGAATCTTCCTATCTTATTGCAAAGAAGTGACTTATGACATTCATCAAAAGGGAGGGATAGAGGTTTCTCTAGATTGAGAGAAACCTTGAAGTAAGTCTGTGGGAAGGATAAGTAAGTGGGGAGGGTAAGATGAGATGAGGTGTCGAGTGGAGTGAAGTAAGGAGATGAGTTTAGGTAAGGTGAGGGGTGAGGTGAGGTGGATTGAGTTTAATGGAGTTAGGGAGAATTAGGGAAGGGAGATTAGGTGAGTGGGGTAGGGATTTATTGAAAGGTTTATTAGTTGGGTAAGTGAGACTTAGGTGGAGTGTTGTTGAAAGTGGAGTGAGGTGTTCATGAGTTAGGGAGTGCGTAAGTGAAGTGAGTTGAGTGGGTTCAAAGAGAGATATTTGATTGGTGGTATGAGGAATGAGGCAAGAGATGGGTTTTTCTAGATCCAGTGAGATGCTAATAATATAGGAAAACCACAAAAGGGATTGTTGTAGGGAGTGGGTGACATAAGGATTAAGGAGGTGGAGTGGACTATGAGAGTAAGTTGAGAAATGCTAATTTCTTTGTTATGATGAGGTTTTTTATTATATGCATTTTGGAAATTGTTCCAACCATTTTTTGTGGTTCAATGTGTAGGGTTGTAGACAAAATGGAATTGTGTACAAATGTAGATTTCACGGATAAGGTGATTTTTTTTAATTTTTTTGGTAATGTCATTTCTTGTGTGAAAGGATATGTTCTTCACATATGTCCTTTCATTTGCAAGGATACCTTTCGGATGTTGTTTTCATTGAAGATGAAGAGGACATCCAAATTGAAGGCTTAGATGAAGTTTGCAGTGTTATTCGTTGTGAGGAGTGGATGCCTTTAATGCCGGAGGGTGACCTAACCCTTGCTTGACCTTTTGAAATGGAAAAAAACTACACGATGTCATTAATGGTATGCAAGGATTCATTGACTATTGGGAATCGAATTGTAAGCATGATCACATCGGAGGATATAGTAGGGTGCATAGCCTTTTCATAAAATATTAGGCTAGTGTGAAGGAAACATTGTCCGCACCTCTCTTGGATCTTTGGACATATGGCATGCACTTGCAAGAAGGGTTCTGGTCCAAAACTCAAGTAGAGGCTAGTGCAAACAATCAATTTCTTGAGACCAGGCAACTTTGGGAGGATCACCAAATTAATTACCATTGCATGGGGCCTAGAAGCGGGTGGCTTGCACCTTCTTTCCGCTTTGCCAATGATGTGTTCATTAGTCACCTCTTCATTCTTCGGCCCTTAGATGAAGATGTGGATTGACCAATTTTGGTGTACCACGCTTTTAGCCCGTCTAATTTTGAGACAATTGGATTGCATACATGTAAAATTTTGATTGAAATTTCCTAGTTCCATTTCTAAAATCGTGGCAAAGAAATATAAAGGATGGGAAAAAAAGAAAATATATATATATTTCAAGTAGAAAGATGACTTGGAACACACAACTCTTGATTGGCAACCTCTTGATTACACATTGGCTACATAGCCCCCTAGCCCAAAAGAAGATGGAAAATTAGCAAGGATGATTGTCCCTTGTCAGCCACCCAAACCGCTCGTAGTTTGAATTAAGGCTCAAAGTCTAGTAAGAAAACAAGTTAGTTGTTAGGAATTAAATTAATGTTAATTAGGTAGCATTGTTAAGACAATTAGACAATATACGAAGACCCGGCACGGCGTTGAGCGGATGAAGACGTGAGCGGATAAAGGGGTCAAATGGATGATAGTTGAGCAGATGGAGGCCGTTGGAACGAGAGGACATTGAACGAAGACCGTTGGATTCAAGGATTTAGAAGATGGTAGACAGGGTGGAGTCGGCCGTAGATGCTAACCGTTAGATGTAGGTACGACTATATTTATAGCCGGTAACGCTTTATAGTTGGAAGAGGGTGGTCCGCGAAGATTAGTGCGGGGCTCACACTCACTTTTTTTCTCCCCTCCATATAGGTAGAAGTGCAAAACTCCTAGAATACTAGCAAAATAAATGTTGAATAAAATGGTTGATAAACCTTGTTAATATTGAATAAAAAAGGTTTTTTAACCATGTTAGATCATTGTTGTACGGATTTGTATTTGTTGGAGCAAATAGTGTACGGAAGCGTGGTTGTTGGAACGAAGGCCGTAGCTGGTTGTAGTTTCAGATTGTATTGTTGTTGTTTGCATAAGTTCTGGTTGCATAAATTTTAGTTTGCATAAGCTCCTGGTTACCTTAGTTTTGTTTGCATTAGCTTTTGGTTACCTTAGTTTTGTTTGCATAAGCTCTTGGTTACCTTAGCTTTTGGTTCCATTAGTTTTTGTGGCATTAGCCCTGATTGTAGTAGTGCCAGTTATATTAGATTATGGTTCCATTGGCTCCAGTTACATTAGCTTATGGTTACATGAGCTCCTGGTTGTTGAGGATTTTTCGGTGTTTGATGCTTAGAGTTATGAAACATGAGGTAGAAATATAGTTAGTAGTTAGTTGTTAGTAACAAAGTTAGAGATTAAGTTAAAGATTAAGTTAGATATTAAGTTAGACACTAAAGCTAGAACTTTAGCTCTAGTTTTAGTTTTGATTGGAGTATTGGCTTGGAGGGTGACAAAAGATCATCCCTCCAAGTATTATTTCTCGGAAGGGTGGCGTAATCCTCAATCCTCCTACTACTTGGCCAATCCAACCAAGGGTGGTTGGTGTGGAATTTCGTGGAAGTTAGGTCCCTTGAGGAAAATAACCCCCACCTTTCATAGTAGCAATGGATGAATTCTAGATGAAGCTATGATGTTTTAGATTGGATGAAGAGCGGTTTCGTGAGGGATGAAATAATGGACTTAGGATTAATTTAGGTATTTTGTATGGATGAATATGATATACGAATAAATGTGATACATGGATGAATGTGATGCAATTGAACGATTACAGGAGATAGAACGTCATTGCTTGAAGACACTAGAGTAGTCCACCCATCTTGTCAATCTTGTGGGTTGTTACTTCAATTGGTGTAGCAATTGTCTCTACATCCATCCCAGCAAAATAAAATTTACTAAAGATAATTTTCAGCATTGTATATTGGTGGAGCAACGTATTGGCAATACATTGAATGTCCCTCCCACCACAAGACACGTTGTTCCTCGTACTCGATGAATGCATTCTATAGACATGGCGAGTTGACATTGGATGTAGTTGCATTGTGAGATGGTATAAATATGATAATATCGAAAGTTATAGTCACAACATAGGTAGGAAGACCTTGCGGGAGATGATGGACTTGCTAAAAAAATTGAATCTTAAAATGTAAAAGCGCCAATGTTGGCAATAGGGTGGTATTACATTGCTAGCACATGACAACATAAATGTCTTAATAATTATTTATTGCTCCATAAGAATTCAAAAAATAAAATACACAATATGCTTCAATGAAAAACTACAAAATCAACCATATGAAGCATTTAAAGAAAAGAAAAAAGAAAATTTTATTCACCAAATAGATTGATGGCCTCATGATTAAGAATTGGTGTCTTTGGCAATAGCTAAAGGGGATGTATAATCAAAGCCTTCAAGATGGAATTAAAAACATCGTTATCACCTTCCAATGCAAGGAAGTGACGCTTCAAACTACATCAAGCATATTTTGGGGGGGTCTTATCAAAGAGATAATATACAATTATGAAGAGAACAATCAATGAGAGCATGTTAGTTGGTAGTGAGATTATATTAAAAAATAAAAAATAAAAAAATGGATTTATACGTGTAAATATAGTGAAGTTTGTAACAAAGCCTTTGGATTTTGACAAAGCATTAATCAACACTTGGAAGAATAATGAATGTTTTTCTTATGGGCCCCTCCAAGGTGTGACTCCATCATCTCTCATAAGTTTAGAATTAGCATCTATGAAATC
This sequence comes from Polytrichum formosum, assembly GCA_964035585.1. Classification (NCBI taxonomy): domain Eukaryota; kingdom Viridiplantae; phylum Streptophyta; class Polytrichopsida; order Polytrichales; family Polytrichaceae; genus Polytrichum; species Polytrichum formosum. Next base: position 1,548,039 of record OZ037939.1, read on the forward strand.
GTATAAAACATCATCATCCAAATCTATAGCATTCTCCGAATGATCTTTGTCGATATTCATTTGGAAAGGCAAAGGCATGTGTTTCAATCCAGAGTATTGCTAAAAGAGCGAATAAACAAAAGTGTTGTGAATTTGACTATCTGCAAAACAAATGAAAAGAAAGTAAAATGACAAACCAATAAGATATAACGTAAGCAAACAAAAATAATTCATGAAAATGAGAAAATACATGAAGGATTTTTTTGGGAGACTAACCGTTTTGTTTGGATTGCGAGGATTGATCAGACGAAGTAGGTTTACACAAGTTCAAGATTAATGACCAACCTTAAAATTATTATTAAAAAAATAAGAAGCCAATATTTTTATCCATCTTGCATCTTCCGGATAAAATACCAACAAAGCACCACGGTCATGAAGATATTGCATGCAAAATTAAAATAAAACAAGAGAAATTTATCAGGCTTTGCATTCCAAAATAGTATTGAAGAGGGAGGTATTTGAAATTCCTTGTATAGGAAGCCCTTCTTGGATATCTACAATAACCAAATCAATTATTGGTACTACTTTATGAACATTCTGAAAGTAAAATGTGCAATTTGCACCAATCTAGGCAATAGAAATACAACCCATACAAGTCCATATCTTGTTGAGCAACAAAAGTAAAAACAAAGTTCTATTGATAATTCAATATATGGTTTGGAAGAATCGGTAAAAAAATACCTTTGAAAAAAATACATTGATATCGTAAAAGGATTGAGGCGAAGGCTTGGTTTTTTCTTTGACATTCAAAATGTTCACAAACGACTTTGAACCAAATGCATAGATAACAAACAACATAAAAGTATAGAGAACATGATCATATGAATGTCTCAAAAGATTTGCTTAGTTTAAGATTCAATATCCGGATAAGATTCATGTACGTAGAGCAAGAGATGTATTATGTGGACAATGATATCTCGAAAACAATCTTGCTGCAAAAAAACAGGAGTGAAGATGGTCATTCTTAGATTTTGGATCTAGGATCATTTAGATTGGTGTGTTGTTTATAATTCCTAGGTTCAAGCATCCATTGTTGTACTAACAAACAATTCTTAATGATACACTGTCCAACTACTTATTGTGGTTAACGTCAAGATAGAACCAAATGATGATGTTGTTTTTCTACTTTCGGATAATGATGATGATGTTTACCTTGCTGTTTTTTTTTTATACATCACATTTTTCTTTTAGTACTAGAACTCCCACTCAATCTTTGGTTTTCACAGATGTTCATAAAATCCCTCGCGGTCCGCTATGCATAAAATTGCCTCACCCTGGTTCTCCTTCTCCCCGTCCACCTCTTCACCCTTTTTGGTTTTTTTTAGCTTGAGTATCGTTGATGCATTGAAATTCATAAAGTCTAGAATAATGACTAAATTTGATCTTACCACAATTGATTTATTCATAATACATATCCACTCCACATCCCTTGAGATGTCAAAGGCTCGTATATATCTTGGTGTTCATGAACACCACGTGTCAAAAGGTACATGCCTTGAGTCACTTGACATGGCTTATCAATGAGTTGCCAATGAAGTCATAAAACACCTACTGCCAGAAACTCTCCTATAGTAATGACAACAAGCAAACAAGTCCTTGCAAACTACCCCCTCAAATTTTCATCAAATAGTGAAGGACATGATCTGGCAGGTTTGTTCTTGGAGGTCGTCATGAATAAATTCAGTATTTTTGCCTCTCCAAATTGTCATAACTTTGTATCAAGCTCCAAACATTTCATTTATAGTAGATTGGACATAATGGATAATATCATGGCGCGCAAAGATCATTCAAGCTTCAAGTACATCTATGACATTAGATTTTCATGGTAGTCCAAAGACAAAGTATTTGTCTTTAAGATGTAGGTAGATCTTCCAAGAAGTGGGATGGATCTTGTTAAGCGTATACAAGTTAGAAAAGATTTGAAGAATCATGGATTATATTTGACCACACCAAACGTCTTAAGGACTAGACCACCCTATCTTGTTATGTGTACAATAGCAAGTATTGTAAGGTACTAACCATTGCATGTTGTGACATGCAATTTGAAGATGACACAATTCAAATTCTTTTATGGAAAAAGTTGAATTTTTTCATGGTGGAGAATGGAGTTTTGAACATGAATTTCAAGGATTTCATGGCAAATAGTGCTCAGACCAATTCAATTGTATTAGGAAGATATATGGTGAAGGTGGTCCAAGTTTGCCAATGGTGGGTCGTGAGCACACTTGTTTTTTTTCCTTTGGTCGCAAAGTTTGGATAAATTTTTGCAAAATTATATCAAGGCATCTTTGCAATTTCAACACAAATATCTATGCAAGGACTACAAGGACACAATAACAATGGATAAAGCCAAAACTAAATATCATGTTATTTATTCATGGTGATCATCTGGAGCTGCCACATAGGAAGACATTCTTGGGCTCCCTAAGTGGTTGGGCTATTGGCAATTCCATTATAGGCAATGGGATGATCATATGATTCTTATAAGTGCATCACCATTGTGTATTTTGCAATATTCTCTAATTTGAGTATCCATGATATATACAATCTACTATAATTTGTGTAATGTTTGCAAGATATGACTATAGAAGAACATGCAAAAATACGAACGTGAAACCTTGCAGAGATGGTGCATAACAAGTGGCTCCAACAATCTGAAAACAAGATGAATTGTCTGTACAAAGCGACAATGGACAATTTGATCCATGCATTCATGCAAATTGTAAATTATAGGTTGTGATTGAAAGGTGGTTCTTCTAGTAAAGGCCCTAATTTTGCGTCCTTGAAATTGAAGGCTGCTACCATGTGTGGAGATTTGAAGCTATTGGCAAATGCCATGAAATCCTACCTAGGGCGGAAGATCTCAACACTAAGATTGTGCTTTGGAAAGGTCTGAGCTTTTTGGATTTGCCAAACGGAAGTTTAATCTACCACCAAGTGCAGATTGCATTTATGTTGTTTTATAGTAAACAACTCATATATAGAAGTTGAGTCGTTTACTATAAAACATCCAATTTGTTCACCAATGCCCATCCAACTTCTAGGTTTGGAAAGGCAGTGCGCCATAATCTAGCAGCGCCAATGGTAAATCACAAAAACAAATGGGAGAGTGCCGGCTCATGAACGGTTATTATGTGGTTGGAATAGCTACCATTCCATATATAAGATTTGGAGTCTTAATCAACATCGTCTCCAATGAGGGCATTGCATACCGTGTCACAATTGGTGACTTATCGCTATGCACATGCCCTAACTTCACAAAAATGTCATCTCAGTCGTTGGGAAGGAAAGGAAAATGTGTGTATTGCAAACATCTTAATTATGTGTTTAGATTTTTGTGCAAGGTGGATTACAATAGTGACAAGTTCATTCACGCTCCAGCATACTCCTACAATGAGGTCATGCGGCTACTTGAACTTACAAGTGTTATAGAGTATGAGTAATATTCCAATTATTGTGTGTCAACCGCATATTTAAGAATTTTAGTAAATGACATGTTTTGGTGTTAATAATAATAATAATAATAATAATGATGATGATGATGTACTAATAGTTCTTGAAAGTATCCATCGTAATAGGCTCCTTTCATTCTTATTCTATCAAAATGCAAGTACTTTATAATTGAAAATTTGAAAAACTCAAGTGCCAATTTTAGAATATGTTCCCTAAAACCATGATTATTTACTAAATTTGGTAGGTATTACTGCTCATTGCTCACGTGTTACCGCTCATTGCTCATTGCTCATGTCTTAGCTTCCCTCTTTGAAGATAAGAGCTTTGCAAGCATTACCCATGTATCTACCGTAGTGGAAGTTGAGGATTTGGGAGAGCTATGCATCAGTGAAGCAATCCAAAAAAGTTTGGACTAAGGGTGGTGGATATCAATGTTGGAAAGCCATATGTCAACGTATTCATAGTGAAGGGAGGCACAAAATAAAATAATATCATGATGTTCCTTGTCAATTTGTCTTTGGGGCTTGCAGATGGAGCCATCACACTAGGTAAAGCTAAGGTGGTTGGTATGCCAATAGGGGATGGAGTGTCTCATAAGGTGGAAAGGGGGTGTTCGATGGTTGGGGGTTGTAAGCCTCATTTAGCAAGTTTGTCTACTTCACCATTGCCAAAGATGGTTGTGTGTGCACACACTTTTTGGGTAGTAAAGTGGTTTGAGGCTTCCACCATATGGAAGACAATGGCAGCTTTGAGGAGATTATCAGGGTGGTGGTGTTGAGAGGATGCCCGATGCTTAATGTGATTATGTCGTAAGTATATATTGTTAAGGCTCTTCGTGATGATGTGTATATCACGTGGGATGTGGCATGTGTGTTGTACGGCCAATGCAAGGGCGTAAAGTCGGTGCCTGTTGGGGTAGCTTGGTAGTTTGACTGCAATATTCATTTGGCTAGGAGAGAATACACCAGAGTCGGCAATGTTGCCGTTACCATGATTGTCTAAGGGTGTAAAGGATCCACCATAATAATAGTAGTTTGAGGGTGGTAACAAAGGGAGAGGAGAGTAGTTAGAAATGAAAGGTAGACGAGTAGGAGTGGAAGATAAGATTGTCCTCGGTGACTTTGATTTCTTGTTCTTTTTACCTAGCGATGTGGCATGCTTGAGAGGCTCCACCTTCCCTCCAAGTGAGTGTAAGGTCTCTTTTGTTTCTTCATTCATGCTCGGTGTTGGCATTGTGCTTCAGTGCTTCTGTCTCCAAAGAAACAAGAACAAAGTACAAAACAAAACAAAACAAAACCAGTGGGTATCCTGCAATAAGCTGGGTATTATTCTAGAATCATTCTCACACAGAGCAATGACAAGTACATGGCTGAATAGTGTTGTAGTTTTACCGCATTAGCCAAGCTAGGGCTGTCTCTGAACTTTGAAGAACTTATCAGCCAAATGAGGAAGCAGGTGCAGGAAGACTAGGCAATTGAACCGACACAACAATTCTGAGCAGAATCTGCGGGTTTGACATTGAGTCTGGTCCCCTGAGCTTCCCTTTATTCCCTGGCGTTAAATAGCATGTGCCTGTTATTTATTCTTATTCTGCTTCTGGATCATTCGCCCAATTGAGGAGGAGAGGAGTCGCCAAATCTGCAGTGCAAGACTACTGTAAGATTTGTGTTCATTCTTTTTACTGCGACACCTATATTTGAGCGGTATGGCAAGGCCTGTAGTTTAAACGGTCACCCCAAAGACACGTGTTGCAATGAGATTGGACGATGTGTTCAAAATATACACATTTTTCTAGGTATAATAGTGGACACCATTGGCATATGTGATCATCAAAGTGAAAGAGAATCGTCACTTTGACTTCTTTTATATCAACTTCAATTTTGAATTTTGAAATGACCCTTTTTATGATTCACAAGTGCTAAACAAATGAGACAATATCTAGACCAATGCAATGGTCAAAATTTTATGTGGAGTTAGAAGTGCCCACAATAGGACCACATATCTTAGTTTTTATTGCCAATGTTCATCACCAATAGTATCCCTTGTCATGTCCAAGCAATTTGAGGACTCATGGGGTGCGGCCAACAAATTTGGTGGGGCAAGGTGAAAGCTGAATGTGAACCCTTTCATGTGCAAAGATGGGATTTTGTTTCCCAACACCTACCGGGGGGGAGGGGGGGGATAGGTTTGTGGTTAATTCATTTGAATTTTAACCCATTAGACTCATTTTGGAGCTTTCACCTTGATTTATGAGTTAATTTTGCCTTAAAGCAAAAATTTCATGCTCAACATAGTAATCAACATTTATATCCTCCCCCTTGGCAAGTGCTACCAACATCACCACATAAGATGGTGGAGCTTGGTTTCAAGGTGAATCATGCTTTCTTTGGGTTGACTCAAGTTTAACCCCAAACTTGAACTAGTAGAATTTCAAGTTTGATGACTACAAGATTAGGCTTGAACATGAAGGCCCATTTACAAATAAGCACCATTGTGACTTTTGTATTTAACTTTCTTTGGTTTTACTTTGAGCGAGAAGGCTAAGGTGCATTACACCATTTATGGTATTTACTGTCACATACACTATTTGCAAAGGGCCTAAACTAGATGCCTAGAGGTCTCAAAGTGTTATTCCGCTAATTGCCAATATGATACTATTTGTCAACATAAGTAACTTTTCAAGTAACTTTTTTTTACATTAGGTCATGAAGCGTAGCACATTGGGATGTTTGAGATGATAGTTTTGCATTTAAGCATGCAAGGGAAAGGTATTATTGAGCATATTAATGGCAAGTGTCATGTGTTTACATTTTGATATGCAAGAGAAAGATGTTCTCGACCATACTAATGCCAAGTGTCATTTGTGTACACTTTAGTGAACTTGTAGACCAACATAGGCATACACCTCAAACAATATTGAACAAACTCGTGCCAAGATATTAATAAGTGCACTTGAACACCAAGTGTCATGAGGTGACACTATTGGTGAAGTTGCTGATCACTAGCGTAACCTAGCATATGCCTCAAAATAGGATAAGTGACACTATAACGCATGTGACACTAAATACCATAAATGGTGTACTGATAACCACAACCCCAACGACTCTTACTTCAACTACAATAAAATGCGATAAATTGAAGGTGATGATGATTGTTGTAGTTGACTTTCTTTGGTTCTATTTCATTAAATTGTAGTTACCATGTGGCACCAGGTAGAACTTCAATGCCAAAGCATGGGAGCAGATGGTAGGGGCATGCACTCTTAGACAAACTTCACACTAGAATCCATGCATTGTTTGTTTCCACTCCACAAGCTACACCCAACAATGAGGAGTAATATTTGGGTCAAATCCACTCTTCATTTACAACTAGATCTCATGTGTAGCCAAGAGGGGCTTGTCGCATACGAGTGTAATACTTGACCTCATATAGGTTTATGGCTAATTCATTTCAAATGACTTTGCCTAAACTAATTTGGGGTCTTTAAACTCAAATCAACTAAAAAAACACCCTTCATACTACATGATACTATTTCAGGTCTTTTATTAAACTTGAAAAAAGTGAGAAGTACTCATATGCTATAATTATCTCTCACCTAGGTTTGTGGTTCTTCATCACAAATGGCTTTGAATGAACTAGTTCAAGATCTTTAGAAATAATTCCAGGTTCAAAACAACTAAGAAAGTAATCTCTGTGGTAGACGTGCCTAATTCAATAAGTTATTGTAATTGGACGCCTATATTTAAATAGTATGCGGTTAGATGTGACTCCAAGAACATATGCCAAAATGACATGTGTTTAAAAGAGATTAACATACATGCTCAAAATATGAGAACCGTTCTAAGTCTGATACTCAACAGAATCGAGGGGACCTATATGACCATTTGAATAGCAAAATAGCCTTCACCCTGATAGTAAATAGGATATTCGTATGAGCTCCAAAAATTATAAGGAAAGTGACTAGCTCCTCGATTTAGATTTGTTACCACTCAAGGGATGCACTTGTTATTAAAAGTATGGACCCACATGGGTGCACAAAGGGGTATTAATTGTGCTTAGGGGTTACAAAATATACATAAGGTATGGATATTATTTATTCTAGCTTGTAAATATACTAGGCATATTATTCATATAATCCTAGTTGTATTTCTACCTTTAGGCCCATGCTCAATTATAATGAAATGGGTAATCCACAAGACGTCCAAATGAATATTTCATCCAATATGTGAACCATATTCATTCATGAAATTTAAGTTTAGGACGAGAGGGGGAAGACCACTCTTTAGAAACCCTAAAGGTTTCTCATTGTGGAGCTTGCATGTGGAGTGAGGTGGAGCTTGTAAGTGGTTTTCTTCTCTTCTTCTTGTGGTTGCTTCTTGTTCCAATAATGAAATTGTTGCTATAAACTATGGTGTTTTGGGGGCCATTGTAACGTCAACATTTGGACGTTAGCTTTTATGATGCCCATCTTTATCTTAAAACATCAATAGTTTTCGGACACTGCCTCACCTTTGCTTTTGCATTATTACTTACACCACATTTTAGTTCAACCAAGTGGGTTGGTGTTTCTCAATGACAGCCATCACCTACTTGTCAGGGTCACCGGCTCCTACAACCCCAATTTTATTATTCAAGTGTGACTCGCGTTGTCCAAGGATAAGCTCACTAAAATTAAGTCTAGTATGTTGTATGTCAAACCTAATGTACAATTATCCAAAGCTGGAGATAATGATTATTCATTCAAATTGGGATGTGATTGTGTGGTATCATTTATCTCTCAAGGAGTAGTTGAAAGAGTCAAGAAAGGAGGGAAAAAAGCAAGTTGGCCAAAACATTAACCACTAAGACACGGTATCTGGGAAGGGTCTATGGGATTCGCCGCAAAATTGGCAATAGGTGGATTGAATATTGACAACCGATTGACCTCTTGGACCAACCTTTCAATATGGAAATAAAGGTTATGTTGGTATCAAAAATAAGGATAGGTCAATGTCAACTTATGATTTGACAGATCATTTAATTGTAGAGTTAGAAACCATCATTGTATTAGCTATATACTTATATTGTAGAATCAAATTTGTATGAGTTTCATCCAATGGATGAACAAGTGTTCAATGATTTCCAATGATAAATAAATATGTCTTGCTAAGAGTATTCTAGCCATATTTTTCACATAATCTTTTTGGTGTGTACATATGATTGGAGTTTAAACTATTTATTTATTTTTCACTTGTGTATATATTTGAGGGGATTTTCTAGCCATGTGTTTGTATGTATATCAATTTTATGAGGGGGGGGGGGAATCCTATATATTAGGGGTATTAATTTCATGGTCATGCACGCACGTGGTTCCCGGTTCTAACAATGAGTGCACCCCCCGAGGCTAACCATCTTATATTAATTGTGTGTTTCATATCCTAAGACCTAGAGGGTGGACTCTTAATTGGAAACCCAAATGACATGTGTGGGTCACTATGAAATTAAACCCCCTATACACAAGAAGTTTATAGAAAAAAACATATGTATACGTACTAACGGCATGCTAGAAAATGGACTCATGTACTTAAAATAAGCTTTTCATTTTAATGTGATTGATGCCTTCATTATATATACAAACTATACATGGTGAATTAAATAATCATTTATTACATATAAAATTCACTTTCACTTTCCAAGAGAAAGTCGTTGAATATTTTCATCCAAAGCATGTAACCCAACAATTGTATCAAACAAACAAAGATAAGAGCACAATAAGTTAGCCATAATCTGGAGAGAAAAACTAAAGGAAGCCCATGGGAGCTCCAAGAGCCTCTAGTTTGTAAAAACCTAGAACCCAAATGCAAATCCTAACAAGAAGACACATGGTAGTCATTGAGGACTATGACAATTGGAAAACAATGAATGAAATGTGAAGTGGATGAAACTAACACCTATTGTCAAAACAATTCTCTAAACCTTAGGGCCCCCTTTTGTACATCTACCTTTACTTCATGAAATCTAATAGCATTTTTAGATGTACACACTAGTGAAAATAATGCCTCTCCCTTATGTATGTTATGTGCACTAATGCCTTAAATAATACCCCTTCTTACGCTCACGTTAGTTCGTACGTGGTACTCCCTCTGTCCCAAAAGATTGTCCGAGATCAAATGTTCATTGATTTTGCTGATGTAGAAATATTTTGGCACACCAAATTGTTTGGCAAAAATTTCTACATCAACAAAATCAACAAACATTTGATCTCGGATAATCATTTTGGGATGGAGGGAGTATGAAGAGTCCACCCCCTAGGTCCTAGGAAGAGAAGTGGGCTAGTCATAAAAAGTAACCATTTAAGACCCATGTACCTAATGCCGAGGCTACCACTAAAATTATCCGCAAAGAGGGACAAAACCATGGGTTTGATCCTTCTTTCTATTAAGAGCTCGTTAGCTCATATTACATTGGAGCCTACTGTGAAAGTTGGGTGAAACTTTTGGGACCTCCTCTGTCCATCTCTCAAACTTTGAGAGAATACTAGGATCTAAAATAAGGTTATGTGCATGGGAGCCGCCATCCTAAATTTCTGATCAACCTATGCCGTAGGACAAGCTAGAAAGCCATTTTTTAATAGCCCAACCCCACTCTTTGTGTATGGTACTTTAAGCATTACCAGAACATGGTTGACTTTGTGTTAATTCTCATAAACTCAAGGTTTGGGACTAAACCCATGGTTTCATCTCCTTTATTTTCCAAATAACTCTATTATGTTAGATGAGGTGCACTCGTATGCGATAATTCCCTCTCGTCTCATTGTTGTGTAAAGTATGTGGGTGTTCTTTAGTTCAGTTTTCATGTTCTCCAATTTCTTTCGATTATATTTACACAACAAAACTCGTCTTGCATTAGCAAATCTATGATGAAACATCTGCAAGAATTGGAAACATTTGTAAAATTAAGCCTCCCATGATTTAGTATAGTTATCATAAGTGCATGTTTATTAATTTCATAACTGGATACATAGGTCCTCCCAATTGTGTTCATTATTGAATGTAGAGTAGTTATTAACATTTGAAGACCTAGTCCAATCTCCTTCCTTTTTAACATATGTGTCCTTATGATGTTTGGTCTTTGATCCTCACCAAATCACATACCCTAAAAGGGGAAAAGAGATTGTAGTGGTGGATGAAAGTGGGACCCAACCATAACCACTTCCCACTCAAGTAGTTGTGTGTAAACGCCGGCCTTTTTGAGTCAGAACTTAACTTAGGAGAAGATGCAGGCGAGGCTGCAGCATGCACGAGCAGCACTACTTTCACTGTTGCGGCGACTACCTATAACCTTCACCGGCGAAAGCTGAAACCCACAAACAAAGATTGACTCAATCATCCTGTCTGTCGGTGTCCGACTCCCTCGCGCGGTACTCTCGCAGGCAGGATGGAAGGTGTGGCAGATTCTCTCCGTCGTGTGCAATTGTGCAAGCAGCCGGCTGCGGCGGGTGCCACTTTTGGTACTGGTTCGCCCAGGGGGAATAATTATCATCCTCCTCGGCCTCCACCTGATTGCCCCCAAGTAAAAAATTCTGCTTTGCTAAGGGGAATAATCGTTTCTCTTCAGCCTGGCTCCTGATTGACCAAAAGTAAAAAATTCTGCATTGCTGAGGCGAATCATCATCCTCTTCAATCGACTTCCTGATTGACCCAAGTAAAATTTCTCAGGCACAGCCGATGCTGGGAGATCGCGCCGGCATGGATATTGGGAGGGCCAGGTAGCAACAGTAACCTGCACGCTAGATTATCGCTCGATACCAACATGCACCAACCTCATCGCCGCGACTTCAACTACCGAATAGTACACAGCTTTTGAATCACACAGGAATTTGGTCACTGTGAAATAGTATCACTGGCAATCATGGAAAGAGATCAGCGACAGCAGTTCCGTGGTCCTCAATAAAATGATGTTATCTCCATGTTTTTGCATCAATCCAGACTCCAGACTTGTACAGGGTAATGGGGATCTTGAAAGCTTTGCATGAATCCCACAACACATGTACTGAGTGGATCGTAGCATTAAGATACTAACCCCATGGACTCCACAAAAAACTTTGCGTGTAATACTGTCTTGATCATAGCATCAAAGTACTAACCCCTTGGATTACACATAAAAACATTGCAGGTACTACTCACTGGATTACAGCATCAAAATACTAACCCTATGGATTAACCCCTGAATCAAACAAAACTTTGCATGTACTACTGACTTGATCACAGCATCAAAATACTAACCCCATACACAACTCCCAGAAGAGTGGTTTTGAAGTCCCATGCCGATCGACTTAATCCCTGCACAGTGCTGCAGCTTCAATCAACATGCCTCTGGAGATAAACTTTGAATAGTTTGAAGTTGCTGGCAAGCATTGCATTGTACTGTCACTAAGCAATGAGATCAGCATAGGGAAGCTTTATTGGAAGTGTTGGGTTAAGAATGTAGGGGAGCATCTGCAGCTGAAGTTCCAACACTTCGCTTCGATGTCCTTGCAACAGCGTTCTAATGACAAGGTGACGACGTATCTGGATGTATATCCCCCGTCTGGATACAACATCGTGACAAACGTCTGCCAACTTCGCCTAAAAAAATAGTTTACAGGACCTGTTACAACTCTCATACAAACTTGGAAGGTAATTACATGGTTCTTCTATATCACATGATACTGTGCACATCGACTATGAATATTACACTGCATGATGAAACTCATGCGTTCTGCAGTAATTACCACTACGCCTAAACTCATGTGTACACTGAATCCGAAAATCGCTACATTAACACATCAACAAGAGGTTGACAGATCCAGAGCTCTCTTGGGGCCGGTCGGTGTCATATTCATCATGACTAATTTGCAAACCTCGTTTCGTCCAATATCATCAAGAGTAGGACAATATCGGTACTGATTCCTCCTGCATAACATGATCTGCCGGGAAGCTGAGGTTATGATGCCCATCCGAGTATACATATGGTGTCGTCGACTGATTTGTGTTGGAAGTGATTTGCATGGTGCTGTCATTGACTGTTGGGGTACATGGATCATTGCAAATGTAACTCTCCCAGCTGTTATCAGGAAGACATTGAGACATGGATATTGCTGAGAAATGATGATTCTCATTCTCATCCTCAGTAGATTGCAAAATGTGCAATGCATTCGCCAGTGCTTCATAACTGTCAGGAATCCACCGTTGCTGTTCCTGCAACTCGGGTTTAACATCCACCAGCTCGTGATCCGCCACTTGCAAGTATGTGGGTTCGCTCTGATCGAATTGCCAGGAAGCGGGAAGCTCACACAAATTGCTCCAAGTCTCCGAAGGATCAGAATCGACAAGGTTAACCCGACTCATTTGGTTGTAGGTTAGAGGAGGTGCCGGACTGCTCCACGACCATTCTCCACGCGGCTGATGATTGCTGCTGCTTCTTAGCACTCCCGAGTCATTAGCCCTCACCCTCATGTTCGAAGGTAGCATGCTTTCCAGATTGTCGGGATTCTGCTGGGTTGGCCAGAGTGGCTGCAACGGGCTGCAAACCTCGGCTGCGGCAGGAGGCTCAGTGATAGAATCACCAGCTTCCGAGCAGCGAGACAGCACTGGCCCAGATGGGCTGGGAACCACGTAATTTTTAGCAGTGATGAAATTAGGGGAAGAGGCTGTGTCCGCAGAGGGAGAGACAGCTGACAGCGAAGAGTCCTCGGAGTAGAGAACTTGAGTGGATAGCAAGCACTGGTGGTCAGGGTCGACATATTTCGACACTACTTGCGCAAGAGTGCCGCGCACTGCATATTCTTGCTGCGAGGTGAAGTTTGTAGTTACCCGACATGACTGCAATGGCGATGAGTACGCAACCGTGACCTCCCTGGAGCTGCCATTGCAGGTGTCCGCTGTCAGAGTAGAGTCACCGGACACTGAGTCTATAACCACCACCTTTGGGCATGCAACTCGACTCTCCTTTGCGTTGCATGAGACCTGTATCACAGTTGAAACAACGGAAAGCAATTGAGAATGATGGAGAATGATGCTTTTCAACACAATCTATCTGCCTCTTGGAAAGAACTCTCGAGCCGAGGTTAAGTCATATTAGCCCTCTCGGCAAGAAACCTAAGCAGATGATTAGAACCCCAACCTGTGAAAGTTCGCAATGGTTTCAGGGACGGAATTTTCTTTTACCTCGAGGCGTGCAGACTGTTGTGAGGTGGTTGTGATCCTTTCTGAATTATGATGAGCACCGCGGGTGGAATCCTGCTGGGCGTTGTGGAAGCCGGAAAGCCATGATTCCTTCGTTCTTACCGGCGACCCAGCTTGCTGTTGTTGGGCAGATCCTACCACCTTCGACCTGCAGGTGGTGGGACTGCTGGGCTGCAAGCAGCTTCTTTGCAACTGCATCTCCCTCTCTCTCATCGCTTGCTGATGAATTGGGCGATCGCTGATGGCGCTGGCTAACCTCTCCACAGACTCCAGCACGTGGCTGTAAGGCTCACTGAAGCTTTCGATGACCGCATCGATGGGGTTAAGGTGGTGCCCATTTAGGTGACTCTTCTCAGGTTGAGTACCGCTGCAGGTCAATGCGGAGAGCCAGTCTGGTTTTCGAGGTTTCATGGTTGCTCCTCCGCCGAACGTATGGATATCTTGTCGCTGCTCATGTGACTGCATCTGCTCCGCTGCCCGGGCGGCCGCCATCGCTGCGGAAAGCAGACAAGTCTGCTGCGTGTTGTACACGAAATTGGTGCGGGCTTTGAGCCCCCGCATCGACCTGGCTGCCAAGTCGTAGGCCAGAGCTGCGTCCTCAGCCGTGTCGAAGGTGCCCAGCCACCTGCGCTCCCTGGTGTTGGGGTCCCGAATCTCTGCTGCGTAGCGACCCCACGGCCTTCGCCTCACACCCCTATACCTCCCCTCCTGCTTCTGCGGCTGCTGCTTCTGCGGCTGCTGCTTCTGCTGCTGTGCAAGCTTCGACATCTTCGACCCTATCCCTGCCTTCTTCATGCCTCGCTGTTGCTGCTTCTCCGACGTAGGCCGTGGCGGAACTCCCATGGTGCCGCCGCCGCCGCCTAACCCTCCTGTCACTCTGCTCTCCCTACCCTCCCTGGTTCTGCTCATCCGAAGACCTCCCGGCAACTTCAAGTCACCTCCAACCCAACTCAACCCCCTTGAACCTGCCCTGCGACTCTCACCTCCGCAATTCGCAAACCCCCAGTACACTACTTGACAAGCCTGTTCACCAAGTTGCACTCTCAATTGGAACCCCAGCCCGCAGTAGAGCTTGCTGCCACCCACTTAACCTTGTGCAGCTAGTCAACACTTAACCTTGTATATGTCATCAAGATGTGGAGTGCAATTTGCTGCTATAAGTGTGAGAGACTCGATGGGTTGGTTTGAGACGTCGATGCTGCATCATCCACACTGAACGGGTGAGGAGCAGCCCTAAACTGTTGGAAAGCACTTGATAATGAGCCTCCTCCTTCTTACCTCAGGTATGGTCAATACGGCAGGCTCTGCACCTGCCTTCAGATCAGTCTTGTACCTTGCAGTAGTACTCACAGATCACACATGCAGTACTACTTGCTGAAGAAGGGCTGGAGAAGAGGCAGAAGAAGGAGATCTCTGTGTACGAGGTTTATGTTTTCGAAGTGCAGGCGGGTGTGAGGTGGTCGGCCTTGCACAGATGAAGAATCACGCAGTACCTTAAATTGCTTATTTGACAATGATGTCGATGCTGGTGGAAGCTGCCACGAGAAGGTTTTGTGGTGACTGGCCGTCTGAATTAAAGGAGGACTAGGAGAAGCAACGAGGGTGGGTCGACGATGATGCTTGTGGAGACCGTTAGTAAATGCCGATGGCCACGCCGGGCGAGAGCAAGAATCCGGTCGGATGTCAGCCTAGGAAAAGGTTGCAGCTACTGCGCTTGCTACTAGCCTAATCGGATGCTTTTATTATTCTTATAATTAACCTAAGCAAGCTTAACTTACCCACTCCTCTCTGACTGCCTCCTGATCATGCTGTCTCCGAGCTAGATTCTTCGGAGAGCCTGTTATTACTTCTTATGTTGCGGCCCGCCCCATTCTCAAATCGACGTTATCACTCGCTTGTGCATGCACAGATCGGGAGTCCAGCTGGCCTACCGGCGTTCGCAACTAACTTGTTTATAACTAACATTCGTAATTGAACTCACAAACTTATATGGCCGGTTTTGTTCATGGCCAAGTATTCGTGGTGTCTATGTAAACTTATCCGTTACCTTTGGAAGGTGGAAACGCAGTGAATTACACTAAATATTGTATTTGGCGTCACTTACTATTTGGAGTTGCACAATGCTATATATTATTAGTGTATTTTTCTATCAAGTAGAGGTGTTAATGTTCTATAATGTCCAAACAACCAATTTGACCACTGTTGGTAGAAAATGAGACATACATTAAATATTTATAGCATTGCATCATTTCAAATAGCAAATGATGATAAGTATAGTATTTTGTGTAGTTTATAACCTTAAATGGATATTTTAGATGGTTTGACTCCATAATTGGCTCCTGAATTAGCTTAATGGGTTCATTTTGAAATCAGCCCTCAATATGTAGAGGTTTATTTATTTTCCACCACGATGGAATCTACCGCTTGGGATTCGTGGCATCTATTCAAACTCGTTCATTGTGGATGAAAGGGTTCTAGTGAACACAAGTCCCTCACATTTTGAGGGTCAATTCACTCATATTCTCCATTTATATTTGAATAGATTAACATAGAGTCTCTAATGCTATTTCATATTCAAACAATCTAGAAACAAAATTTTGAGGTTATACAATAGTTTGTTGCATTTCCACCTTTGCGATGGATGAGTTTACATAAACACTATGAATTCTTGATCCAACATGCATCCTTTGGCTATGAGATTGTAATCACCATGCTAATTACAATTCCCTCAAACGATTATGATTTGTGATAGCCTTGTTATGGGATCCCCAGTATAAATCCACTCCCTACATGTTTATGACTGATGCATGTCAATGTCGTCTCATTTTAGACCAATTCGGGGTCTTACCTTCTTCTATCCCAATATGAAACCAAATATGTAATGAACGGAAATCTTTAAGTTATAAGAGGTTCTCAACTTTTGCACCTTCAACTTACATGATTGCTACAAATCCTTGGCCAATCATCAAACTTAGTTACCCATGTCTTTAACATCATGCACAACTTCTTTGTTGCATTCATAAGTACAACACCTACTTGTCTCCCATATTTCGTACAAATAATCACAGGCGTAAATACCACTCAACCAACCATAAAAATCAAATTAGTCCAATTTTTTCAAAGCTTTGTAGTGTTTAATTACAATGGTTAATTGGGATGGCCAAAATTCATAAAACATTACATTAAATAGATGCTATCAACCATTCCATTCCAATAATACCAGTGATAGTGCTTCACCCAAGTTTATCATGTTGAATCTACAGGTAAGAGAGAATAAGCATGAGTATAGTTTTGAATAATATCTGACTTGTTCCCGGTCCCATGCAACCTATAGTCATAGTTGGATAATGTTAGAAACTATTCTAAAACTTGAATTTCTTCAAATTAGTTCAAGTATAAAAATAACATGAGAGACCCATATATACCTAGTGCAGTGGAAATCTGCTTTGGAATGATGCGATAAGGAAAACTTGTTGTACTCAAACCCTTCATCCACAATGGATGAGTTTACCCAACTTACACACCACAAAGCCCGAGCCCACCAACCCATGGTCAACATCATGCATAACTATTATAATGCGGCGTCTTAGTAATTAAACATAAGTTCAGGATCCCTTCGGCCCATACTTATCTTGCATATATACTTGCATCATGGTCGTAATCAGCGAGAACAAAATGGTGCTGGGCTGGAGGCATCCCATTCAAGACTGGGACAATAAGCTTACTTTACTTACTGCACAAGGCACATGGGGGCTCCTTGCCGCAATGTGACGGCTGGTTTCAAGTTAAATAATCAGAAGGATTGGCAAATAATTCCTACCATTAATTTGTCACCTGAGGGATGATTCCAAATCGATCATGGAGGATGCAGCAACCACCCACTGCCGAAAGCACACCTTTCAGAAGCTGGGTTCAGCCCCTTCCAGATGACCGGCTAATTTATAAAATGCAACAGCCCCGTAACTGTTTAGTGCTAAAAGAATAGCTGCAACATTCATCATGGAAAACACTATTTGCACACTTGGAGTAAGTTGGAGCCACCGTACGATTGTTAGCCACTATAAGTTACCTCCAACATCTTTGTGCCAACATGCAATCAAATAAGTGTTGAGCAACTGTTTTACACTGGACCTTGCCGGCATTGAGGGTAATTGGCGTCGGATTTCAGACATATTCATCCGCGCCACTTTGATCGCTAGCTAGGATTGCGACTTGGGCGAACCAACCCATACACTCGGTCCTTGTTGGATGCCTAAGGTAGAAATACCCAAACCAGTTAAACACCCTCTACCCGTGCAGTGGACCGCCGTCATAATAGTGAAGTGTCATTTCTGAAACCAATCGTGGCGAGGCTGGCCACTTCAATGCGTGTACACTTAGTTTAGCCACATTTAGTCATGTTTAATGTACTCATGAGTTAACCGGTTTAGGTGATGTTATGTCTGGAAATGTGGATTACCGTGTTCGGTGCGAGCAGAATCTAGTGAACGAGTAGGGGTTTGCCAAACTTTCCACTTTGAAAAATTGTAGAATTTTTTATACAAGGCAAAAAAATATGAAACAACTTGCATTCTTCATGAATCCTTCTCGTCTATCTTGGAAAATTATCTCATGATTGTAACACCATATCTTCAATGCGAATCACCTTATTTTCACGGGTTATGGTATTTCTACCTTAAACCCTTGCCTCCAAGGAACCAGTGTACGGGTTGTTTCGTCCCAGCCCTAGGACTGCCTGGTGAAGGATTGACCACATAAAAAGCAACCTCTTTTTTATTTACATTTTAGAGCTTGTGCCAAACTGAATTCTGGTGGGGGAAGATGGAAGGAACCATAATGCCCTCGCTTCTTACTGGTGGGTTTCTTTAATCAGAAGACTTTGTAGGCCAAGTTTGGACGTATATTCCATGAACAGGGTGTCATGGAGCCATCTTCAAATTCAATTTTGAGGGACGAAAGAGAGATTAGACATAGCCACTTTCCCAAAAAAAAAGAGTTGGCAGTGAGTTTTGTCTTCGCAATAAAGTCAATACATAAGAGAGTGAGTTATTTGTAAAGTAAAGCAGATGAAACCATGGGTTTAGTCTGAAACCCTGAGTTTATGAGAATTAACACAAAGTCACCCAAGTTTTTGTAATGCTTAAATTATCATACACAAAGAACGGTGTTAGGCTATTAAAAACATGCTTTCTAGCTTGTCTTACTAGGATGGGTGGGCCAAGCTAGCCTTACATAGGTGGATCCATGATTTAGGATAGCGGATCCTATGTGCATATCCTATTTTAGATTCTAAAATTCTCTTAAAATTTGAGAGGTACAAGGAGGAGGTCCCAAATTTGCATCTAACTTTCAAAGTAGATTTCAATACACAATGAGCTAACGAGCTCTTAATAGAAAGTTTTCTCAAAGGAGGATCACACCCATGGTTTCGTCCTTCTTTGAGAGACTTTACGGATAACTCTAAGGTATGCGGACCTTAAACTCAAAACCCCACATATTATGGATTTTGGTGCACACGATTTAGTTAAAAAAAATTAGACAAAATTGTGTAGACTCTCATAAAAAATATCCACAAAGAAAAAAGAAAATCATGAGCTTATATGTGACCTAGGGAAAAACACAAAGTGGTATTCATGTTTAGGTTTTCTACATTCAATAGCAACTCCACAAACAATAAATTGATTCATTATGTGAACGAGAGTTTTTAGAGCCTTCGTTGGGCTAGTACAGTGTGTTGGAGTAAATGAGAAACCAATTTATATTGAACATTGTAAACTTTGCTATAACAACGGGCCTATGATCTTCAACCTAATATTGCATTCACGTCCATCTCTACTACACCTTGTTGTTGGCCTCATATGCACCACCCACCCCCCAAATATAGCACATGGGATCACATGCCAACTTTTTGTTGGCCTATAGCCGCCGCCACCTAGCCCATAAACCGCTTGCAACCCATACATGTCTTTTAGCTCCATTTGGCCCTATGCTATTGAGTAGTAAGCCCTACCTCGTTATCACCTTCCTCTATTAGCTTCAAATTACAACCTAAGAAACAACAAAAGGCAACTATGAGCTAACACCATAGAACCATTACACTTGCAAAGATTGTAAACCTCTATTATTACCTTTACCGACCTTTGCTAAGTTGAAACAACAACTAATCTAAGTTAACAATATTGACATGCATTGCATCCGTTTGAAACAAACATAGTATCCACTAGTGGACTCAATATGTCACAACCTGTCTCAATTTGAGGTCCCACTCTACACATTCACAATTTTTTGGAGGATAACAAGGATCCGCCCTGTGCATCTACAAAAGCCTCCAAGAGCAACCAACAATGCCATTCCCAACCAAACTCTTGCTTAGTTCCTAAATGCACCGTCTCCCAATTTTAGTGGTGTTGGTGTGCATTGGCACTGCAAGCAATGTGTATGTTTGACAAATTTCCTTTGATGTACAACTTCGTATCCACAATGTCACGTGACGCTTTCAAAAACAAAAATGACATTCACATTTTCTTCTAAAATGTCACCTCAATGTCACATGTTTGATAGTACGTCTTATTTCACTTTCTAACATGTCAATTGATGTGTCATTTTTTTCTTCACAAGTCACACTACATGTCAAATTCTAAATTGTGCGTATCGGTTGATGTGCATTTTGTTTTGGTGCAAGTTTTTGAGTTTCAAATGTCCAAAAATTGCAAAAACTTTGTCAAAAATACACACCAAGGGAATTTTCAGAAATGAATCTGCGGGCTCCCATTTATGGAGTGCCACACCAGTTGTTGCACCGGATTGCGTCACCACTCTCCCTTCAGAGCATCTCCACCCTTCCGCAGAAAGGCAGACTCTCGAAATGTGCTTTGAAGGGCTCCAAGCATGCACTAATTTTTTTTAGGGTGGCACTCCCCCACCCTTACCTTGCATACCGGCTCTTCAACCCGAAAAACCGTCAGGAATATTCCCTGTAAAGTGGCTTCAACCCAAAAGTGGCACGATTCAAAGATCGCAAGTGGATGAGGTCCCGGAATTTGGGCGCAGCAAGAGCAACGCTCACCCGGGAGGATAGTGAGTGGAGTCGAAAGTTTGAAGAGCCCTGGCAAGTTTGAAGAGCCCGGGCAAGAGGGGTGGGGCAGATTTTTCTGCCAGGCCGCGTCAAAGGGCTTGCCAAGACCCTTTGACGCGCAAGGGTGGAGATGCTCTCAGTACCATGAGTGGGCCTTAAAATGCTTGCTGGTCAAATTTATAGTAAGTGGGTCCTGCCAGTGATCGGGGAGATTTTTGGGCATAACCGGTTGAGATCCTAGTGTTTGCAAGTCCAACCAGTTACATGTTGACATCCTCCGGTTTTCCTTTATTAAATTGGGGTATATTCTATAAAAATCCTCTAAAACGATCAGTATTTTCCTGCAGTTTTGAACTTCAACCGGTTATTTCTCAAACTCAACCGGTTCATCTGTAACTAACTGCCGGTTCTCCTCGATCACAGGGTCCTGTTTGAATCGACTCATTTTGCGCTTCATTCAGACTAGGCAGTGGTGGTTTTGCATCGACTATATGGTACCAAAAGGCCTACATATGCCTTGCCTCTTCCATTGAACCCAAAAAATATGTGGAGCTCCTTTCGAGGGTCGAGTGGAGCTCATCCTTGGAGAGCGTGAGTTAGTTGGACCCAACTTCAAATTTGAGGACACTCTTGAGTGTATCCAAGTCCATGTTGGCTTAACCACATTGGAAGTTGCAGACAAAAACTCCTCTTCACTGCCACGAGTGCTTCCCCACGAATTGTCCAAAACAACCGACCCAATGAACCTGTGTATTTTCCTGGCCAAATACTGAAGAGGTTGTGAGGCTTTCCAACGCACGTGGAAGTCCACCAACTTGTGCCTCACAACAACTTACACATGAAGCATGAAACACTTGGTTTAGGCCACTTCCCACGAAATGGTATCATTGTTCATAGGATCCCAAATGTTGCCAAAAATCCTGAAGCCCTTCGTATAGAAAATGATGCCCATGTCTACAAAGGCCTCATTTGCAAGCCTTGATCATAAGCAAATGCATTACTAAGGGGTTGTTTTACATCATGGACCATGAAGTCTTCCCTTGCTCCTCTAGAACATGTGATCGGCCATTGAACTCGTTATGGGACCACTTCGGTTTACATTGAGGAAAAAAATGTAAGAGTGACCATGCATGGATCTTGAGCTTCACCAAAGGCTTATTTTCCATGCCTACATTATCCACTATCATGATCCAACGGATTTTGTGGTGAGGGAGGCAAAAGAGGTTGTCTTGCTACAAATGTCATGGGAGCATGGCAGAAAATGCCATTCTAACATTTTTAATCATTTTGTTGGGGTTGCCAAACGTTAATGTTATTAAGAGGGAAGTAGGACAAAAGGGGAGAAGGTCAAACATTAAAAAAATCCCAAAATTACCCTTTTTGAATATATATTAAAAAAATCACCACATCCACTTTTGGGTGCATGGTCACTCTTCTTGGTCCATATTCAATTTACACCTTGTGAGGGGCCCAAAGGCTTTAAAAATGCATTTTTCATAAATTGGACCATGGAAGTGTGACCATGGAAAAAGGCCATCTAACATGGGACAACTTTGCAGTCTTTGATATAAACAACCCCTAATACTAGGGAAATGCATTACATTACTAAACACTTGTTGTTTGTTTAGTGCGCCTTTGGAACATAACAATCAGATGCTTGGGAAGTTGAGTCTCATGCTTTGCTTTTTGAACACCCGACTGTTATATTCCAAGGGCCCACTAAACAAACAGGTGTTGAGTAATGTTATGTGAGGCTAGGACCACACATATTAATTCATAATTGTACAACCACCCAATCGACTATTTGCAAAGAATTATTTAGAAGTTGACCAAAGGTGGTATTGTAGGAGGGTCTTACCTTGCACACCACCTTATGATAGCATGCCCACACAAAGATAAAATACCATACGGAAAACATGAGGATATTATTAGCAACAAGGATACTCCTAGTGAAGGTAAGGTTATTTAACACCGACATGTGAGTTTATTTTTAATTCTAGAAACCATGGAATCATCAACATTTGAAATATCGATATGGAGCCCAAAAGGAGTCCCAAAAAACCTAGGCAAATCTCCATAATTAAGTCACTGTCAATCATATTCCTCTAGCCACATCTCTTTATCTTTGTTGTCCAAATCAAAGAGCCGCACTTTTAGTCTAGTTGCTTGTGAAACCAAAAACTACCCTAATTGGAGTAAGTATGTGGACAAGGTTGTCCACATATTGCTTCTCCTCCTTGACCAACAAGGAGTTTTTGTATGCTAAATGATTGATGATGCGTTAAGTGGAGCATTAGAGGAGAATGATACCATGAATTTCTCTTCTATGGACAACCACTACATCTCTACAACTGCAATAAACACGTTTGAGGTGAGAGAGGCAACCTTTTTAAGTCCCCTTCAAATCAAAAAATAACTTCATGGGATGATTGTTGAAACTAGCCATTGCACTAGCATCCCCGGAAACGACTTCAACATGTCCACAAAGTATTGAGTGTTTAGGGGATTTTTCACACCTATATGAATGTGCACAAATGTGCTATTCCTTCTACATTACACCACGACACATATGTGGTAGTGTTACAAGATTTGGCACTTAGTGGAAACATTGATCGGCTACCATGTGGAGCCCACCACTAACAATGAGGCATGTCTAGCTTGACCATGACTTTGAACATGAAATCTCACTCCATCTTGTTGGATATTGAAGTCCAAGTTGAGGAAGGTTGCATCATGAATGCTTGGTTTCCTTTGCCCATTGCAAGGATCATATGTGAGAAGGATATTATCAAGGATGTACTCCAAATTTAGAAAATGTACATGATCAGCAATTAGTTGTTTCACCATAAGTGATTGCAACCTTTGTTGGAGGTCCTTGGCAAAAGATTTTGTAGGTGATGATCAAGAGGGTGATCAAATGTCAATTGGTGAAGAATTGTTGGGCGTTGCCTTTGGGTAGCAAGGCGATCATCCCTTTGGTAACACCATGTATGAAGTGACCTTTGAGTAGGGTCTCGTTGCCCATAGAGGTGAAGTCATCTCCTACGAGGCTTCAATATGTACCAGGTAGATTAAAAAAATTACACACACACACACACACAAAACAAAATGGTAAGCTTCGAGACATGGGCCCTTAACTATGGCCATAGCTTCAATGACTATTGCCATGTCTTCTTTGCCATGTCTTCGATGACTATTGCCATGCCATAGCTTCTAAGATCTCCTTAGCTACAACAAAGCAATCAAAAAGGAAAAGAATGACTATTGCCATGTCTTCTTTGCCATGTCTTCGATGACTATTGCCATGCCATAGCTTCTAAGATCTCCTTAGCTACAACAAAGCAATCAAAAAGGAAAAGCAACGTCGGTGTTTTGTTTTACATTGATATGTGATGTCTATTCACCACCTCCTAAAGCTCCAACAACAAAATTGATGGACACCTTATTCGAGATTATTCACAAATGGCAACTCTAGTGTGCCTAAGTCCAAACCCAAGATTCATCCTTATGTGTTTATCTTTGTGTTCTTGTAGGCATAGCACATCCATACAGAGAGTATGTCTTCTAGAATAATCCCTCATAGATCTCACTTTCACTTCATTGTCCAAGCCCTGCACAAATGAAGTAAGAGTATTGTACGGGGCTTTGAAGAATATCAGACTTTTGTTCAACCCCGAAACTTATACAGAGTAAGACTTGAAACGAGGCAATTCCTGAACTGATCCAAGTTCTGATGACTATAAATGTCATTGGAGTAGGAAGTGCCCACAATATAACGGCTGGGGATTCGTGGCACTCACTAAGGAACATCCATCCAAGATATCGTGGATGAAGTGGCTCCAATAAAAAAAGCCCCCCTATGGGGTTGAGGGCCGATTCATTCGAATGTGACATCACTAGACTAATTCGGGGTCTTTGACTCTATTTCCGGAATCAAATTGCCTAAAAATAGTCATTTAGATGATTCCTGTGTTTTTTTCATCCGCATGGATGATTATACTTGAGTGCCACGAATCCCCGGCCCAATATAACAGCCACATACTATAATACCCCGAATACAAATACTAATGGATATTGTCTGCCGCGTTGAATCAATCAAAGTGCTTCAATGTTCTTGAGAAGAAATTGAAGATAAGTCTTCTGTTCCGCTTCCAACATGACAAAATTTGTATCTCAAAAGCATAAGCTTATACATGCAGGGTGTTACCAAAGGGCAGTCCGGTTGACATTTTGGAAGCAACATGCAAACTACCAGATCTGCAAATAATATGGTCCACAATGCAATGGCATTTACAAATTTGTCAACATACAATATTACTTGAATATTGAAAATAAAAAAATGAAACATGATTAAGTAATATGATTCAACCCTCAAATTAATATGTTGAACCGCTATCACAAACATCATAACATTATTCAACTATGTAGATGTGCGTTGTAGGGCCAAGATCCTATTAGTAGTTATGTCAATTAGCAATTATGTCATTTTTCTTTCTTTAGGTTTCTCCCATATTTTAGGTGTACTCAACCCGAGAATTATGCACGATCCACAATGTTGTTGGACCAATCCGGACAATGGTTATCATGAAAACTGCATTACATGTGACTACGGGAATTCACATACTAACAACTTGTGTTCACATCAAACAGTGGTTACTCGGTTTTTTCATTTGGCCGAACATGGCAACCAAGTTGTCAAGATTTCCTACCTAGCTAGATATTTGTCGTGATAGTACATTATGATCCGGCATGTCTCCTTTTAGAAAGGAACCATGTCATATGGCTCGAGTAATGTCATGATCATCATTTTTGGCCGCCGCATAATATGATTTGGTCTAAAGTTAGGAACATGGAGAACCAATAACTAAATACAAGTCCAGTGAATGAAGTGCCCAAAAACAATGTAGTTTTAAGACTTTATGCAAAGAATTGATCAATTTTAGATAGCAAAGAGAATATTACATAGTTTCTTTGAGAAAAACTAGTCAATTATTATTATTGTCTTCAAGTTCCCACATCAAAATGCCATCCATTGCTTGTGCAAACAATGCCTTTTAAGGCTTTGTTTTCAAATCCATCAAGAGCAAGGTCCTTGATCCACAAAGAGTGTTGTCTTCTATAATAATTACTTCCTACATGTGGCTAGAGAACTCTGCGCCTTTAAAACCCCAATACGATAGAGTCTGATATACCAACCACACGGGGGGTCCAGCCAGCCCGGCTAGTGCGGGCCCCCCTGTTGCTGATGCCGCCCATCCAAGGCGGATGGGACAAGCTCCCATCCAGCACCGGGCTAGCTGGGGACCGGCTGGACCCCCCGGTGTGGCCCCCATATGACTGTGGTGCTCGTGGGAATCCTGGGGGGATCAAGAGGGCACAATTCCTTACAAGTTTGGACCCACGTGAGAGCTTGGCAGCGCAGCTAAATGTTGTTGAATTCTGCATGTTTATCACTAAGTTAATCTTAACATCACAAACACAAAATGGGGGATGTTGCGGTTCTTGGCGTATGTTTATGCAATTATGCAAAAGTACCCGAGGCAGCAACAGAAAATTGCATAGAAGTAAGCCATTGTCATGGGTCAATTTTACTTTTCATCCAAATATTTTCACTTACCAAGGTTTGGAATTTTAAAGAGGGTTTTCTATCATTGAAAAGGAATTCAAATTGAGTCAGAGAATTTAATTGAAATCTTTGGTCAAAATTGTACAATTTGGTTTACTCTCCGTTTTTGGACATTGAATGGCCCTCCAGTGACAAACATTCCATTGAAACGGTAGAAGTACACCTTACCGAGCACCTTAGTGATCCCACGTGGAGTTTATGATAGAAGTTCCAAGGAGAAAATCCATAAAGAAGTCCAAGCATAGTTTATCAAGGTTGTCTTGAATGTGACAATTGGATCATCAAGTTGGCATTAATTAGTCTCTATCTCATGGAGGCTATTGTACTCCGCCACTTTAGGAAATTAGTAGGTTTGAAATCATCATGACGTACTTTCAGTCTCATTAGCCTTTTGGCTTCCAGGACTCTAACATCAATTTCATTTCATTGGGTGCAAGCATGGTAAAGTGGAATAAAATGTTCCCGTATACTAAAATCGTGACTTTCATGGTCAAATGCTTGAAAGTAATAGAAAAATATTATTTAAATTGAATTTTCTTTCATAGTGACCTCTATTGTTGTGTTAAGTAGTCACATATAGAATATCAAGATGATATCTTCAAATCTTATCATTAAAAGTAATGCTCAAAAGTAAATGGCTAAATATGGTTTTGGACGTAAATTTCATGACCTTCAATATTTTGAACTTGGAATTCTTTCATATTCCTCGAGCTCATTATAAAATTGAGGGCGTCATCTAAAAATGTAAAATATCATCGATTTAATGTAAATTTATCATAGTTTTAAAAATTGTACAATTACTTGTTGAATATCACTTACATGCACGTCACTTGCATTGTCTTCTAAAGCATGTAGAATGTTTTGAAATCGTATTGTGAATGTAAATTGCTTGGGTTTGCAAATCAACATGGTTCTTAAATGTTTATGTTCTATGTTCACAATATTCAAAGTTCATATGTAGTTTTGAGTCAATTTCATCTAAACCTTTGCAAGGATCAAAGAGATGTCCACTTTACTATGCTTACATCCAATTATTTTTAGTTGCATCAACAAATAATCATGCTTGCCACCTTGTAACGCACATGACATATACCTTAGATGATTGGCACACAAGTTATATCTAGCTCAATAATTGTAAATATGTCATTGTCTCAGTGTTTCATTGCAAAAATGTTTTGAGACCATGGCAGATTGGTGCAAATGATTGCTCCCATTTAACCGGTTCCTACTCTTAAAGAAACAAGGTGGGGATGGAATTCGGTGTTTTCCATGGCAATCTTTGAAGACGAATCACCCCCGCTTTGTTCTTTGTTATCAAGAAAAACTAATTACTTCCATTATCTCCCTCAAGAAATGTGTGAAATGTCGTTTCCATGCACCTACATTGTTTCCCGACACATTGAATTGACAATTTCACACACACACTGGTATTTTCAAGTGGTTTCAACCCCTATCAAAAGAATTTGAGTCCCTTACCTATGTGCACCTTCTAAAGCACTAAAGCATGAGTGAGCATGGGGGGACTAAAAATATTGAAAGATAAAACCAATGGACGAGGTAATTGGCAAGTTGATTAATATGTGGTCACCATTGGGCATCATGGGCATGTTGTCACGGCTAGCTATGGCATAGCATTAATGACAACCATGGTAAACTATGTTCATGGACAAATTAGAACCAGATGTTGTACAAATACATGACGGACTTAGATCACGCGCTATAAGAAACATGATTTGGGCGAACCAACCCATACACTCGTTCCTTGTTGGATGCCTAAACCCTTGCCTCCAAGGAACCAGTGTACGGGTTGTTTTGCCCCAGCCCAAGAAACATGGGTTAGATGAACCTCACAAATGACAAGAATCATAGGAGGCATGTTGCAACATATCAATTTTTGGTGTTCTTCGTGTCAAATTGGTCTTAACGACATCCAAAATGATATTTAATGACAAGCCTCCTATACTTATATGCCCCCTTCCCACCTGACTTTAGCTAAGACTAAAAGTTGGTTCTAACAACCCGGCCTTCACACCATCAACATTATCTAGTGCCGAGCCTAGTTGGCAAATGATGTGGCATGGCTTAAAAGTGGAGGTTTTAAGCCTCAAGCACCGACCCTCCCATCAGTACCTAAACATGAGGCAAGAATATAGGACCTTTAAAAGTGTCGCCTCCCGCCCTTGTGATTGGTTGCTTTTTAGTCTTAGCTATGAGGGCACGAGGAGCTTCATTAACAAAAATCGATGGTAAGATAGGTGAGTAGTAAGGCATTTGGGGATGGGACAAAAACTACCCAACATTTATTGCTTGGTAGATAAAACAATGAACATATGTGAAAGCTACTTAACTAAAACCTACTTGAAAATCTCCGGAGCAAGTTCTTGTAGGTGCATTGGGATAGCCGGATGCCTCCACTATAACCGAGGGAGCTTTACCCGGTTTTTAGGAAATACTTTGGGTCTTAGCTAAAGTCAGGTGGGAAGGGGGCATAATTATTGTCATTTGAGAGGTGTTGTCTAAACCCCCTTTTCCTTGTAGTGATATAATAAGTAACCAATTTGCAGTGAAATAACTAAGCCCAAGATGAAAATCACCAACCAAAGACAAGGCACCAAACACATTGACAAGAGCTAACAACTCCCTCACAACACGATTGGAAGGACTCAAAAATTGAAATCTTATTTATAGTAGTGGTCATCATAAGCTTTGGACGTTTCCCATTATTTATTTAGACGTTTCATCAAGCATGGCCGATACTACACTGAATATGATATTTAGTGTCATGTGGCATTTAATGTCACTATGGTAACTTTTCGGATGACACCTCCTTATGAATAAGTTGAACAAAGATTGTCATGGATGATGGATGAGTTCATCCATTGGCCAAAACCCTACCTTCTCTTGTCAGCAACTTGTGATGAAATATTGTCATGGATGATTGCACTTTGGATGAAAAATCACTTGGTAAGTGACAGTAATTGCAACACTGTAAATCTATAATCCCCCAATTTTTTTACAAGGCATGACAAATAATGTTGGGTTAACATCCAGTGTTGGTGACACTATACTGCGGTTTACAATTAGTATCGAACAAGACAATTACAATTGGTGACACTAAATATCATATTTAGTGGAGTATTAGAACCGGTATCATTTTCTTTTTTATACCATTTGGGTATCTATAATGAGAATTTCACATTTTTTGATGCCAACAGGGTACGTGTATTCGTTGATTTTTTGTTTTTAATACCATTCATATATATACACCATGGAAAAACCTTCATACATAGGTAAAACCATCCTAGTATCAACATGGTTTAGAATGCTAACGACCCAAATAATAACTTGGACATACAAATATCAATGTTTGAGTGCTCTTACAATTTTGACCCCACGAGTAAAGTTCTTACGACACCGTATCATGATTGATACCCCATCCAATCCACCTATACACCGACCGGTCCAACATCGGTCGGCATAGGGATATAGTTCATCAACCAAACGTGCAGTAACTCTCCTACGACTCATCAAACAACTCGGCAACTCACTCACTCAATCACTCACCTCACAACCAAATGATGCCAAATCCACTTTGCAGATGAAATGCGCGCCGTTGCCAACACAAAGGCTAGCTCGACGCCATTATTGACGTCGTTGAGTATCTACACCCAGTTGCATTCACCTACACATACCTCTTCGGTCGAGCATTGGCCAGGATAGGGATACAGTTCATCAGCCAAGCCTAGGTTAGTAGTTGATTTGTAACTTGTCAAAACGACTCCAGGAACTCACAACCGAAACGGAATGATGCCAAAGCAACTACGTACTTTGCAGATGAAATGCGCCACCGAGCACTGACTGCGCGCCGTTGCCAACACAAAGCGCTTGAGTACCAACGAAGGCGGGCCTCTTTTTGCACCAAGGACGTACGGATGGGCGGAGAGGAGAGAGGAGGAATAACATAAGATTATAGCGCACCTCAATGATCCCGATGCAATGATCTCCTCCATACTACACTGGTCTTCTGCAGTTGACCTCGGATGCCTCACCATTACCCATTACTGTGGTACCACGAAGGTGGGAGAAAATTTGCAAGCCAGTACACGCCGCATGTGATCTACAGATCTCGTGTCATGGAGGCGGGTACTTGTAAACAGTCTGGTTGGTTGTCCATCCGTAAACTTGTCCATTCGGAACACAAAACAGCAGTGGCCGCTTTAAATAAAGGGTGGGAATTTTTCTATTTATAGATCATTTGACTTCAAGGGGAAGTGGCTTCAGAGAATCCAGATTATTGGGTGTAGTTTATCGAGGGTCTTGATAGGTGGTATTTTGAAATAGGCGTCATCCCTATATGGTGGGGGGCTTGTTTGAATCAGAGCCGCGCTATGTCCACGACAGTGTTCGGGGAGAACCGACCACGAGTTACAGATGCAACGGTTGAGTTTGAGAAATAACCGGTTGAATTTCAAGACTTGAGGAAAATTAGCAATCAGTTTAGAAGAATCTGGAGAATATACCTCGGATTATTAAAGAAAACCAACAGATGTCAACTTGTACCCAGTTGGACTCGGAAACACTATGATCTCGGCCGATTGTGCCCAAAAATCTCTCTGGACAGATGACAGACGAGTTTATGTAGATATCATGAAACATGTTGTTTATTTGTAGATTCATCCAGTGGGAGGTTTTTAGGTTTTTTTTAAAATTATATAAACTTTGACTGTCGAAGTGGCTTCACAAACTCCAAATTATTTCCATGTTGTCTAGTAGTTTGAATGAGACAACCCTTAAGTTTCAACCCTACAGGGGAGATTGATTCAATCGGAGCCCTTTTTATCCATGATGGATGGGTTTATGTAGACATCACAAAGCTTGAGACATGTTTTTCGATTAAAGTTGTGGTGTCCACTATCTACATAAACTCATTCATTGGGAAAGTGAAGATGCAGTGACCACTTCTATTAAACTTGAAATTTCTTAGTCTTTGACAATTTGTTCTCGAAAATGCTTCAATCTAATGCCTTTTTCTTTGTTTTTATTTTAAAAAATTCAAGATAAACATAACGACAACAATCTTTGGAGTGATGAAGCCACATACATGTGAACTGCAAATTTATCCAAATATGAATTAATTCTTATACTATTTGACAATAAATTCATTCAAATTTTGTGGTTTTGGAGGATGTGATGATGGTTTTATCCACGAAAGTGACATAATGTTCAGTTCTCCATATTTGGATCACCATCTCTTGATTTTTCACCCTAAAAACTAGGGCTCCTTAGAGACCCGGTTGCTTTAGTATGGGGAAGGTCAATTTCAAATAGATGACCTCAACCATATAGGGGGCTTGGTTTTACTAGAGCTCCTTCATCCACATTGTACAAGTTCATATAGACACCATGAGGCTCCAACCCCACAACCCCACTATCATGCAAAGACTTGTTGCAAAACACCACTCCTTAGTCGGAATGATTGGCCGTAGGGAATTGTTACAAATAAAGATAGGTACTTCTCATCATTCCATCGGAAATTTGAATCTTGCACACATAATTATTCCATTACGTTCACTTGACATCAGAACTAGCATTGAAAACCCTCGTTTAAAAAAAGGAAAAACGTATGGCTAAATTGAACCATTGATTTGGATGGTGAGCTTTTGTTCATAATAATAATAATAACAATGTATGCAACAAATCTTTGCAACCAGCTTCATGTAAGCTACCGTTGTATGACAAAGAGAAAATAAATCCACATTATATGAGTCCAAGGTTTGTAATTTAAGAGGGGTAAACTTAGGGCCGCTTTTGTAGTTGTGGCAGGCAGTAGACTCTAGCAAGTGGTGGAAAACAAAGAAGGTCAACGACATAATCTGACCTACTAATCCCGAGTCTCATGTGAATGGGGTGCCCTTGACCAGTAGGTTCTACCTCGTTTTGAAGACTTTACATCTAGGGCTATCACATCTACGGCTTGTGAGAATTTCTCTCCAATTCCGCTTTTGGATTTTTCCTAAAGCGACCCAGTTCCAAGTAATACATCTCGTTGAATCCGTTATTGAAAGATCTGGCCATCTCATTTTGAAGCCCTCATTGTTTGTTGTCACATAGAGTTTGAGAGGTTCTATTGTTGTCTTCTTTTTTAAGTGAGAGAGAGAGAGAGATTGAGATTTTGCATCAAGAATTGTACTTGGTTAGCTTGGATTTGAACATGGCAACCTTATGTTCATTCTAGCCCGTTGCACTTGTGCACATTCTTTAATATCATGGGCCAATTCAACCCCATGCCCATGTGTACCCTCCATATGCATGTATGTCCATGTCCATGCACATGCTCGTAAAGCCGGCCATGACTCGTCAACATGTCCCAAGGGTGGGAAAAACCCAACTTTTTTTTCCAACCAATGCACTCGGCACCGTCATTGGCGGACATTGGGCCCTCTACCCTGTAATCTCAACTTATCTGCAATAAAACTGAATGAAACCGGATTTTGTTGGACCTCATATGATTGGGTTTTTTAATTTAAAAAACTATGAAAAACCCAACTCCAAAAAACCTTGTGGTGCCAGCCTTGACATGGCCACCCACCCCCCCCCCATGCCATGCTTGCCATTTCCCCCCGTTCCCCACCATATCCACCTTTTGCACTTGTAGTCCCCCTACCTTTCCACATTTATTTCCTCGCATGTTTGTTTTTGGGAGAATCTTTGACATGTGGTCCTTTTGTTTTGGAAACTTTTTAACTTTTTTGAAAGAACAATGGGGAATGATGGGGTGATGGCCTCACCACCATCACCCACGTCTTCCATTATATGTAGACTAGCTTGGACCTGTGCCATCCCATTGCACCCATGCACATGAGTTAATATTATGAATGAACCCAACCACATACACCCATGCAACCATATGCCCATGCTTGTGCTCATAAGCCTCCCCCCCCCCCCCAAATGACCTGCCAACATGCTCCCAATGAGCGCTTTAAGAAGAACAAATGTTTTTCCTTAAAGAACTTGTTTTACTTTGTATTATTGCTGATGCCGTGTCGGCACCAAGTAAACTCCATGCCCATCACCTCCCCCATCATGCCCATCTTGCGCACTTGTAGTCCCCACCTTTCCACGTTTGATTCCTTTTTTCTGGGTCGCATGTTTATTTTGAAGAAGAATTTTTGGCATGTGGCCTCTTTTCTTTGAAAAACTAGTTAGACATGTGTCCATCTTTCATAGGCTTCCACCATCACTATGAGCTCCATTTTGTATAGATGGTTATCTTTCCGTATATATTCACTATTATTGTTGTATGTCACCACTTATATAAATATTTTATGTACTCGTGGACATGTACGGGACATGGGCATTGAACTTCAGGGGCCTTGTGACATGCATGTCTCTCGGCATATCCACCAATATAGCTCTTGCAAGTCTTAGTTTTAGGCATCTTGGAAATTCATTTTTGTGGTTCATAGGCAATCATATGGACAAAACAAATGACATATTTGAAACAAAAGGCTTTCAAGAGTGGAATTAGTGTTTTTCTATTGTTTTTGTGTCTCCTTTCAGGTCATAGCTTCCAACATTGGAATATGGAAAATTTTGCAACTATAGATGTGAGTCTTTACTTGATTGTGATCTGAATGTGTCATGTGTTTGTGTTGATCATTATTATTAGTTCATTATTATATATATATATATGAGAGCAAGTAAAAAAATTAGTTAAAGAGCAAACGATGTAATAATTTATAATGAGGAAGAATGTTAAACTATAATGTGCCAACACTTAGAGAGTAAGGTCTCTAAGAAGTTTGGATAGAGTTGAGACATGAGCAATTTGATTATTTGATAAGGAAAGAGTCCATTGATGATTGACATAGAAAATTACCGTGTGAGAGGGAAAAAAAGTTAACTCAAGAAAATTACCAAGGGTTGATCAAAGAATTGAACCACTTGAAGATAGTTGAAACTTGTGAAAGGAAAAACAAGGAAGTCATGATGAATTTTGTAGTTAAATTTATAGCTATAGTGGAAAAGATAACTATAGTCGTGATAATAGTGGATTGCTAAAGTGTTAAACAAAATGATCCCTTTAGCAACTAAACATGATGTGAAAAGAATAACCTATTGAACAGTTGTGTGATTGTGGAGATGACAAAGCATAGAACTATAGTATGTTAACCCCAAAGGATGACCTCTGGTTGTTCAAGAGTACCCATACACGAGTCATCCTAGGATAATGCCATTGTTTTAAATAGATACCTAGTCCAAGAACGATGAGTAGTAGAAGTTATTATGAACTAATCAAGCTAATCATGGTCTTGTTTGCAGGGATGTGCAAATGGACGTGATGTGACCCTTGGTTGTCATGTCATGTCGCGGCTACCTTCTTTATGGTTGATGACTGAAATTGTTGCAGGGTAGTCAAGACTATGGCTTGACGTAGGCAATAAATGCCTATTGCATGTTGTAAGCCAAATATTGGATTTAAAGAATCAACAATTTGTCTTGTATCAAAATTAACAATCACCGATTTATGAAGAAACTCAATGTGTTTGAAGATGCATTGGCCAATGGTTGCACAGATAATTGTTACGCACAAGATCATTCTTACCAAAGACTATGGTTTTACTTTAGAATCACGAAACGGAGATTTACAAACCATGACTAAAGAGATATTTGAATGAGATAGCGAAATTACGATCCCAAAACAATTTTTGGAGAAAAAGAAGAGTGAAAGACATGTGAATTGCATTTCTAGAGCGAACCTTTTATTTATTTAACGAATTATAATGTGATACATGCCTATGAGACACTAGTTAAGCATTCCTTGAGAGTATGTGCCCTAGGTTTTGTTTATTTGGGAAATGGAAAACCTAACTACAATATACCTCTAAAAATGTATTGAAAATACCAACCCTCTACCAACCACATGCAACTTACAACTCCCACAAATGCCACATATTGAAGTTTTGAAGACCCTTGCTGTGGAAATTGGACATGGTCAAATCAAATATGAAACCTTATGCAGAGGAACATGCATACCTCATAATCCAAATCCCTCCAATGGATTTGACATAAAGAATATTTAAAATAATAATAATACTTGGTGCTTAAACTTCAAAATTAGTCCAAAATATGGCCCTCAACCACTCGGATGGAAAGAATACACAAGAACTCCCAACCAATGTGCATTGGAAATATCAAACTTGGTCCGATTGGTCCATATATACAAAATACAATTAAGTAAACCCACCAAGAACACTTCCATCTTGTGATACTTCATAATATTACTCCACGTTCAACTCTTGTTCCGTGGACCCTCAGAATATAGTAGTGAGATGCTCAAAACATTGCGCCAAGAGACTCAAATTTAGACTGAACTCACAACATCTCACTATTGTATTCCAAGGGCCCACGTCGTTGAGTAATGTTATGTTAGGGTTATTAGGCACAAAGAATGCAAACAAAAGTTATAATACTTTTTGTTCTATTCAACTCAATCCCATTTTTATCCACATCACATGCCCGAGTTTTTTTCTTTTTTTTTCTTTTTTTTGGGGGGGGCACAAATTGAATCACATGCCAGAGTTGAAAAAACCGAACCTCACATTCTTACATTTTATTGGAGTGTTTTATCCACATCACATTCCCTATTCCATGTAGAGACACAGAAAATCCATATTGATTTCAAATTATGTTATTATAATACAAAGGCACTACTTAAAGTAAGTAGGTCTAATTTGGTCACTTATCTTCACATCAAACACCGATATGTGCATGGTGTGTGTGGTTGGGTGTGGATTAAAAACAAAAAAAACAAAAAATGAAATGTGTCCAAAAGAGATTGAAACAACATGCATACTATTATAGATTCAATAGTTTACACAATTTTGGGGGGGGCCTATTTGATCATTTAGGAAGAAAAATAATTTTACTATGATAAGGAATAAGACATTCCTACAAGCTCTTAGAAATACAAGGGAAATGATTTAGACCTCGATTTGCTACTGCTAAATCATCTCATATTATGTAATTGTGTCTTTGCCTTAAAGAGGGTGGTTGTTAGAATGTGTTGATGACGTCCTTTGTTAAATTTTGAGTTATAAATTAAGAGCCGCTAGGATCCGCCTCTTTGCATAACTTTACTCAACACCAAGGCATTTCACCTTAGTGCTTTAGTTTGGGAGCATCATGCCCCATTTACATTGGGTCACCTTCACAAGATGAACAATATCCATTATGAGTACTAGTCGTTATGTGAAGGCAAATTGAAAGCTACTAGATTAAACCAAACTTGCTATTGCAAAATTTCAAGTACAACCTCATGGACATGTCAAAATGTTTATAGTGGTCATTTCCGAAGGCCCACATGGGGTGCAACACTTGCTAGTACAATTGCACAAGGCCGAGAGTAACTGGCCGGGAATAAACGTTAAGATCATAGCACCTTAAACTGAGAAGTTAAGGTATTTGGCATACATGTAGCAACCACATGAACCCAAAAAGAAGGAGAAAAAAAGAAAAAGAAGAAGAAGCAAAGAATGCCATTTAGGGAAACAAAAGAAAAAGAAAAAGACCATGTGTATGGCAAGTTTTTTCTTTTCTTTTTTGCCCTAACATTCAAATAAATACAAAATTTTAAAATGAAAATTGTGTTGGCACCCAAAACAGTTAGGGGAGCCCAAGGTTCAAACACAATGAACATTTTCAAAATTGACACGTACTATTATGCAAGATTTTGAGGGTGTTGGTTCTGGGTGTTGTCTTGGTTTAAGGTGCTCCTACCTTACATGTAAGCTTTTCCCCCCTTTAAGAAGGGATCTACATGGTAGCAAGAGTAATGACTTGGGCGAACCAACCCATACACTCATTCCTTGTTGGATGCCTAAACCCTTGCCTCCAAGGAACCAGTGTACGGGTTGTTTCGCCCCAGCCCAAGAGGAATGATATGTGCTTCAACTAGTGACGGTTGGTTAAACCCCTCCTTTGTTACAAACCTTGGCTCATATAATGTGAGGAGAGTGAACGGACACCCAAATGATTGGATGGCCCATAGAACTTTAAGTATGAAATTTTTGACACAACAAGATTCCGTCAACTAACTTCCCACCCGTGCACAAGAACCATAAGTTATAAAAGTCAAAACGGAGGCGCCCGACCAAAGGAATCCACACCCTGAAACGGGGACTTCAACTTATGAGCCATTACTCCCTGTTTGGCTAATTATAGGCATGGAATAAAGTGAGCTATGGCTTTGTGTTTAATCATCCCCGTGGGGGCTAGATGTTATGCAAGGGCTACGATTCCTAGTGATCTGGGATTTGAGGGAAGTCTGGGTTCGAGTCCAAGTCCTTGTTTTTACAAAATCGGGATCATTAGAGAAAGGATTGGGGTTACACTACAAGGAATGGGGGTCCTTTCCCACATCAAAATGACACATAAATGACAGTGTTTGCAAAACACTGTCATTTATGTGTCATTTTGATGTGGGAAAGGACCAGTATTGGACCGGTATAGCACCATTTGCCCGGTATAGAATACCGGTATGAGTATGGTATTAAGTACCATACTGCCCGCAATATGTGGATGGGGTGATACCTGCTCCGTACTTGTATTGCACGGTATCGGGTCTCAATACCCGCCTTTGATACCCAAGGCAGGAGGTGGAGGTCAATACTCACCCCCGCCTTCGCTCATGTCGAGAAGCCCGAAACCCCAATATCCCAGTCCACTTGAATGCTCTTTAGATCAGCGGCATTGCAATTTATTATTCGAAAGTTCAGTTCAACAAACTCTAGATTCTTGGCTTCAATGAGGCACGTTTCTTACTGTCGATGAATTGCGTCCTTATGCACTCTTATTGCAATGTTGTTTGTGTTTTTAGGTCTCTAAAAGGAAAAAGGTAAAAAAGTTAAAATAATACCATACCATTGTGCATACTCCACTGGTATCACTACCATGGTACTCGATATTGATACCTTTAGGCTTTATTTTTACAAGATCGATACTCATACTCATACCATATCTATAAAAAATATGATTCTTGTGATACTTGGGATCCAACCCGGCTAAAATTTCATAAAAAATCTGATATTGGTACTAGGTTGGTATCGCAAAATTTTGATATTGGTCCAACACTGGAAAGGACCCCCATTCCTTGTAGTGTTAATTCTGATGGCATAACATTACTAAGCGACGTAGGCTCTCATAATATAACAATGAGATGTTGTGAGTTTAGTTTGTATCTGAGTTTCCCGGTGCAATTTTTCGAGCATCTCACTGTTATATTAAGAAGGCCCATGGAACAAAAGTTGAACACTATGTAATGATATGGGCCTTGGGCTTAAGCCATGCACTTGAAGGCCAATGAGGTTTGTAAGAGAATTAGTCTAACTTGTTAATTGTTAGAGTTATCCGTAAAATCTCCAAATCAAACTCCAGGTCAGTTGGCTAAAAGGTCAATTTGAAAGCTTGTTCATAAAGTCCCTCAATCAAGGACAAAACCGTGGGTTTAATCCTTCTTTTCAAGAAAACTTTCTACTAAGTGTTTGTTAGCTCATTGTGTGTTGGAGCCTATTTATTGAATGTTGGGTGAAATCTTTGGGACTTCTTCTTCATATCTCCAATTTTTTTGAGAGAAATTTAGGATTGAAAACATGGTATGCCCATGGGATCCGCCGTCCTAGATCTTGGATCAACTTATGCAAGGTTAGATTGGCCCACCCATCCTAGTAGGACCAACTAGAAAGTCAATTTGAATAGCCTACTCCATTGTTTGAGCAGTATGGTAATTTAAGCATTATGAAAACTTGGGTGACTTTATGCATAAGCTATCAAACGCACATTAAAGCCATCTCAACGTGAGTTTGATGCCAAAACTTTCAAATAACTATGTTAGAGTTATCCGTATTAATGTCTTTCAAATGTATGGTCTGAGATGACCTTAAACTACCTGATGATAGTGGATAGGTACCCAAAACCAAACGAAGTTGTCGGCGGTTCGATTCCTGGCTGTGAGATCTTCTCTCTACTTGACGGAAAATCTAGCCAGGTGGCCATGCACCTCTCGTGTTCAAAAAAATAAAATAACAATAAACTAGAAAATCTTTCATATGTAAAGAAGTTTTATTTCCTAGTCACCCACACACATCATTCATACTTGCATTGAAAGATAGACTCCCTAGGGGCCAAAGCAAAATTAACCCTAAATTGCCTAGAATAGTTTTGTCGTATCCAAAAGTTGACTCAAGAAAATAGACACCTTTTATGAGAAATCTTATATTATGGAAGGAAACTTTATAGAGGTAAAATTGTTGACACAAATGTTAAGCCATCCATGTGTCCAAAATTAGAAGATTTTAACACAAACGTGTATGTTGATATTGTTGGGTAGCACTAGCTGCTCGGACAAAAATGTTCGCATGTGCTTTAGGGGCTAAGGGTAGGTTTACACCATGGGCCATGAAGTCGGACCATGGAGGATGGCCTTTTCCCATGGACCGACTTCATGGTCTAATTTTTTTTAAACCAATTCACAAAACCTTTGGGCCCCACACTAGGTGTAAACCAAATGTGGACCAAGAGGAATGACCATGCACCAAAAAATGAATGTGCTAATTTTTTGTAATATATGCCCAAAAAAGGCAGTTTCAAAAAAATTCAAGTTTGACCATTCTCTTGTCTTCTATGGTCTTCAACTTCTCTTCCCCAAAAAAAAATTCATTAAAATTCTATTATAACAATATTTCTCTGCCTTGGGCCCTTGCCTTTTTCTACTAGAGCACCTCTTTTGCCTGTCCCGCCGCAAAACCCGTTGGACCATGTCAGTGGATAATGTACGCCTTAATTAGAATATGTCTTTTTGGGACCTCAAACTCCATGGTCACTCTGACATTTTTTTCCTTGGTGTAAACAAAATTGGTCCCATGATGAGTTCAACAACCAATCACATATTTTACAAGGCCTTGGGACGACTTCATAGTCCATGGTGCAAACCCCTAAGCTTCAAAGTATGTGACTATCTTGGGTTTTAAAAATGCTTGTATATTTAGCAAAGAACAACAACCATCAAGTTGGGCCTAACTTTCTTGTTCAATGAATGGCGTGGCATATGTGTTGTATGTCTTCTTGGAAGCTCGTGGAACAAAATCCACATGAATTCCCTAATTATTTTTTGTCATCCATTTGATTCAACTTCCGGATTGATAGTACCTTTGAACATGGCGAGGGCATATTACTATTATGAAACCCATGTTTGAGGCAAATTTGCAACCAAGTGTCAATAGATTTAATAACGATTACTATTCCTTGTAGAGACTCTCATGCTAAAGTATCTTTTTGTTTGGCCTGCTTTGAGTGCAAGCATAAGTTCCCGCATATTACGTGAACTAAAAACTACATTACTAATACTTGAAACAATTTCTACATTTTTTTCTTACTTTTAAAAGATAGGTACCACAGAAGAATATCTTTCTTAATTGCTTTGGCTTCATGGCATGAGCATATCATCCTCCCCCATGCACAGGGTCAATATTCCTAACCTTGACCAAAACCACACTAAATCAGATCTAATATCCACTAAATATCTGATTTAGTGTGGCCTTAAAATTGGCATGCCATGAAATATGCTCAGTTTGGAAGTGGAGGAGAGCATAACGTCTTCGAGGCGAACTTCGTTAGAATTTGGTGCGTTGGTGAGGTGCTTTGTAAGGGTAACTTTTCTCACCTCCAATGAAAGTTGAACCCACCTGGTTCGAGACGACCCTAAACTACTAGATGATGGTGGAGAGATACCCAAATCTCAAGGAAGAGGTTGGCAGTTCGATTCCCACTGTGAAATCTCCTCTCTACTTGACAAAAACTTGCTAGGTGGTCAACTGCCTCCTGTGCTTTGGCGTTGGCATGTCAGCCTTTTGTCTCCAAAAAAAAGAAAAAAAAAAGAAAAAAAAGAAAAAAAAGTTCAACCCACCTTTTACTCACAACCAAGAAGGTCCTTCACATGACCCATTTTGAATTTGGCAGGTCCTTCACAACTCCCTCCTTTTAGTTTTATGAATTCACTTCAATTCTTTCCCAGAAACATAAAAATATTGTGCCATGTTAATTAGAGTAGTCTTCATGACTTGTCATATAGCACCAAGTGTCATGTGATACACTCTCTAGTTGTCACCTAGTGATTGGAAGACAATTGATCCGGGTCACTGCTGAATAGTGAGGGTCACACTAATAAGTTGTCTAATGTGGTTCACATTTGCAACATTAAACTGACATTTAAGTATATTTGAAGAAACCACTTGTCCAAAAATAATAAGGGATGTGCAAAAACAACAACACAACCACAACCACAACCACAACTTTGAATGTTTGTATTCCATGTTCGCCAACCCCCACATTTTTGTAGTTTTGCAATCTAGTACACGTCATATTGGCAGTTGGAATTATCCAAAATTCATGTATAAATCTAAATATACGTAAATTATATTTATTATCAAATTGCAAACAATAATAAAATGCATTCATATACCAATAAGGACCACACAGCTAGGAATTAATTAAACCTAAACAAATTATTTGTCAAAATGTAACAATGCATATATGAGAGTATTATAGACCTTGGACAGCTGGCCAACTAGCATCACCTAGCTAAATTTTCCATGCCCCTATTTGTTACTTAGCTTTATCTAGCTAGGTTCACCAAACCTAGCATTATTACTTAGCTTTAGCTAGCTAACTTTTCCGGAACTCTCATTTTCACTTAGCTTCGACTAGCTAAAAAGTTGTGTGACATGCATATTCATTCTAAACCAAAGAGAAAACCATTCAAATGAAACCAAACAATATATATTTGGTTGTATTGCTCTCCGTTGGCTTTGTATTTTCATGTTGTTGCACAAAGAAATTGAAAGGCTTAAAATCAACGTGAATAGTCGGTTTCCTCATTTTCAACTGGCATTGGTGATAGATCGTCATCTTCATCATCATCATCATCATTATCATCATCATCTTCTTCGTTTTCATTATCATCGGAATCATCAATATCATCTGGCAATTCAAGACGAGATGGAATCAAGGTGTTCATGTTGCATACCTCTCCATGAGGAGTGCCCGAAACACCATGGGCACAAGAGGGACTCCGGAGTGACACCCGGGGCTTGTGGCGCCATTGGTGAGAGGGCCCAAGAGATCTTAGTGTGGGTGAGGGCCCCGGGCGTTGGGAATGCCTCCCATCCACGGAGACTAGGAGGCATGAGGGTAAGGCCATAAGCTATGTGTAGCTTATGGTGTGCTGATTCTAGAATGCTCAAGAACACCCCAATTGGAGGTGTGAGCTAGGAGATATGACAATTTGAGTGGGGCGTTGTCCCGGGACAATGCCCTGGTATAGCAGTGGCCGGGGAGTGGCTTTCGGGACTGTCAAGCTTTGAACAAGCATAACTTCCTCAATACTTGCCCAAATGGGGCAAGTGAGTAGTTCATCGGCATCTACATGGAGTGGTCGATTTGTTAGCATCAGAGATTATATGAAGAAGTTATGGGGTTCTGAAGCTGCTGGGG
Source organism: Polytrichum formosum (assembly GCA_964035585.1). Classification (NCBI taxonomy): domain Eukaryota; kingdom Viridiplantae; phylum Streptophyta; class Polytrichopsida; order Polytrichales; family Polytrichaceae; genus Polytrichum; species Polytrichum formosum. Next base: position 1,590,985 of record OZ037939.1, read on the forward strand.
GCAACCAGCCCCAACAGCTAAGGGAAAATGTCTACTTGGCCCCAAGTGTTGGGAGAGAGACAAAAGGTTACTTGACGGTGGGGTAGGGGCCCTGCCTAGAATCCTAGAGGCTTATATGGGTGAGGTGGTGTGGCCGAACCCACCTGAGGCCAAACGGCACGGCCTCCATGGGCATTGGCCCAATGTGAGGGCATAGTTGCCTAGTATGGCTTGGGTTGTTGTAGTGTTGCTCCGGCAACGCGATGATGAACATAAGATTGGACTTCCATGGGTGAAAGTTCACATCTTAGCAATGGTTACCAATTAAGGGGTGAGTCCCGAATGAAAGAGTAGGAGGGTTGGTCCCCCTCCTATGGACTAAGAAGGTCCGCGGTATGGGGAGCTAACCATTCGCATGGCGGAATGCGATGGGTTAGCGATCGTGGCCCTTGCTAGAATTGAAAAATAACCAAGATACTTAAGGGGAGCTAGCAAGGGTTGTGACAGTTCCAAACTAGAGATTATGCGACATTTGTTTTTTATTAAGAATCATGCTTATGTTCAGTTTCAAAAACATCATTGCTTCAATGAGTCTGGATCTGAGAGATGACCGTTTGGGTGCAATGACATCATTCATTCCACCGAGATCACATTTAGATTCCAGCTAGCTAACTTTCCTCGCCCGGATTATGGCACTTAGTTTTAGCTCGATGTTCTTTTGAGGCACCGAATTCTTGCATAGCTTTAGCTAGTTGGAGCTTTTAGCTAGCTAAATAGCTACCCACTTAGTTAGTTGTCCAAGGTTTGGAGTATTGTTTGTGTTGTTAGTACATGTCATGAAATGAAATTTGGTTTGAAGTGTAGGAAGCCAAAAGGCTTATGGGACTAAAAGTACATGCAATTCTTGCAAAACAAACTACGTCAAAAATTGAATAGAAACTTACATGATGGCACCCGTAATTCTACACGTCTTTGAATAGAATGTGTTCGAAACAACAATGTGATTATGTTATATACACAAAAGCACAAACTACATGCAACAAAAATACTATAAGAGAAATGAACATCGGAATTCCACCAATGTGAATATGACAACAACAACTTAGAACCACATCTATTGATTATTGATGTCAATTTTGGATCATGTATACAACTCTATTTCATTTGAAATCTAATGCATAAGTCTAGATTTACTTAATAGCTCATAAGGGGATTGGAGTCATTATAGTGCATGACACTAGATGGTTTACCACATGTGATTGGGGAAGTTGGGAACCCCAAAAAACCCAGTAAGGTCAAGTCATCCATAGTTGACCAAGTTTATTTAATTGCTCACTCGGGTCATGTGATGCCAACATAGATGAGATCTATATTTTTTAGGCAAACAAAGTTAAGGTTTATATGGTGGCGGCTTGTGATTGATTACCCTAATAAGAGTTTTGATAATTATCGTAGTCAAGGAGTAGCATTGAGATGAGCAATTATGAGTTAACCAATAAATCGACTATGTGTAGCCCTCAAAATTTACATTCAAAATTTATAGCAATTTCCATATTCACAAGTTGTTTTTAAAATAAGTGCATTCTCCTTAGAATATGTTTCTCTTCACAAGAAAAAAAATTCCCCACTATTACTCCTACTACACAAATGCAAATTCTCTTATTTTATCAGTTATGGATGCCCCAGAGAGAGAGAGAGAGAGAGAGAGACTCAACAATGAGAGAGAGATTATTAGACTCAACAATGTGAATAGATGGGATCTAAGGTAGTAGACCCATTCCCAACCACCACTTGTCAGCCATAAACCCCCACCCTTTTGCGTCTGTGGTCCAGGTGGAGGTCCATGGTTCACATGTCCTTGCTGACTCCTTGGCTTTGGAGACTCCTTGCTTGTACTCAATTGAAACTAGATGTTAAGCACACTCTTTTTGTTTAACTCCACAGGGCATTAGTACTAAGAAATACTTATGCACCCATGTCAATCATTACACCACAACCACACCAAATTACTCTTCCTCTCTAATCTCCTATCTCATCCATTTCCATCCAACTACCTACTCTAATTCCTAGCACCCTAAAGTAATTCCTCCCACATTAGAGGTTTATTAAAATCCACTTAGCCCTACCACCTACTAATGCCCCTTCTCACATTGCCACCTTGTTGTGAGTCCCTGGACCTACCGCTAAGATCTGCAACCAGCTGACCCTGTGCTTCAGCTGCACCCGAAGCTTCTCAGCCTTCGGCCGAACTCTGAATCCAGTTAAAAACCTGTAGCCGAGGTTGTTTCGCAGCCGAAGCCTCTCAGCCTCGGCGAATTCTGAATCCAAAATATTAGCCACCGAGGCCCCCTGTCACCGAACTTCAACTCTGAATCCAAAATGGCAAGCTGCCGAAGCCCCTGTCTCCGAACTTCAACTCTGAATCCAAAATGGCAAGCTGCCGAAGCCCATGTCGCTGAACTTCAACTCTGAATCCAAAATGGCAAATTGCCGCAGCCCCTGTCTCCGCTTGTTGCCCCTGGTCCCTCAAATTCTCCAGGGGCCTCTCTCCTCTCCCGCAGCAGCTCTCCCCTTCAACCTGTAAAACCGAACAACCCCTGGACCCCCTTCCCTGGATCCGGAAATCCAGGGTCTAATCCTCACTCCTAGGCCCCCCCTCCTTAATAGAATAGCAATCAAGTCCTAATTGGCCAATAATATGGGCACAAGCCACTTGAGCTTAGGCATCCCTAACACCTAAACACACTAACTACTTGTTTTTGGTTTTCTTTTCATTTTCATAACACACAGTCACACTACTCAACTTTAACTAACTTAAATTATTTTAAAACTCCTACGTTTTCTAACTTCTAACTAACCCCAAACGGAAATGCAAATCCTTGTGTTTGGGTATTTTAAGGTTAACTTGAAATGTGGGCCCGTAATTGGGCTCACACCACCCCATTTTCATAGCTTAGGCCAACCTATTCCCGTGCAACATAGTATCAATCTATGATCAATGTTGGCATGTCATGGTCAAAATCCAACTTAGCCAATTGTCAATGGCTAAGTTAACAACGAGGGTTAGATTATCTACTTTGGTCAAGTAGGATCTCAAGTGGCATCCATGCAAAATGACATGGGTTTTGGCCTAAGTGTAAATCTAACTTGAAACGCAACCTAGAATCTAAGCCAATCACACCTTTGAGAATTGAAGTGGTCATGAGCTCTCCAATCTTGGTATAAACCACCCTACAAATGTTTACCATCTTGAGTAATGACAAAAAAATGGGTCAACCTTGATTAAAAGCAAGAGAAGTTGCCCATACAAAGCACCTCATTGGCACACCAAATTTTTGTAACAAACTCCACCGCATGATCTTTACAAAATTTTAATCCAACATTTTCATTTCTTCATGACTATTTTCTTGACACAAAAAATTGTGCCATTTTTCATACAGTAAATTGGCATAATTTGTCGTATTTTTGAGGAATCAATCGCAAATCTAGGTTGGTCAATCATCCAACTTTAGTTTTGATGGGTTCCAACTTTTGAGAGATGGTAAAGAAAGTTGACATATAGAAAGAAAGATAGATAGATAGATATGTTTTGGTCAAACTTAAATCATATCGTTACTAACATGTATTTTTGACAAAGTTTCCGCAAGTTTTCGACAGTTGACATGCAAAACTTGCACACACAAAATGCGCGTCAATTGACACGCACAATTTAGAATTTGACATGTAGTGTGACTGGTGAAGAAAAAAAACCACATGTCAATTGACACGTTAGAAATTGAAATGACATGTACTACTAGGCATGTGACGTATTGAGGTGGCATTTTAGGAGAAGAAAAATGTAGATGTATATGACATTCATTTTTGTTTTTGAAAACATCACATGGCACTTTGGATTTGAAGTTGAACATCAAACGACATTTGCCAAACATACAGACTGATCACTACATACCACACCGTCTTCACAAGAATTAGGATTAGAACTCCGGGTCTTGAGTAAGGTAGAGATACCATAAACCGTGAACTACCCTCTACATGTGCAGTAGACTTCCATCAGAATAGTGAAGTGCCATTTCTGAAACCAATCATTGCGAGGCTGACAACTTGAATACGTGTACAATCAGTTTAGCCAAATTTGGTCATGTTTGACTACCATCAATCATAGTTTAATGTACTCATGAGTTAACTGATTTAGGTGATGTTTTGTGTGGAAATGAGGATTACTGTGTTCGGTGTAAGGAGAATCTAGTGAACGAGTAGAGGGTTTGACAAACTTTCCACTTTGAAAATTTGTAAAATTTTTTTTACAGGGAATAAAAATATGAAACAACTTGCAATCTTCATGAATCCTTCTCTTCTATCTTGGAAAATTATCTCATGATTGTAAGACCATATCTTCAATGCAAATCACCCTATTTTCACGGGTTATGGTATCTCTACCTTTGTAGACCAGGGATTTTGGGAAGACTAGAAATTTGCGGAGTCGATTCTGAGAGGAAGAATAAGTGGAATAAAGAATGAGAGAATCATTCACCTTCTCTCGCACGTTGACAGATAATGGACGCAACAAACTTTCATCCATCCATCCATCCATCCATCCATCCATCCAGCTTGGGAATGTCCTTTGGAATCAATCCCTCGACTGCGTTCCTCTAAAGAAACTCTTCTACTGAACCTTTGGGCTAGAAAGAAATTAATTTCGTGCATATTGAAATTCAAAATGCATATACATGTGAACTTAATAAAGGTTTGAGATTGAGAAATTTCTGGAAATTGCATGATTTAGAGTGATTTAGGGAAAAAGGAAGAATAATATCTGGCTTTAGATGATTCGTTGAGCAAAGAATACACCCAAAAATCCTCATGTAAGTAAGTAGTTCACGGGCAAAGGGGAAGCTAGTTTAGTGCATACACCTATATAAGCGTAATTTTGGAGAATATTGATTTTATCAAATAGGCAAAAAATAATCCCATTGGCACAAAAAGTGGGAAACATGACTTGGCTACATATTAGGAAGCACTAAGTGTCATATTATTCCCGAAAGACCGAACATGAGCCCCTCCTTGGGACTCAAAATTGGGGTGGGAATAGGCATCTCCCGGATACACGAGGATCTTGCCCTTTCTCAAATTGCCCTTTATCCAAATGCACACGGCAGCTTAAATCCGCAATACCAAAAAACTTATTCTAGTTATTTTATACACATATATATGTCTTAACCCCGGTCCATCATATCTGATCATGCTTGTGATGTGCCACAATGATTAAGGGGCCATAAGCAAGGGCTAAATATACTCCACCAACGCCATTTTAAAAACGACTCGAAGCACCACCGACGCCCTTGAAGTTTGCTCACTACGGTATCATGGGGTCCTACCGGTGGCGAGTTTCAACTCCACCGGACAATTTTGGGAGGTGGATCCGATCGGATCGGGAATCGTCTCTTCCGGTGACCGATTGCGAATCGTGAAGATTGTCATTTCGTTTTGGAAACGAAGTTCGTGAGGATGCGAAAGTCGTATAGTCAAGAGCATCTTAAAACCCTCTCGACTGTATTAACTAATGATATACTTCGGGCCACTTTATAGTAGAGCTTGAGGTGTCTTTGACCCATACTATACAAGTTGTGTAATTGTTCAAGAAGATAGAGATAATTCAAGTTCACTTTACACTAGATCTTGAAGGCTTGAGGGGCTGGTTTAGATACTCGAGCAGATGAAAAACCTACGTGGTGTCCTACATGGCAGCAAGTGGATAGCGTTCCATAATTCATCAGATGTTGCGTTAGACCCGTCAAAGAGAGATGGATGTAACGGGAAATTGATGGCCGTGACCATCAGTTAGACTACCATTGGCTCCTAGAAATATTTATTGCCTTTGTGGGGATCCAAACCCAAAAGAATGTTGTGTCCCCTCCACGTCATCCACTTTCACTTTACATTGAGCTTGAGGACCCATCGACTACCAAAGCGGTTTTCTATTTCCCACGGTACGGCCTTTGGGATGATTCTCAAGGGCCCTTAGATTTTCACGGTCACAGTTCTTGGTCTTTGTGCAAAGCGGCCCTTAGTATTATCATCACACTTCATTACAACAACTTAGCACGTGACTATGAATTCCACCCACATCTTCATGATTTTCAAAATATTCTTGTTGAATCCGAGGTCTCTACATTCCATTCGGGTTTTCAATATAGGAACACAAATAGTATAGTATTTACCTAGTTATCAAACCCTTCTCATACTATTTGCTAAGGAATTAGGATCCTTTCAAATCAAATGAAATAACTACAAGTTCTAGTGGGTCTCAAACATAACATTGTTCAAAGAGTGTAATGTTGTGTGCTTGCCAAAAGTGAAATCATTATGCTAGTTGAAAAATTGGATGGAATTAGACCACGGTTAATCAAGTCACCTCCCACTACATATAAGAGTTACCCTTGATAAATGATGAGGATGGCTTACATATTCTTGCATTTGTGGCCAAATATTCCTCTGATATGGGGCTCTTCTGAAGGGGCTGAACAATGTTATGAACATGCTAAGAAAATTGGAGGATTTACTGTAAATAATAGTTTGAGCGTTTTGTTAGATGGATCAATAGTATGATTCTTTGATCAAGAAAGATCATAATATTACTCATCATGCAGCTCTTGTTCCGTGGGCCCTCAAAATATAACAATCGAATGCCCAAAAAGCTACACAAGGAGGCTTAGATTTAGACTGAACTCCTAGCATCTGACTGTTATATTATGAGGGCCCACGTCATTGAGTAATGTTATGGTATGTGAGCTTTAATCGAACCCTAGCTTTATACATACATACTATTTGATGACAAGGCTGGTGGCAACACGGGGGGTTCACTCCATGTAAAGTTGAACACCACGTGCGGCCAAAGTTTGCTACCCCTATATTACATGGAATAGATAAATTTAAAAATTATGATATTTTTTCTACATATACATAATCATTGATAGTATCTTTTGTATAGTTTTTTGAAATTTTTAGTCATCTTCATTTTTTGTAGCAATTATTTTAGTTCAATTCTGCGTCATTCTAGTTAGAAACGGTATGTTTTATTAAAAAAGCATATCATCAAATTTGGTTACCATTTTTTACTATGTAATAGATACCGTGTATATCTACCCATGAAAAAAAATTGATAAAATTTTGACCCATTTTGGTGATGCAACTTACCAAAAGTAGATTTTTTTTGGCCGCACGTGGTGTTCAACTTGACAATGGAGTGACCCCCCCGTGGGTGGCAAAGTAGCTCAAAATTTATGGCCTTGAGTTAAGTAAGTTAAATATGAGCTCTTCGAAATCATGTAAGCCGAATGTTGGTCTGGCACTAGAATAGAAGTGGAACGAATAGGCCAAAAGTAACCCCTCCAAACTACACTAAATATACCAATTAGTGAAGGGTGGGAAATTAGTGAAGGTGATACTAAATTCCCTTGCGCTATGAGTTAGTGCCACCAAAAGATCTAGGAAGCATCGTTCATCTCAACACTTGGCAAGTTGACACTATTCACTTGAAGCACTGGCTTGAAAGTATTGGCACTTGGCATAAAAGTACCGACACTTGGCACTATTCACTAAAGTACCGGCACTTGGCATTAACTACTAAAAGTATTGGCACTTGGCACACGTCATTGACAAGCATATGGCATGCACTAATCACAAGCACACCCTACTTTTTCCTGAAATATATGGTAAATGAGCATATAATCCACCGTCATCATGCATTTAGTGTCACTCAATATCAACTTCAGCCCTTGGCAACTTTGAGATTTGGTTGGATTGTGCGTGTGACTTGAATTAGTACCACCCTCACTCATTGGTATGGGGTCGGCCCTTGTGCTACACCGGCATTTATGGTAAATAGTGCGACTTTTCTACTTGGAATAATTTGGTGCTATACGTTTGTGATATAGGGTTGTTATTCTACCAACAAAGGTCAAATATGTCATTTAGACATTATAGGACAATGTTACGACTTCGCTTGGTAAATACTTGTATTCCAACTAAAACATTATAACATTAGATAACTAACAATAATTACCGTGAATGGTGTACTCGTAACTTCTCAAAGGAACTCGGTCATAAGACCATGCCTAGAGTAAGTAGGGACATTCTTGGAATCAACTTTTCAAGAACAAGTGTTGGCTATTGAAAAGGGTGTTTGAACCGAAATTAAGAAAGCAAATGATGTATCATTGGACCATTATCTAAATTAAGAGGCGGACATTCTAAATCGCCGTAGATGGAAACTTGGGCTGAAAGTTAAGTATATTTATTTTGCACATGGAATCTGCAGGACTTGATAAGATATGTGGGCCTATAATCAACACTTCCAACGATAATCGGGCCTTAAACGGGCATTTTTTTTGGCTCTGCAATCACTTCTCGTAGGCTGCAAACATGCAATTAGTGCAAGATACTTAGAAAATCCAAATCATGCCCTTAGTCATTTTCCTCATAATAGTTGAGCTTTTGCTTTGATCCAATTTCAGTGGGGCCCTTAGATGGTTGAGACACGATAGAATAACCAAAGAAAAAGAAAACAAGGGATCCAACCCCTTTTAGCATGTCAGATTCATACTTAATGTAGTGATACTAATTGTCGCATAAGAATATATTCGATTTCCTCCTTAACACAACAAGGTCATATGCAAGCAAAATTTGAAACTCATGTATAAGGGTTGGTTTACACCATGGACCATGAAGTCGGACCATGGAAGATGGTCTTTTTCCATGGTCCAACTTCCATGGTCTGATTTCTTAAAAAATCAATTCACAAAGTCTTTGGGCCCCACACTAGGTGTAAACCAAATGTGGACCAAGAGGAATGGCCATGCACCAAAAAATGAATGTGATGATTTTTTCAACATATGCCCAAAAAAGGTAGTTTTGGAAAAAAAAAATCAAGTTTGACCATTCTCTTGTCTTCATCTTCTCTTCCCCAAAAAAAATTTCATTAAAAATTTATTATAACAACATTTTTCTGCCATGGGCCCCTCTGCCTTTTTCTACCAAAGCACCTCTTTTGCCTCTCCCACCACAAAACCCGTTGGACCATGTTAGTGGATAATGTAGGCCTTTAAACATATCTTTTGGTACCTCAAACTTCATGGTCACTCTGAATTATTTTTCTTGGTGTAAACCGAAGTGGTCCCAGGACGAGTTCAACAACCAATCCCATATTTTACAAGGCCTTGGGACAACTTCATGGTCCATGGTGTAAACAACCCTTGAATTGAAATATATCAAGACTTGGTGAGCAGTGTCTGGGGAGATTTTTGGGCATGATCGATCAAAATCCTAGTATTTCTAAGTCCAACCAGGTACATGTTGTGATCTTTTAGTTCTTCTTTATCAATATGAGCATGGTATATTTCATAGACTCTTCTAAAACGATCGGTGATTTTTCTAAAGTCTTGAACTTCAACCGGTGTGACCGGTTCTCCCCGTTCATTGTTGGTGCCTACTTGTAGTATGTGGATGTTGGGTATATAGATTGTACATTGAATCCCTTATATCTTAAAACTCATGATTGCATATTATGATTGGATTGGTTCCATGTCATAAGATTATTCAGACTTCATGTACTTGTTTTGTGGGGCCCCCAATTTCGGTGTGAAGATGCATGAATCTTGCCTAGGATCCGCATCTCGGTGAGGCTTCATATCTGAATCCACCCTCCCAACCAAGTTGGCAGGCTTGAACAACAATCACCGTTTGAATAATGTTATGGTTATCTCCATTGTACATAACATTATTCAGATCCGTAACAATGTTATGTGGGACTAACAATATTCTAGGGCATATATTCAGACCAAATGTGGAAAATACTAGGAATATTCCTTGGAATACTATCAATCATGCAGAACATTGTTATGGATCTAAGGGGCGGTTTACACTATGGACCATGAAGTCGTCCCACGTAAGAGGCCTATTTTGTGTGGGACGACTTCCATGGTCCGAGTTACTAAAATATTAGTTTTCATGGTTCATGGGCCCTTCACTAGGTGTAAACCGAATGTGGACCAAGAAGAATGACCATGCACCAAAAAGTGAAGGTGCTGATTTTTTTAATACATGCCCAAAAAGGGCAATTTTGAAAAAAATTCAAGTTTGACCATTCTCTTGTCTTGTCTTGGGCTTCACTTGTCTTCACTTCTTGTTAAATGCACGGGGAGGTCACTCCATTGTCAAGTTGAACACCACGTGCGAGACAAGTTTGCTACCCCTATATTATATGCCATAGATAATTTTAAAATTTATGATATTTTTTCTACTATACACAACCATTGATAATATCTTTTGTATATTTTTTTGAAATTTTTAGTCATCTTCATGTTTTGTAGTAATTGTTTTAGTTCAATTCTACGTCATTCTAGTTAGAAACGGCATGTTTTTATTAAAACAAAAGATCATCAAATTTGGTTACCATTTTTTACTATGTAGTAGATACCATGTATATCTACTCATGAAAAAAAGTTGATAAAATTTTGACCCATTTTGGTGATGCAACTTAGAAAAAGTAGAATTTTTTGTCTCGCACGTGGTGTTCAACTTGACAATGGAGTGACCTCCCCGTGGTTAAATGTGTCGAAGATGTGGCTTGCAAATCTTCTCACAACAATTTTACAAAAAAAATGAGCGATTAAATTTGTACATGTTCAATGTAATTTACATGTGACATGTACCTTGTGTTGTCACTACACTAAATAGGATATTTAGTGTTTGATTACATTTAATGTTGTTACCACCCTACCTTGCTCAACACTAAAGTTCAATTCTTTGATAATTAGTGTTAGAAGATTTCCCATTGCGGTTCTTTTGACCACCCTGATCTGCAGTCACTAAACAACTACAGATTTTTCTTTTTCTTTTTCAACTATAATTTTAAATGTTTTGGGGGCGTGTAATATACCGTTGGAAAGGTATTTTCAAGACCTTTCCAATGGTATATTACAAGCCCCAAAATTCCAAATATTGCAGTTGGTAGAGCTAGAAAAACAAATCTGCACTCAAATTCTTGAGTTCTAGATGTCCCACGTTGTTTGGTGAAACACGTGGGAGCCGGTATAAGGGGAAAAACGAGGTAGTGCTGGTATGTCTCATGGGCCATGCTATGATTAAGGGCACATAGAGGGTAGATTCGTTAAAGAATTATTAAAATGGTGATTCTCTGCCATGGGCCCTTGCCTTTTCCTACCAGACCACCTCTCTTGCCTCTCTCAACGAAAAACCCGTTGGACCATGTTAGTGCATTTATTACGCTTTAAAAATTATATTTTGGGGACCTCGACCTCCGTGGTCCCTCTGCCATTTTTTCTCTAGTGTAAACCGAATTTGTCCCGGGACGAGTTCAGCAGCCAATCAACACTCTTACATCACCGTGGGACAACTTCATGGTCCATAGTGTAAACCGCCCCTAAATAATGTTATGATAATAGATGATCATATCACGATTCATTCCCACACTCATTTTTGTTTGTGTAACTACTAGGCTCATAATGTTTTGTGATCACCAAACTTATAAAATCTACACATCAAGCCTAGTGTTGTAAGTGATTGTCCATAGTAGTACGGAAGTACACGACTAAACCAATCATGAGCCATAGCATAGGTGTAAATGAAACTTTGACCCTACCAACCGGGATGTATTACATTCTTGCCTTTATACCTACATTCAGGGGAATATGCATTTAAGACTCTAAATTAAGACAAGTGGGGCCCAAAATGGACTTTTTTGAAGCTTTGCATGTACTTCTCATATGATATAAAAATTGAGATTAATACAAGATAATCAACCCAAATCTGCGGTTGTAGCCCTTTCCCTCGTAATTTTTGAAGCTCGATGTAATATCTTGTTCATTATCATAGTGTTCAAGATTATGTGTAACCTTAAATGATCGTATAGCCCTTCAACAATGACGTTGGATATTGAAATAGAAATAAACATTCGGGGCATTCAATCCCATGTTTTAAACACATGTTTTTGTGGTGTCCGATCTTAGATCCACACCTAACCACACACACTCAAATGTGGGTGTCCCGTTAAGAGAAATATCCAAACTAGGGTCACTTATTCACACTACCTTGAAATTATCTATCGTAAGGGTAACCATGGTCGCAAGTTTTTACAAGGGAGAACACTTGTTGGCCGTTCTTGGTACCAATAGCTACCACACGAGAGGATGGGCAATGGTGTAGCCTTAATGACTCGTAACAATTTTTTGGTTTGGTTTAGGTTCAGAAATCTCAAGTGGCAAAAAAATAAGTCAATACATGGCAAAGGTCCAACAGAGGGGGTGCACTCCATTGTCAAGTTGAACACCATGTGCGAGAAAAAAAATCTAATTTTTCTAAGTTGCATTACCAAAATGGGTCAAAATTTTATCAATTTTTTTCCATGAGTAGATATACATGGTATCTATTACATAGTAAAAATGGCAACTAAATTTGATGATCTTTAAAAAAAATAAAACATACCGTTTCTAACTAGAATGACACAGAATTGAACTAAAACAATTACTACAAAAATGAAGATGACTAAAAATTTCAAAATATATATACAAGAAATAATATCAATGGTTATGTAATGTAGAAAAATTGTCTATGGCATATAATATAAGGGTAGCAAACTTTGCTCGCATGTGTAAGGGACAATCATATGGAGTGCACCCCCCGTGAGGTCCAACAATACTAGAATATTGCCCGGGGAGGAATGGAGAGGAATGATAAGAAAAATTGGAAGATGTGTTCAATTGGATACATTTACTTTATGATACCAACATGCATAACATTATTCAACCATGTGGGTTGGTTCCATGACCCTAGAATATGTCAGTTATATTATGTGGGCCCCTTGAACAAAATTGGGAATATTTTTTTACTATTCATCCATTCATGCTGAACGTGGAAATTTGGGTGGAGTTATACTTCCAACACTAAGCACATGAATTATTGTTCATCCCAGGAAAATGTGTAGGAGAAATACTATTCATCCCAATATTATTCCCTACTTTACTATCAATAACAACATTATCATTGAAAATACTGACACTATTCATTATTCGTACCGGCGTCAACTTTTCCTATTTTGTAAATTTCTTCCCATGAAGGTAAGATAATGAAGGCCCGTGTCATATGCTAATTATAGAATGGAACACAACCGTGCAACTGAATAATGTTATGCGGTTGCTACATTACACAACATTACTAAAACCCCACTACACAAATATGGCCCATGAATAAATATTGATTATGTCGAAATTGTTCCCTTTGGATCCCCCTACATTGACATTCAACAATGAGTGAAGGAAGTAAACATTCCATTGATGCCATTGCAATTGGCATCCAATCAATAAAGAGAGACAAAGATGCACAACTTTGTAACATTATGTAGCGGAAGATAATCTCCATTGTATTTAAAATCTTGATTTGTGAGTATTTTATTTACTTTGAAACTAAAAGTTGCTTACATGGGGTTCCCCAATTTTTTTGGGTCAAGAATTCAACCATATGGATGTGAACTTTAGGGCCGTTCTACATTGTAATCAAGGGCCACGAGAAGAAAACATTTAAGATGTCTTATGGGTTATGGTCAACGGTTCAAAGTCACAACTACAAGAAATCTTGAATCATTATTTTGCACGCCTTGGTCATGGGACATAGTGTAAAAGGGACTCAAACCGGGATGCAGTGTTCTTAATGGAAATGAAAATATAATAATACTAACATGGATAATGGCAAAATTTGACTTGTTAAGAATAGACATTACTAATATAGGTATTTCCTTCTAACATGGTAACCTTCATTTTCCTCCAAGACAACCTATGTGGGTTCTCTCATTGTAAAATCCGGGCGACCACTGCACATTAACCATTTTAGGACACATAAGACTCCACACTTTCTCATTCATTTTTTTGACATGTCCACTCTTATTTTTGATGGCTTTGTGTAAAAATAAAGTGGGCCACCATCTCATTTTTCAACAAATGAGAAAATGTAGAAGACAGTGGTACGAGGTCACTGTTATAAACATGTGACCCTTACATTGTTATCAATAATTTTCTTCAAAAAACTTTCAATTTTGTGACCTTGCAACCTTTACTTTACAACACATGAACATGAGGATTAATATGTGAAAAATTATTTGGACCTTTAGGGTGAGAGAGAATCATTGCATACGAGCTTACCTCTCATTCGTCCAACATGAAAGCCGTGGAATAGTATGCAACCTAGAGGTTACTTTTTTAGTCAATCTAATGCCATTTTTTTTTAAAAAGCCCAAAAACTAGTCTAGTGAAAATGATCTAAGACGAATCAGTCACAAACCTATAAGGAGTCAAGTTTTTATGTTGAGTGAATGAGAAATATGCTTATATATGATTATATTTTCTTTGATCGGCCTTTAAGGCTTGGGATTCGTGGCATCTCAATAAACTCATTCATTGTGGATGAAGGGTCTCCAGTATAAACAAGCCCCCCCTATAAGATTGAGAGCCGATTCATTTCAACTAAACTCCACTACACTAATTTGGTATCTCTGATTCTATACCCGAAGTCAAATCATCTAGAAATAGACATTCATAGGCTATAATACAAATAACTCCATTTTCACCTACACAATGGATAATTTTACGTAGACACCACAAATCCAACCTGGGGCGAAACAACCCGTACACTGGTTCCTTGGAGGCAAGGGTTTAGGCATCCAACAAGGAACGAGTGTATGGGTTGGTTTGCCCAAATCCCACAAATCCCTAGCCGGCCTTTCGAGGTTCATTTACAACATGTGAAAACTTCAGGGCACAGATTGCACGAACTGCAATTGTCTTTTTTTTCGAGACAGAAGACCGACAGGCAAGCGCCAAAGCACAAGAGACAGTTGACCACCTGGCAAGTTTCTGTCAAGTAGAGAGGAGATTTCACAGCCGGAAATCAAACCGCCAACCTCTTCCTTGAGATTTGGGTATCTCTCCACCATCATCCAGTAGTCTAGGGTCGTCTCGGGCTGCAAGTGTCAGTAGCAGCAGTTGCTGCACCCACCGACGGTTTACTTGGTTCCTTGCAAGCTTAATATAATTCAATCTAATTCATTTGGAACAGAGTTGGAGTTAGCTAGCCCAGCCTGGTCGGTACCATGCCGCCCTAATGAATTAAACTACTACTTATCCACCTGATGTCGGATACTTAATACAATACTATTACTTCTTGTTCGATTCCAAATTCAACTTGTCGGCCAAGAACTGGTTTGTCCCAACTGGTGCACATCATTCTTTTGTCAGCAGAGAGATCTGTGTCCCGGGAGATTTCGGGGCATAATCGGTCAAAGCCTTAGGGCCCCTTCACACGCGAGACTGAGAGCCCGTGACCATTGCACTTCAAGCACTCTCGTTGGTGGAAAAGGCGGAGCCGGTCCAAGTTCGCTTCACACCACGCTTGAGGGACCAAGGGAGTATGTGAATGCAAGATGGATGTAAAGTCTACATGGATTCCTACATGGCATCGAATGGATATTGTTTCATGGTCACTTGGACTATTTTCAAAAACCACCTTTTGGAGGTAGGTCTAACATAAAACCGGGAGACCGTGGCACTCTGAATGCTCACAACCGTTGGTTTATTCTATTTTATCATGTGTGAGGACCCGTGTGAATAGAAATTCATTGAAATAGCATTTGGTCGAGGGCCCGGTCACATATGACTTCACACTACACTTGAGGGTTTGTGACCACACTACATGATTTTGGAGGTGTCTTGGGACGGCCTTTGGAGACTTTCTTTTGGGCTCTCACAACTTCATGGTCACGGCTCTTGGCTCGTGTATGAAGTAGCCCTTACTGATTTCCAAGTCCAACAGGTTTCATGTTGTTGTGATCTTTCGGTTTTTCTTCATTAATTTGAGGTACAAATTGCATACATTCCTCGAAAATGATTGGTAATTTTTGTGAAGTCTTGAACTTTAACCAATTATTTTTCAAACTCAACCGGTTCACTTGTGAGTGCGATGTTTTTGTCTAATTAGTGTGGGTCACCACGTGGAGTTATGTGTTGCTTTATTTTATTTTTTGCTAAGAGCATCATCTTTTACTCAAAATAGCATAAGTAAACTAAATATGACATTTAGTGTCACTTACTATTTGAAATTACAAAATGCTATAATTGTTTTACTATACATCTCACTTATTTATATTCAACAAAGGTGGAATTGGTTGTTTGGACATTATAGAATATAAACATCTTTACTTGGGAAAAAAATTACATTAATCGTTAAAATCTATAGGAATGTGTAACTCCAAGAGTAAGTGACACTAAATATCATATTTAGTGTAGTTAATATGCACACTGCAAACTATGATAAAACTTAGTTGGTAAAAAATGATGATGTCAGTAAAAATTTATAGCAACACGTAACTTCAAATGGTAAGCCACACTAATTAGACAACACAATGTAGTAGTTGGTTCTCCTTGTTCATTGGTCTAGGGAGATTTTTAGTCATAATTGGTTGAGATCAGCCGGGGCGAACCAACCCGTATATTGGTATCTTACCGGGGAGGGCGAACGGTTGGGGATTCGTGGCACTCACTTAAAATCATCCATCCTAGATATCGTGGATGAAGTGGCTTCAATAAAAAAAAAGCCCCCCTATGGGGTTGAGGGCCGATTTATTCGAATGTGACATCACTAGACATCCGGTAAGGTACCAATGTATGGGTTGGTTCGCCCTGGCCGTTGAGATCATAGCATTTCCAAGTCCAATTAGTTACATGTTGATACCTTTGGGTTTTCTTTAATAAATTTAGGTATATTCTCTAAAGTCCTCTAAAACGATTGGAAGTTTTTCTAAAGTCTTGAACTTCAACCAATTATTTCTCAAATTCCACCAGTTCATATGTAAGTAGCAGTCGATTCTCCCCGTTCATTGGGAGAAATGGGTGCACCCAACGGTAACTACCACCTTCTATTGTCGAACCACCTGTTCCCAATCAAGACCCTATTGGGAATCCATAGGGTGCTATAGTTTTGATCATGCTGGGATTGGTTTCGGTAATTTCTTTTCGTGGGTGGTTAAAATAAGGTTCCATGTAGATGCCACCAGGTGGAATTTACATTTCCACTAGAATCTAATGGATGAAACGGCCTACACGGAAACTAACCCTAAGTCTCCAACCTCAGTGATGGTATCACCAAGGAATCAATAGTGTCATGACACATGTCCTTAGTTTTGAGTGGTAAAGTGAGGAGGAATTCGTCACAAATGAACATTTATGGCACACTCTAGACATTGATAATGTGTTTGGACTCGTCCCAAATACGTGGGAGGAGAAATAAATGTATGAAGAGTGGGTGAACAAAATACTACGCACGGAGGCGCATTGTGTAAAAGCACATGATTGCACTCACTTTTTACGTTGGCATCACCCATCACCCCCCCCCATGGGTGGATGGGTTGGACGGGTCCATGTGACTAGAGTCTTATTGCATACGAGCATACCTCTCATTCATTCAACACAAAATAAAAATATCTAACTAAAAGCAGACTTTTGAACTCAAATTGGAGTTAATTAACAATATATTACTAGATTTTAGGTTTTAAATATTAAATGGAAACCTTTAATTTACCTTTCAGTGTAATTAGCAAAGAGAATTAGCAATAATTGTATAATATGATATGGACACAAAGCCCATATAACATGGGGAGATCTCCCGATGCTTTATGGACTTGGAGGTCTCCCCATCTTAGTACAAGATATTTCGATTGTAGTGAATCATAGAATGGGGACACCTCCCAGTCCACAATTAAAATACATGTTGAAGTGCATTGTGGACAAATCTTATGGTAAAAGAGGCTAAGACATAAACTAGAAGAATTTAAGACATAAGACTTTACGACGTAACTTAAGATAGTCAAAGACAAGAGTCTATAAACATAAGACACAAGACATAAGTCGTAATGTGGACAATAAAATATCGGGAGCCCTCCGATGTATGATCGGAAAAAAATGCATTGTCTCATTTAAAAGCCAACCATTGCATCACTTCATTGAAATAGAAACACCAATATTGATACGTAGGAATATAAGTTTATAATCATCAAATAATTGCCATGTATTTGTAAGATAACAAAAGTATCCAACTTACAAGAAAATGTAATCTCCAATGACACCATGAAGTGCAAGGGAATTTTTTTCAAGCAAAATCATCGAGAGTGCTCCTGATGTTTTCCCTATGCTGGCTAGCTGGAAAAGTTTATCAACTCTAGATTTCATTAGGCGTGTTTCTTCTCAGTTTTTCTATTTGCACAATAGAAACATCGTTTGTGTTTTTCCTAGCTTTGTCATGATAAAGAACAAAACTACATCCTATCCACGTTACTACCATGAAAGACGGATTGCACTCCCGTTTACCATTCCAAGCTCCTATGTAACAATCAAGGTCTGAATTTTCTTTTTTTCCTTTTGCTATGTTGTGAACCACCAAAGTGGTCCACCACTCCGTGGGATCACTTTAGGTAGGTTTTTGGTATTAAAAGTTAGGATTGATAGCGAATTAAGGGAAAAATTAGTTCATTTAGCGTTTAGCTCAAAAAGGGGAAGAAAAATTACCGAGGACTTCGGACCTTCACCCGTGAAGGGAAAAAATCTAGTTTTAGGTAGAGTTAGTAAAATTGAAAATTATCTAGAGATAGAAATTAACTAAGTTAGGAAAAAATAGCTATCTAGGCAAGACCTAGTTAGCGGGGAAAAACTTAGTTAGTGAAAGCAACTAGCTAAGAGGACTAAATTAGTAGAGCTAGCTAAGCAAAGGTTAGTTTAGTATTTAGTGTGGGTCACGCAAGACAAGTGGAGGAGCTCGGCGTGAAGAAAAATTAGCGCGAAGACTTTGAAGGAAAATAGCAAGGGGGCCACTTGCCCCCTTGCCAACTTGCTACCAAAAATTAGAACGAATGTAGAAGATTCCCATCGGAGCCACCTCGGCGACGGGGTGGCAACCTTGACCGGGAAAACCCCCGAGCCAAAATTTCGGGAAGGGGTCAAAAAATGGAACCGGTGGCGGAGGGGTCCAACCCTTTTGTGAAAGGGTTTAAAAACCCCCTCCTTCCACCTTGAAAACCCCCTCTTCCCTTTAGAATTTGGGCGAAGCTCTAGTTCAAGATAGTTAGACAAAACTCCCTCTCAATTTGATTAGCGGGCGAAGCCCTACTTCAAAATATTTAGGAAAAAATCCTTTAGCGTCCATTCTCAATGGCCTAAGAGAAAGGCTTGAGAAACTTCTTTACTCTCTCTCCTAGTTAGAATGTGTGTTTATTAACACACCAACAAAATTCTTCCTTTCTTTTGTAGAGGTAGATTGGATTGTAGAATTTCGAGTGAAGGCATTGTAGACCTTAGTTGCCAATACTCTGGAGGCTTAGTTCAGAAGCTAGAAAAAAATACTTATTATTTTTCTCTTATAGAAATTTCCTATAGCTATCTATAGCCGTTTTCCATTTGTGATTTGGTCAAGATGACAATTAGTTATGGATTCTCAAAGATGGAGCAAAAAACCGGGTGGTCCTCTGGGTAGCGGCTGCTGGATCAGACCTGCCAGTCCAATCAGAATTTAAATTCTAAAAAATTACATTTTTCCCAAGTAGAACTTTTGTTTAGCTTTCCAGAATTGCTTAGAACGTTTGATTTGAGCATGATTTGAATTAGATATGAATTTTTGAAGACGGGATACATAGTTTGAGAATTCTTGGTTGACTGCTGCATTACAGAGGGTCTGCTGAATTCACTTTGGCTTAACTTGTTAATTACATATTTTTATCATATAAATCTTTCGAATATCTTTCCATGGTTATATAGAACATTTGATTTTGAGCATGATTTGAATTAGATATGAAAATTTGAAGACGGGATACATAGTTTGAGAATTCCTGGTTGACTGCTGCATTACAGAGGGTCTGCTGAATTCACTTTGGCTTAAATTGTTAATTGCATATTTTTATCACATAGATCTTTCCAATATCTTTCCATGGTTATATAGAACATTTGATTTGAGCATGATTTGAATTAGATATGAATTTTTGAAGATGGGATACATAGTTTGAGAGTTCTTGGTTGACTGTTGCATTACAGAGGGTCTGCTGAATTTGTATTGGCTTAACCTACCGATGTCATAATTTTTCTAGTTAGAAATTTTTAATAGCTTTCCAATGTTATAAGGAAAGCCTAAATCCAAGTCGTAATGAATTCGCTATGAATTTTTGAAGTTAGAAGTTAGATAGGTGAGTTGGAAGGATCGGTTGAATCGACCTCGCACTTCCAACCCTCATAACTTTTGTATTTCTTATCCGATTAAGGTGATTTTTAGATCGTTGGAAAGATAATTAAGTGCACTAAGTAGATATATTATGCTTAGGTCTAAATTATAGTGAAAAACAACACTTTGTATTTTTGTTGTTAACTAATGTACGCTTCTTATCAAACTAGTTACAAAGGAGGCAAGGTCGACGCCCGGAAAGTGGAGCGAGGAAGGAAGTAGCGGCTCGGCCTATATCGAGTCTAAATCAACCGCGGCGAATTGAGGTAAATCAATTAACCTTAGCTTTCCATTTAGGGTTGGAGGGAGCGCGGCGAAGGTACGCATTTCTAACCCACTCACCTATCTCGTAAGGTCAAGTGGTTTGACCACTTGACCGCCAAGGGGGTACCCAACTCCATTGTTTTTGGGGCCCCTTGGTATGTTTTGTGGTAGTAGCTTCATTTATTAGCGAATTTCGTATGTGGTGAAGTCGGATTAATCACCGACACGACCACTCTGAATGTTGTTGATGGAAAGGTGGGGTTAATGGCCCACGAATCCATTATCATATTGTTGGCCCCAAGGGTTGGAGGTGATGGCCCCAACCCTTGAAGATTGTGCAACAGGTTGAACACACAGGTTGCCCTATTCCCCGGTCCCATCAAGTTGAATTTTCGTGGTCAAACCGTTCTAAACTAATTAATAACCAATATAATTTGTACAACCCCCGTGGGCAAAAACCAACCGGGAACTTAACTCGGAGGATTGATCCCAACCCCTCCGGCGGCAAAGATCGGAGGGTTAGGGTATCAATCAACCTTCAAGAGACCCGCACAGGGCCTTGAAGGGTTCGGATTAGGGCGTGCACCAACCAGGTAAGCGGTGATGTCATAATTTATGAACTTAGTAATATAAATTTTGTGTAATCAACCTTAAACTAAGAAGAAAGATTGAGAGGGTGAGACTTAATCAAGGTCCCCCCGTTTAAAGAATTTAATTCATAAGAAGTAAGGAATTAGGTGTGGCCAAGATAAGAGGTAAGGTTATTTTATTCATTAGGGTTAGATTGCCTTGATTCCAAGGTTCGTGCGTCTGCGCGTAGACTAGGATAGATTAGGCATTAGGTTAGAAAAAATAGATAATTCACTTAAGTATTTATTAATCTAGGCACAACCTACCGAAAGGACACGACGCGATTGACAAATCCCTCCACCAATCTAAATACCCATAAAAAAATCATAACATCCGGGTTCGGCTTGGGCACCTGCTAAGGCAGGCCACCCTCACCGAAGGGCTTGTGCGGTACTTTTAGGCTCCCTCGGAGGGGGGTGCCCGAAAGCACCACATATGTCTTCAATGCCAAATTTGAAAATGTCCATATTGAGAATGGTTCTATTTAGTTACACAACTGTGAGTGCTTGGCCCATCCACATTGGGTAGATGTTAGTGTCTAGAGGACGGACAAGAACAAAATCACCTAAAAAAACATCTATGTAACGATTGTAGGATTTTCTAGGTTTGTCGCTTGCAATTCCATAGAAAGGATCCCAAGAATCATCCTTTGGTGCTTCATCTTGTTGAACTATGTCAAACATGCTTGCGTGTATTATGGTATATGTTGTTGGTGGCCAAAAACCAAGTTGTAGATTGCAAGGCATTGAGGAAATGGATTATCCAATTCCTCACCAATATTTTTGAGTAGGTGACGTAATCCTCTATTTTCTCAGAGTAAGTTTCAATTTCTAGACAACCGCTCTCTCAAATTTCAGTGTACTTCCTTATACCGCCATGAATCACATTCTTCTTTTAATTTGCATCAAAAGCTTCCTCAACAGATATTTCCTTGTCTCTGTAATGTCCAATCAGGGATGTGCAAATGGACGTGACGCGGCCTTTTTGCGTCACGTCGCGTCGCGTCGGGGCGTGACGCGCACTGACGTGGTAAAAAAAGTTATTGTACCAATTTTTGTAATTTTTTTGTAACTTTTTTGGACGATTGCTCTAGTTGACTTCTACGAGCAGTCGACTTCAGAAAACAAAAATTAAAAAAATTAAAAATATATATATTAAAAAATCTGAACTGTTAGATCTTCTTGGATTGAAGATCTAACGGTCCATGATTTTTTTTAGAATTTTTTGATTTTGTTTTTTTTAGGTTTTCCTTGAAGTCGACTACTTTTAGCAGTCGACCAACTAGCCGACTGATAATTACAGTCGACTGGTCTTGGTCGACTGCAAAAGTAATTTTTTGCAGTCGACTGCTATTTTCAGTCGACTTAGCAAACGACTGCAAATAGCAGTCGACTTAGAAAACGACTGCAAATAGCAGTCAACTTAGCAAACGACTGCAAATAGCAGTCGACCTAGCAGTCGACTGCAAACAAATTAAAAAATTAAAAAATTCCAAAAAAAATTCTGGACCGTCAGATCTTCTTGGCAAGAAGATCTGAAGGTCAAGATTTTTTTTAATTTTTTTTAATTTTTTTGCAGTCGACTGCTAAGTCGACTGCAAATAGCAGTCGAATTAGCAATCGACTGCCAAAAAAAATTCAAAAATTCAAAAAAAGATTCTGGACCGTCAGATCTTCTTGCCAAGAAGATCTGACGGTCTAGAATGTTTTTTTGGAATTTTTTAATTTTTTTTTTGCAGTTGACTGCTAGGTCGACTGTTATTTGTAGTCGTTTGCTAAGTCGACTGCTATTTGCAGTCGACTTAGCAGTCGACCAGGGGGTTGACCGCGTCAGTTTACCCCTGGGGTAACTGCCGGATTTACCCCCCTTCGGACGTGACATTTTTTGGTCAGCCGTCACGTCGCTATCACAAAATGTGACGTGATGTGACGTGACGTGCAATCCCTGTGTCCAATGAGAACATGGCCCCAAGGAGGTATAGTTTGGAGAGCGGATGATTCACCTTTGGGAATAAGTGGGCGACCTCAACCATCATCCTTCCACATGCAAACCGAATTGTTCCGCAACAACCACTCCATATCAAGTGCATATTTTAGGTACTGACAAATAGGCCATTCATCGTTGTCCAAGAAGAACTTGAAAATATGCATTTCCTTCAATCCTACAAGTTCCTCGTCATAATCTTCAATAAAAGATTTGAAATCACCAACATCTTGAATCAAATTTGGAATAAAAAAAAGGAATTGTGATTCCATGAAAGTTTTCATGAGGTTAGCAAAAACAAATGTGTTTGTTATTTTGAGTTGTTGGGACAAGTAGTTGAAATGCATGTTTATGTCTTCACGAGTGTGACCCATTTGTATCTCTTGGAAAACCTTCCGAGCCGTCAACATGGATAGAAACACCATAACATATTGATTTTTATTGTCCCTAGCCGAATTGTCCAGCTGTAAATATAATTTTCTTGGTAGATGTCGGACAACATCCGGACCATCAGTTGATGTTGGAATTGAAGAACGACGTCTATAGGCCAAATTGTAAACACATTGAAAATGGGGGGTGATCTGCATCGGGATACCTCCCTATTTATCCATGCAATTTGTAGCATAACAACCCATGACTAACAACTAGGTCCATCCCAATGCATCAGGTAGTATCCTGATGTTCGGGGGTGACAGAAATTGAATTCCAAAAAAATAAAAACAAAAATGTTCACCCAGATTTGCCCATGAATTTTTTTCAAAATAATTATTCAATGGCAGTTCGTCAAATGGCTTCTTGGAATTGCGCATTGGAGGTTTTTCCAACGCGCGAAGGCACCTCGCCATAAACGATATAGTGAAGTTCAAAACCTTTAGGCCACAAGTGAGTCGCGTAATGAGCGTATGCATTGTTGTTGTGACTATGAGTGACATTACCAAATAGTTGGAACAATCCTAGAATGGCTTTTGTTGTCACTCATAGACGAGGAACAATTTTTTTGTTGGTGTCTATTCCATCATGCATGATCACCATAACCTCATGTGGCTTGAATTTGGACTCGTGGTGCCATGCATGGTATAAATTACAGCATGAACCCTGGTGATTGTTGTGTTTTTCCAACTCCTTAAGATTCTCCCTCTCCTCACTTCCTTTGATGCTCATGTCAACGAGGTCCTTGTAGTGTTCGCATTCTGAGCATTTTGAAAAATTGAAACCTCCTTTACAAACGTTCGCGCTCTAGAAGACATTGTCCCGAAAATGACTTGCGGTCAATTGAAAGACACTCTAAATTCCAAAAGATTCAGAGGTTTGCAAATTACATAAATTATACTTTATTGGTGTTCGTGAATACTAGACTCCTATGTTAGGATCGGGAGGGCTCCCAATCTTTGAACCAAACTTGATTAATTTGTGCATAAGCACATTATAAATTAGATAGTGTGAACCATTCAATATATGCAAATAAGCTTACATTTCTTACGAGAACTTGATTTGAAGCCAAGTAATAACAACACATCAACAAGCTACAATAACATTAGGAGACCTCCTCATTCCAAAATATGATTACGCTTGAGGAAGTATCATGGTAATAAACACACCATCGGCATATCATATACACATACAACTATGCCTACTAATCATTAAATGTCACACCTACCAAATCTATTATAATAATGACTATGGTCTCATGATATGTGCTTGTGGGAGAACACAAATACCAGGAGATGAGAACATTGCACCACGTAGTGCACTTCGTTTCCACTTTTTGACAAAAATCCAATTCATTTGAAGTTCTTGGCAAAAAAAATTGTTTCTTTTAGCTCATTACAAGGGAGAGCGACATGAAAGGTTCAAGAGGACACACCAATTCCAAAGTGTGGAACAAGAAAATAATCAAAACGGAGGAAATTATTGGCAACGACATTGAATACACTAGCCTTAGTGATAGCGAAATCAGAGGTCTTATAATGTTAAGAGGAATAAATAAGCAGTGGGGGAGAATTCGGTTTGTATTTTCGATAGAGAAGATGAGTTTGCCGTTGACGCACGTGGATAACTAGAGAGTGAGGCTATGAGAAATCCACTGGAGGAGTTCTTTAGGCAATTCAAGGAGACAGAGAATACAATTTTTTGACAATTAGTGTTAGAATATGTGCTAGAAGATATGTTGGAATTCTCCTTTTATTATTTTTTTCATATCCTTACTAACACTAAATCCAAACATGTAACTTCCACATATTACTATAGTTGATATTTAGTGTTTCAGTTTACATTTAATGTTAATATCCTATTTAGTGTTTCAGTTTACATTTAATGTTAATATCCTATTTAGTGTAGTGTTTCATGGAAGGGTCAATGGATTTTTCATAAAATATTTTTCGCATTTTATTGTCAACATCTCAAAAGAATGATTATGATATATCTTAAAGACAACATGACAATTATTTTGGTCCAAATTTTCTATGTTCATGTATTGGTTTCTTTGAATGATTAGCTCTCCCGAAAAAATAATAAAAGATGAAGTTGATAATAAGGAACTTAATTTTAAAAATGACGTGCAACATAATATAGGGAGGATTAAATTCATTTGACATAAAATCTATACAAGAATTCCAAATAATGAAGGGTCCATTAAAAGTAGACAATCCCATTACAAGTAAGGTAGATAAGTATAAAATATGGGCCATTCATTTTTTGTAAAAATATAGGGATTGAAAATAAGGATCCTAGGATGTATGTTTAGTATAATCAATTTTGCACGCATGCCTCACGAGGGATGGATGAAACATGACTCATCGTTTACCCAAAAATGGATGAAATTGTAAGCCTAACCCTAACTCTCTTCCCGACACCTCTCAGTGGCTTCTCTCCCTTCTCTTGGTGGCCTCTCATTTTTCATTTTTCTTGTGGCTTCTCATTTTTTGGTGACTTCTCTACTCCAACATCGTCATCTCCAACAGGTATGTCCACTTCCACCACCGCTTCTTCATAGCACACGTTTTATTCAATGATGGAGTCTTTGTGATTTTCTTGTTGCCCTTGCCATATTCGGCCAATTGTTCAATTTTATTTATTTTACGATCTTTTTGCAAGATCATTATGACGTTGCTTTCAATCCAACTTCCATCTTTGATTGCTCCAAGCTCTCTCTCATCGTGCAATCTCAACATCTTGTAGGTAGATTCTTGCACTCTCTAAATGTGTTGCTAACATATTCTCTCTGGTGTCATGACTATATAGGGTTCATGACCAAGCTTGGAGTGTTCCACACTATGTAAGTATTGTACACTATGGTTTTGGTCTTCACTAGTATGCAAATTGATTTTGAATGAAGGATTTTTACAGAGCGAGTGTTATGTTTGTGAACACACACTCACTCTTGTTGTGTTTCCACTTTAAGTTTTTTGTACTTAGTTTTTGCAATGGTATGTATTCCTTATACCTTTTTGTTGCCATGCTTTTTCCCACCACTTTTGCATTGCATACACTTTTAAATTAACTTTTTTAAATTAAAAAGAATGTAGACTACAAAAAATTGCAATGACATGGGCATTATAAGTAATGGTAGGGTGCAAAAAATAGGCCATTTTAGAAAATTAAGTAATTATAGGGAGCTTTTAATTCATGCCTTGGAGGTAAATAGCCCCTAAACAAATACCCCTCCGCTGCACGTGATGCACAAAAATCCTATAGAGATGACCCCCCCCCCGTGCATTTATAAGATCTACTCACCTCATTAACCTCCTCCCACGTCTTCTTCCAGTGAGATGAGTTGGGAAAACCTTCCAAACATCATGACGTCCATTTCCGGTGCCTTTCATAGGATGGGACATTTGATCAACATTAATGTGAATGATTGATTCCATTTTCACATGTGTTGGAATCCTTCTTGCCCTGGATTCCACATTCCCTTGTTGTTGTGGGTTGATGACCACTTGTTGTTTTCGTACCTTTGCTTGCAGGCCATGAAAGTGGCTCGAGAGATGCCATGAAGCTCCACCAAGCACAAAGACAAATGATTTTACCTTCCAGAACTATTCCATGTCTAGATCTCATACTCAAAATCCTACTAAATTTTTTGGTACTCCATTCCCTCCTTTCGTCAAAGGATTTGCACCAATAATTTACTCTAATGATTTGGGTGAATGCCCAAGGAAACAACTAACACCATTCTTGAGCAATAACAATACATATTGTATCCTACATTGAGGAGACAATTAATTTTTGGGACCTTATATTATATCATTTCCCCCTCTAATGGAATTGCAATAGGGAACTTGCTTTACACCAATAAATAATTCTTCTTTGCTCTCACATAGAAATTTGTCAACTTTTTAGAGCAAAAGACCATTAAGAAAACGTGTTTATGTTAGAGGCCACAATCTCATGGACATTACTTGGTCACCATGTCCAGCCATTGTGTTGATGACCATCACCTCGATGTGATTGGACCTATGTCATCCATTACAAAAACCTCATCTAGTAAGCAAACATAGATGTGACATGTAGCCAACACATTACCTAAATTTTCTTCTAAGTTGAAAATTTTGTGATGTTATTATGGTCTTGAAGGGTAGGAATCTACCTGGGAGTTCTACGAGATCACCAATGCATGATGCAATCTAGTAGACTTTGATGATCCTGGCAACTTAGCTTGTGAAATTAGCATCATGGCCATTTCTTCATCATAATGTATCATTCAAATTATGTCCTCTCCCTTAAAGAGTCAACAAATTTCTCAAAAACCTCTTTTCTACATATCATCAGGTGCTCTACAACCCATGAAATTGGCAACCCTACACTAACGCCTATACAATCTCCAATGTGTGGATAGTAGATGACAAGCCGGTCAAGACCATAATGAACCCTCAAAGCTCTGACAAATAGTTGATTAGGGTGTGGAGGTACACGGTTTGTACTCCCCAAATCCCTATGTGGACGTCATTCATTTTTAGTATGACATTACCATCATCCATACACAACAAATAGTTGGTCAAGAAAGTTGGGAGCCCTTCAAACTTCAAACCTTATGCAAAATCTAATCCCTAGTGAAAGAGATGTTGGCCTTCAAAAATGGCTAGAATTTCGGGCTCTTAAGTACGAACCAACATGAAATTGGAGTTGCGTTGCAAAATTTGGCTAGCCCTTCGGGCTTCCAAATTTGTACTCACCAAAATTTGGAATTGTGTTGTAAAATTGGCTAGCCCCTTGGGCTCTAAAACCACATCCCTATAGACTACGGAATTGCACTACAAAATTCACTAGCCTTGTGGGCTATAAAACGAGATCGCACCAAAAATCAAAGTTGCACTGCCAAATTGGCTAGCCCTTCAGGTTGTAAAAACATTTCGTTACATAAATCATAGTATAGCTACAAAATTGGCCAGTCCTTTGGGCTCTAAAGTTGAACCCACCAAAGATTGGAGTCTAGTTGTAGTTTGCTGCTCTAGATTGCCCTGTCACTCTTGCAATTCGCTCCTTGCGCTCAAAAGGAATGAGGTTGACAACAATAACGTGAAGGTGGTAGGGTGCCGAGAAAAATGCAGGAGAGAGGGTGAAAGTTCCCAAGGGTTCCCAACCTAGGTTCCTTGGGATCAACCCTGTGATTATTTTGAGCACTTTGACACATGAAACCTGACCCGGCAAAAATAATAATCCACCCAAAACTCAGGCTTGCACCTTGACTTTGACCCAAGACCCTTTAAGTTTAAGGATACCTTTATTGTTTAGTATCCTGCATTAAATATCTCGCTTTGATTTGGCCATTTTACACTTGCTTAAAATATTAAAGTTGTGAGGATTGGTGAAGCTCTCAAAATTTTGAGCTTTGGATGAAAGCTTCTCAAATCCAAGTGTCAAACTCCCAAATATTTGCAAGCTCAACTTCTCCGATTGAGCTCTAATGTAAAAGAGGCCTAAAATAGACAGTGCTCAAACTAACGCCTAATTTCAAAATGGTGATCTGAAATCGATCACCATCTTGACATGTTCATGTGTTGATTTTGGATTATGCACCAATAACACTTTGAACCCTTATAACTTTTGCATACGGCAATGAAATAAGACTTACTTTAGTGCGTTGGACCCCCATTCAACTGCTAGCCTGAACCATCTAGACCTCTTTAATCTAATAATACTATTTTTGCTCATGGCACTTAAATTGACGGTTTGAGCGCCATCTAGTGTAAGTTAGGTAACTCGCTTTGTGGAGGTGCAGGAGTAACCTGAAATGAAACAATCTGGGGAGATCTAAGCACCATACTTTGAAAGGTTTGTGACGGCAATTACCAGCGAGCCCGAAATCTTCTCGAAGCGAGCGACGAGGGTATCGAAAATTGGGTGATGTAAAGTTTGACCAAATCTTCCATGTTGGAGACCTCAACTTAGTTATGTTTGTGTGTTGAGCTGCTTATTCAATGCATCTCTAAGCCTCCAGATCCTTTATACTATCATATATTATAATATAATAAATGGAGTAAGTTGATTATACTATTGAACTTAGAGTAGTGTCCATATTAGGAGCACGTGTCTTTTAAGTGTAAGACGCTCTTAACAAGAAGCCTTGTCATATATCACCAAAATATAGGTGTTCAATGAAGAACTTTTAGTAACCTTAGTAACCTTTCTTATGTTAATCATCATTGTCATGTTTACACACATAAGCTTGAATTTTTATCAAGGTGTATGGGTTGTATGTGGTCACATGTGACTCTAAAATGGACACCTATATTTGAGTTGCATATGGTAAGTTTGGTTTGTAGTTTTAATCATATATTATTATATATATGTGCTAGGTTGAGATTGTCTTTTTTTGGGGGGGGGGAGGGAGGGAGGAGGGCACTTGACATAATCCACATTTAGTACCATGTGGGTGGACATAAGGAAATCTAATGGGAGTGTGGCTTGCAACATAAATGTATGCGATGGTATTGTTCCATCTTATTTTTGTAGAAAGTAGATAAATAGGACATGTGAATTTTGTGAGAGAGGTCAATGTTTCCTGAGGGGTCTCTAAGATTTCTCAAACGAGGAGGCTACTACATCTAGATGTATATTGTACTCTCATGGTCCATGGGAGTTGCCTTTCTTCTACTCTCATGGTGTCAATATCATCCCATGTGATTCATAAATATCACACCTTATGTACATGGTTTGGGCAAACTACTTTAAGTGTTCGTAATTGTCGTAGACTTAATTGAGAATATTGTTTAGCATATGATTTGTATGTGTTGCCTCTATATTGGTCACATAAATCAATCCTATAGGACGGTTTTAATAAAGCATTAGGTGGGCCGCATGCATGTGGCTCTTACTCTAGAAAAAAGTTCCCATGGCCCCCCCCTTCCCCTCATGATCTAAATTTGCTTCACACTATGTCATGTGACCAAGACTTTAAGAAATCAATGTGGATTTCTCTTGGGTTGTGGTCTTTGGACATCCGACCATGACCACAAGAAATCCTAAATCATTTTTCCTCACAACCCTTGGTTACATGTGTAAATGGTTCTTACTTCATTTTTTAGAATATACTTTCTTAGACATATTGGATGTCCTAGGTGATTGATAATTGTTGTTAACACTTAGATAAAGGCATAATGAAATTGCCAAAATGATTGAAGTGATTTACCATTTACATATGGATATGCACATAGGACTTGGCAAATCTTATACAATTAGCTAGCTTTGAAAATCAAAATTATCATGATGCACTAGTGAGGTACTTGTTTAGACTGTGTTTGATACACTAAATACAAACGCATGCACCAAATATCAATAACCCTATGAAAGTAAGTAACATTAAATGTAAACTCAAACACTAAATATCAACTATGGTAATATGTGGAAGTTACATGTTTGAATTTAGTGTTAGTAAGGATATGAAAAAAAATAACAATGATAAAAGGAGAATTCCAACATATCTTCTAGCATATCTTCTAACACTAATTGTCAAAAAATTGAAAATTAGTGTTGAGCAGGGTAGGTTGGTAACAACATTAAGTATAATCAAACACTAAATATCTTATTTAGTGTACCATTAAGCTCAAAAAGACTATGGAGAATCCAAGAGCTCAATTGGAACAATGGTATCCTTGATGAGGGTATCCATTGGAAATGCTCAATCTTGTTTGTTTGGATTGAAAGGACTGACAACATGTTTAACCGAGAGGAATGTCAAACCATCGTATTAAAACATCACATTTGGGATGAATGCATTATCTATGGCATTTTGTTGTGGAAGTGAATCCTTAAGCATATTACGACTTGTTGAGTGTCCAATAAAGTTTTTTTCCTCAACTTCGACAAGACGTGCATGTGTGTTTTGGAGAGATACTCGGGAGGGTGGGTGGGGTCGCCCTCTTTCAAGGCACTACTATCTTGCCAAAAACATCAACATTTCTTTCATAGTTCTAAGGAGCAATTTCTTACAACCCACATCTATTAACGCAATTCGTCATGAACTTGAAAACATCTTCACACACTCAGTGCAAAACTCCAAGATCCCCTTCAAGTTTGTGTCACATCACAGCTAAACAACCAAAAGTTTTGGCATACATATCAAAGGTTCAATGTTTGTAGTCACAAACTAGGTAGCATAAAACCTCCTTATCACACATCCACAACACATCCAATTTGTCATCCACTTTAAGTTTTAGTGCACC
The DNA here is from genome assembly GCA_964035585.1 of Polytrichum formosum. Taxonomy (NCBI): domain Eukaryota; kingdom Viridiplantae; phylum Streptophyta; class Polytrichopsida; order Polytrichales; family Polytrichaceae; genus Polytrichum; species Polytrichum formosum. Next base: position 1,622,823 of record OZ037939.1, read on the forward strand.
AAAGCAATTGTGTTATGGGAATCCCTAAAGTCATGTATGTAATACACTTGCATGTAGATAGGCGAGTAGAAAAACAAACATGTTTGATTCTCTGCAACAATTTCTACACGTGTAATTTCCTCTCAACCTTGTTCATGGCACATATGAGGTTTTGATGACATTGTCATGTAGCACAACGCAACAAAGCTCCGGTTACCACACTGCAAAATTCACATAATACACCATCAATTCACATGCAATGCATCTTACACTTAGTCACATAGAGTAGTCGAGGTCAGTTAGTTTAACCCTTGGTGTGTAGGGTTAGGAGTAACGGTCAACCCTAATCTCCATCATGGCTTAGGATGGGTTAATCTACACCGAGTATCCTTTTCCTTATTGAAATTTTGGGCTTCCCAAACCAGTTTACTGCATAGGGTTTCATTAGGACTCAATCATTAGGGTTTAATCCAGGATTGCACCATTCCACAAATTTACGCTTGTAAAGTAGCTTGATTTGTGCTAAATATCCACCCATAGGGTACCATCATGCTCATTATTTACCATTCATGGATACCTACGCATAATGTAGCTTGATTTGTGTCATGTGTCCCATCATAGGGTTTCAACAAAATCACTAAAGCCAACTCCAAGTATGTAAAATTCCAAGAATACAAGGCCCATATATATAATCTTTATGTATCATGTGAACTAGAACTTTTACGACTTTCTACATGTATAAAACCACATTTTAAGTCATTTCATACAAGTGAAAGCTTAAATAAATTTATGAGAGAAAGAGAGAGACAAATTCTTTCTTGTCACACCTTGCCCGGGTAGGTTGTTTTGGCTTTGATTTGAATGGGTTTCCTTGGGTGATTTGGGGATTGTCCTTAGTTTTTTTTTTATGGTCTTTGATTACATACACATGGCGATGTGGCAAGCTTGAGGGGCTATGCCTCCCCTTTGAGTGGGCTTGTCTTCTAGTTCTTTTAATACATTATTAAAACTGGCTAGTTGTCTCTTCAACGTACAATGAAAGTGTGTAGCAAATGTACAATGAGTTTGTATTCATGAATATAATACAATACAATTTAATTTATTATGGATGCACGTTCATCCCCAAGTTGGTGATAATTTGATGGTGTGATGGGCCCTTGCACTTGAAGGTTAAGTAGGTTATGTTTGTCTAACAAAATTCATAACATGAAACCATTGACCTACCAATATTGTGCAATGTTGTCTAGTTTGACACAAAATAAAATTCACGTGTCAAGTTGCTCAACACCTTCTTGAATCCCACTTGAAAATTACCTTTCAAAACTCAAAGTGTTGAGCCAAACATCACCCTACTATAATTTTCACATTGTATAATTGTCACTGATATAGATACTTGATAAAACAACCAACATTGTGCCCCTCATAACTTATCAATCTACACTAGTTACTTGATTTAGTGTGACATTAAATTGGTGTGCCACATTGATTAGGTTGATCATTGTGGTCGGTTTTGTAGTAGGTCCAAGTATCACATGACGCCCCCCTCTAGTTGCCACATGGTGATTGGAAGACAACTAATGTAGGTCAAGAATACATAGTATGGGCCACACTAAATGAAACGTTTAGTGTAGCATAGTGTAGTGCAATGTAGTTTACACCGGTGTTATTATCACATTCTTTTTTTTATGCCTCTTGGGTATATATAACGAGGACTTCACATTTCTTAGTACATGTATGGCACGTTTGCTTGATATTTTGTTTATTCCTACCATTCGGGTCTATAAGAATCCTCATACCTAGGTAGAATTACCCTAGTATCAATATGGCATTGGGATGTCAATGACCCACATAGGAACTCAGGTATAGAAGGATTCTTTCATCTTGTAATATCCACCATGTATCAAAATTTGACTAGTATTACAGTTTTGATACTAGTCAAGTAGGTTATTTCATAGTAAACACCATTACTTGATACCATGCATTCACTTGTATACAAATCAACATTGTTGTTGTTGTTGTTGTTGTTGTTGTTGTTGTTGTTGTCATTGTTGTTAAAGACAAAGGGCCAAAAACAATACGTTACACAAAGGTAATATGTAGCTTCACTTTCTAGAATGGAGCTTTATGTAGCTTCACTTTCTAACCATTATTCCCATCATTACTTCCCGGCTTTGAGACATGCCAACAAATATCGCGCCATTGACATGCCCGGTAGGTTTGCAAGGCCACAAGTGCCCCCACGGCAATGGGTGCTTTTGAAACATTTTAATTATCCACCATTGTTCTAAAAAATTCTCAATAAGCAAGAATGAATCAAAATAGCAACTATTGGTTCACATTGCAAAATGAACAATACTCATGTTGAACTCAATAAGAGTGGTCTAACATAAAAAAGACATTATGCCCACAATTTTTTTGGTCCCATGGTGCAACACCATACTGTTGAATAATGCTATGAAACCAACACCAAGAGTGAAGGCATGCACAAGACATACCCACTTTCCAACACAAGTTTACACACAGAGCGAATTGTGAGGTGTTGGGTCACAGTGACAAGGAATATTTTTGGGTAGAATCAGTCAAAATCCTAGTGTTTCCAAGTCCGACCGGTTACACGTTATGATCTTTCGATTTTTCTTGATTGATTTGAGGCATACTTCATAGATTCCCCTAAAATGATCAGCACTTTTTCTAAAGTCTTGAACATCAACCGGTTATTTCTCAAACTCAACCGGTTCATATGTAACTACACTCACTATGATATTTAGTGTCACCAATTCTAATTGTCTTGCTCAATACGAATTGCAAACCGTGGTGTAGTGCCACCAACACTAAATGTTAACCCAACATAATTTGTCATTCCTTGTAATTTTTTCGGGGGATTATAGATTTACATTGCTGCAATCACTGTCACTTACCGAGTCATTTTTCATCCCAATTTCAATCACCCATGACAATATTTCATCACATGTTGTTGACAAGAGAAGGTAAGGTTTTAGCCAACGGATAAACTCATCCATCATCCATGCCAATATTTGTTCACTCATTCATAAGAAGTGTCATCCGAAAAGGCTAACATAGTGACATAAAATACCATATGACACTAAATATCATACTTAGTGTAGCGGTCGGTTGTCCCTGTTCAAGGTTGGGTCATGTGGTGGAAAGCAACATTGAACTAAGTTAGGAGCTGCTACAGCAGCAGATCAGAGGAAGAGGGAATGGGGAAAGGTTCGCCGCCAGATCGGGCGCCATAGCCACAGCCAACCGCCACATTAGGAGCAGCAGCTAGAGTAGCCGACCCAGTCCCCCAGATAACATCCTAACTTTATAGTATGTGTATATACACATGAGTGGACGTTGAAAGAACCTTCGCAGACTCCACATTATTATTCCCTCCGTCCCGCCCATTCTCTGCAGCTCCTGCAGGTCAGCTGCAATGCTGCCTCCTCCTGCAGCATTGCCCACTCTTGTTTTGGCACCTGAAGCTTGGAGTCCAGACACAAGGCTACTGCTGTCAGACTCTGGCCGGCCCAGATGTGAAGGGTAAATGAAGTTATCTGGCTCAACCCTTGCTTATCCCCAAGGGTATTCTGTATAGTTGAGATTTGCAAGCTTGTTGTCTGAGACAGTCATATAGCGGAACTGTTGACGCAAGGTCGAAGAGCACGTGTGGACGGTTGGAACTTTTATACAAGGTTGTGAGCTTCTTACAAGCATTTTCAAAGCAAAAACTTGTGGAAAGCTTCATAGAATGGAGGTAACATCAACTTGCCTTGATATGTTCAAGATATGTTCATCTTATGTTAGACTTGTGAGTAGGCTCGAATTTCAGCTTCGAGGTCTTCAACTTCACATTTGGATTGTATCTATATGTTATTGAAATTTGAAAAGAGCATGTAAATGTAGATTTCTTTACAATCGTGGGGACTCTACCTGTGTATTATGAATAGCCCTGCAACGCATGTGAACGCCAGTCGTGGTTTGTGTGTATCAAGTTGTTTTCTTGCACTACACAACAATATTCAGTTGCATGGTTGTGTTCCATTCTATATATTAGCATGTGACATGGGCCTCCACTATCTTACCCTCATAGGAAGAAACTTAGGAAATAGGAAGAAATTATGCTGATACAAATAATGAACAATGCCAACATGATAGTAAGAATATTGTGAATAGTGTAGGTATTTTCAATAAGAGTGCTGCTATGAATAGTATTTCCAAGGAATAATAACAAGATGAACAATGTTTCCTCTTAGTATTATTGGAATGAACAATGTTTCCTCTTAACAATGTTGGGTGGAACAATGTTTCCTCTTAATATTACCAGGATGAACAGTGATTCCTATGAATAATACCGGGAGTAAATCCACCTAAATTTCCAAGTGTCAGCCTATATGTATGAATAATAAACAAATATTCATACTTTATATTGGGGGCCCACAGAATATGATTGACATACTCCTCGGGGAGATCACTCCATTGTAGAGTTGAACAACCACGTGCGATCATTTTAGATGTAAAAAATGTAAAAATCATCACCAAAATGGGTCACAATTTTATCAATTTTTTTTCATGAGTAGATATAAATGGTACATGTTACATAGTAAAAAATGGTGACTAAATTTGATGATTTGTTTTTTTAATAAAACATACCGTTTCTAACTAGAATGACGCAGAATTGAACTAAAAAATTTGCTACAATTAATGAATATGACTAAAAATTTCAAAAATATATACAAAAGATACCATCAATGGTTGTGTATATGTAGAAAAAATATCGTAAAATTTAAAATTATTTATGACATGTAATATAGGGGTAGCAAACTTTGTTCGCACGTGGTGTTCAACTCTACAATGGAGTGATCTCCCCGAGACATACTCTAAGGTCTTGGAACCGAATCACATGGCTGAATAATGTTATGCACTCACAAGGCGACGTTTCCCGCCGCAAAATGTCAACGGGGGTAACACCAATTACACCTATAACTCTAGTCCACTGTAATTTTGACATATCACAATACTTTTGGTCAATGTAAATTTCCTTGATCCATGCTATTTTTAAGTACACAATATCATAGGTTAAGAACTAGAAATATGAAACAAAAATATTTAAATTCACGCAAAATATTGTTGCATGTCAAGCATTTTTATATGTAAGAAATTGCAGTTGACTTATTTATCATGATAGTATATTTTAGGGTTACCTTTTCCAAAACCTAATTGTTGGCTTCTTTGCCTCAAATCCCAAGACCCATCATGCGACATAATTCCAAGAAGAAGACACATAATTCCTTAAAAGTCTCATAAACTTAAATTCAAAATTATTGTGGACTGCCCTAATATTCAACCCACTCATAAAATGTAGTGGGATCAAGGTGTTGTCTACCCACCCTAACTTTTAGCCCACAATAATAAGTGTAATGGGTGTAGTTGGGACCTATGTCCAGGAAGAACCGGCGGTTAGTTACAGATGAACTGGTTAAGTTTGAGAAATAACCGGTTGAAGTTGGAGACTTCAGGAGAATTACCGATCATTCTAGAGGAATCTATAGAATATACCCAAATGAATAAAGCAAAACTGGAAGATGTCAACATGTAACCAGCTGGATTTAGAGTCACTAGGATCTTGATCGACTATGCCCAAAAACTTCCCGAGCACTGATTGGGACCTCATTTTTGAACATCTATAGCTTATATGGCTACGTGATCTCAATAGAATTGCCAATCATTATATAAGCAGAATGAGACAACCTATACATGTTACATGGCTTTAAGTATTTCATATGGCCATAAGTTAATCACAATGAACTTATCACCCACACTGTGCAGTGTGCCCATTATGCAATCTTTTGGGAACATGAAATCTGGTGTCTCTAGAGTAGAGCCTTGAGAATCGAGGCGTTCGTATTAGACTGCCCAGGCCTCTCAAATCCATAGGCTTAAAAACTTTGTGTTAGTCTTGCCACCCCCAAGAGTGACTTATGATTGAGGATGTTATCTACATGAATTGGATAAGGAATGTCAAAGATACTTCAAATTCTGTGATGGCTCATGATCTGCTCATCATATGAACAAGTTTGACGATTCGGTTTCAAGCTTGACAAACAGCTTCTGAAATCTCCAACAAAAATGCTTTCTAGTAGGCTACTCTGTCAGTGAATTCTTCTTCTTCTTCTTCTTCTTCTTCTTCTTCTTCTTCTTCTTCTTTCTTTCTTTCTTTCTTTTCCACACAACATCTTGATTTTGCTATGGCAAGGTGACCTTCAAACAAGACCTTAAGGAAGAGGAGATGTTGGACTTTCACCTGTTCATGAGTGGTCCCAGAATCCAAGGTTTTGTGGCACCAAACCTTATATCATATCACTAGACCATTGCCCATTAGTCATAGTCACTATGCTAATTGCACCTCCTTACCACTTGCTCTCTTCCACTAAAAAGGTTTGAAATCCATGAATATGGATAAGAAATCTATTATTTGTAGTAGATCATAAAACCATCTAGCAGAATAGAACTACAATAAACATCATATTTAATGTCACCAATTCTATTGGTCTTGCTCAACACTAATTGTAAACCGCATGTGTAGTGTCACCAACACCAAATGTAAACATAACATTATTTGTCATTCCTTGTAAATTGTTTTGGGCATTATAGATTTACAATGTTGCAATTACTATCACTTACTAAGTGAATTTTCATCCAAATTTCAATCATTCACGACAATATTTCATTACAAAAATATGTTAGGGTGCAAAATATACCAGACTAAAAAGTCGATGAACTAAAAGTTTGTTGGAATGACAATAGTTGTAAACTTATTCATAAGAAGTGTCATTAGAAAAGTTACCATAATGACATGATAAAATACCATGTGACACTACATACAATATTCAGAGGCAATGAACCACGGTGCATGTAGGTGAGTGTAGCATAGTGTCAATCCCAATCTTTGAATTGCATTCGAGGGTTTATCAAAGAATACAACCCCTATAAAATGCTTTTAACACCCTCGACATAAAACCCAAATAAACCACATATGAGATCTTTGAGCTTCAATTCTGACATATATTGTATTTGTTTTTTGCAAACCACTCAGCAAATCAGGCATTAAAATTATTTAGTTGCTATCGACCATTTCATTATAATAATATTCAATGATAGTGCGTTATCTGAACCTCACTTGTTTTTCATGCTAATTCTACTTACTAACAAGCATCCATAAGATATAATTCTAGCACCTTACATGACATATTCCCGGTCCCACTTAACCTTGTCACTCAACTCAATAATGTTACGAAGGGTTGACTTTTAGGAGTTGGGCTTTAAAAAGGAGGAAGGGAATTATTGTACACGAGCGTACCTCTCTTTTCTTTTTTTTCTTTTTTTGGAGACATAAGGCCAACACATGAGTACCTCTCATTCATCCAACATGAATGCCTTGAAATAGTATGTAGCATGGAGGTTATTTTTTAAAGTTGTTTGACAATGGAATCAGCTTTAAAGACACTGAATTAGTGTAATCGAGGGCATTTGAGATGAATCGGCAACAAACCTATAGGAGGCAAAGTTTTTATGTTGGATGGATGGGAGGTATGCTCGTATACGATAATTCCCACTCACCCTTTACAAGGACCCTGTAAGTCACAATAAACAAGTACTAGCCAAATAAAACCATGTTGGAGGTAGTTTGTAGATGCCAAATTTAGTCTGGAGTCTCTGGTTACCTCACTCTACATTTGCCAGGTGCCGTGGTTGTACTTGTTACTTTCGACAATAAACTCTCATTTGCACCAATACAGCATTTAAACAGGAAATCCACAGCAAAACAGTGGAATAAGTAAATGATCTACTGTGGCAAATCAACATGTGGAGACAGACGTCCGTGCTTGAGATTGAAGAGAATCCTGGTTCCTTCTAACTTACTGTGAATCGTGAATCATGAATCGTGATGATCATGGCAAACTTAAGAGCTAATTTGCTGAAGAAAAGGAACTTGGTAGCAAATAAGATATAAGTACTAGGTAGTAGCTAGTATGTAGGCGGCTTCCATTTATTTATTTATTTATTTATTTATTTTGGATAGAAGGCCAAAGACTTCCAATTTCTTCTTGCTCTTCTCCTTCAGTCTATAAGCTGCTGAATCAATGCTTGCCTTAGTAATCGAGTGTCAGGAATCTAAATGTACATTGGAGCCCAGGAATAACTTATGGCTGTGAAATTTACTATTCCCCTGACAACATATTATACAGCATTATGGGCTTGCTTCATTTAATGGTGGCCTTCATGCACCGGCTACATGTTTCCACAAATTCTCTCCTTTTGCTCAAAGCCTACTTACCTCCTACTCTGCCGGTACACACGCGAATCTAGCGTTAAAGGGAACCTTTGTCATTAAGAGTCTTGGGATTATGCACAGCAGATGCTCACAAATTAGCTTCAAATCTTTCTCCACCTCATAATATCCCTCAAAGTTGCTCTTTACAATTATTATTCTCCCAGATCAAATACTAGCCCTGGGGTTGATATCCATATGCTTTCCACCCATGTAGCTATATAGCTGCTGCAGGGTGTGTACTGGAAGCTGTAAATGATAAATAAGGGAATATTTGTGCATAGTTCACAGGATCAACCAAAATGATCAACCTCTGACATGCCAAGGGTTAACCCCAATGACTCCTGGTACTAACTTATGTCCAGGAAAAGAAGTACCGCCAATCTGTGAAGATCAATACAACTGGGTTAAGTATTCTCTTGGGAGTTGTGTCAACCTTGAAGGGCCTGATCATGATGTGTAGGTATTCTGGGTGACTTTGAAGTCGGGGGCATTACGGCGCAGAATAAGGGGCCTCATCACTCACCTTTCCTTCCCCTCAAGAATATAAGTATATTTAAGTATATATCTACGGCCTTGATAGCAAGTAATGAGTATATCTGTTGCCTACTAAAATTGAAGAGGCATGGAAGCTTTAATTTGTTGAAGGTCTGACATTTTTCTATTTCAGCTCTTTTCTCCTCCCCAAACATTCTTCATGCATGGCAGCTTATGAACAGCCGCTTGACTCTCTCAATGTTACCCATATCTTCGTAATCCCAGCATCTAACTTAATTACATGCCATATTTCTGAGCCTTGTTCTGAGACCAGTTAGCTTTGATTTTCTTCCTGTAACTTCGTCATAGGTAGGTAGACTAGTTCTGGAGCTGATCAATCTTGGGAACTGCATTGCCTGAACGAAGATAAATCAGGTAGTTTATGAGTATAATTAAGGAAGGTAGTTTGCTAACCATACGCATTAGCCTAATGACATGCCAAAGATAGGCTGACACCCCCTATCCTGGACCCTCCTGAACAACCCACAACTGGTTTATATCTTTCTCCAACTACACTGACCAGCCTAGGACAGCTTAATGGTCCGCCACAACCCTCGACACATGGCAACCAAAGGTGCATACTTTTACACACATGACTTGCATGGGCTTGGATGCTATGAATCTAAGCTAGATAGGGGTTTAAATGGTTACTTTATCCGAGCACCTCACTTCTCGGAGGATATGAACATGCGATTAGTACGAGATGGTTAGCAAATCCAAATCGAGGACGTAGTTGCTTTCCTCATAAATTTTGGAGAATATCTCCTTCATTATCAAAGTGAAGATTTGCGTGCTCATTAAATGGTCGTATAGATCCCAATTACCTTGATTATTGAACTTAGAAGGGTTATCATGATTATCATATTTTGAGCATGCAATCCTAATTTTCTTAAACACATGTCGTTTGGTATCCGTTCTTGGAGCCACACCAAACCACATAGCACTCAAATAAAAGGTGTCCTAATAAGAAAAGTAGTTCTATAAGGGATGTCTACCTTAAGCATATCAGGAACTATCTGGATGTAAAGAATGAATTTTATGGTAGGTCAATCAAACAAGATCAATGAACTTGAACACACAACCATACTTTGAGCTAGTGAAACACTGCACGTTTTCTCCTCACTACACTGATTATCCCAATTAGTGCGTATTACTATTCGGAGTTATGCAATGCAATAACATCTTACTCAAGAGTTCAGTTTTTACTAACGAAAGTTCAATAGGTTGTTCAAACATTATAGAGCATAAATGACTACACTAAATATGATATTTAGTGTCATCAATTCTAATTGTCATGCTCAGTACTAAACCAAGTATAGTGTCACCAACACTAAATGTTAACCCAACATTTATTTGTCATTTCTTGTAATTTTTTTGGGGAGTATAGAATTACAGTGTTGCAATTTCTGTCACTTACCAAGTGACTACATTTCACCCAAATTTCAATCATCCATGACAATAGTTCGTCACAAGTCGCTGACAAGAGAAGGTAGGGTTTTGGCCACTAGATGAACTCGTCCATCATCTAAGACAATATTGGTTCACTTATACATAAGAAGTGGCATCCGAAAAGTTACCATAGTGACATCAAATACCATGACACAAAATATCATTTTAAGTGTAGTTTGCTTGGTCAAATATTACTTTCTCATCAAATAGTCATAACACTCCAAAACTCCGAATTAGTAACACGCGCTAGTTGGGATAATCAGTGTAGTAATGAAAACTCTTTGCAGATATTGAAGCCGATCTCGTGAGCCAACTTGCAGTTGCGAGCCACGAAATTAACCACCTAATTCTGAGAACTGTACATGATACACATCATGGCTGTAGGGACAGAATTGTAGAGATAGTATTGGCGTCTGATATATCTGAGTCAGCTCGAGACCATTATACATGTGTAATCTTGCTCAGTATAGATACGTGGCAAGTGGCCTTCTGAGACTCTGAATGATGTCAGAGAATGTGTTGACTCGTTCCCCAAATATTCACCATGTGCACTCTTTCGAAGAAAATTGTTCAGGATTGACCAAGAATCATTGCTCTTCTAGGAATGTACGATGGAAGTAGTGGGTGTGTGTGTGCGTGCGTGCGTGCGAGTGTGCTTATTTGTGGCCACTTCCAACTCTGGCTTGGGGGCCCTACTGTACCATTCGATTTCTGCGTGAATGGTGTCAACACGTTAACAAATGTGAGTTTGGATTCTGGAAGAATGCCACAGAAAGTTTCACTATTGGATTCCATCAGCGATAGTTATTAACGGTCAAGCTTGAGGTTTCATAGCTCATTGAACGGTGAGCTTTAAGGGAGGAGGTCAGGTCTCATCGCGGTTTCTGCTGCAACTCATTCAAGATACTCAACATTGTCTATTCAAATATCAAATTACATTCGAAACAACACATGTCCTCTCTTCGATGGCACTCAAGTCTGGTAAACTTATGCTAAGGAGATTCTTGTAGTAGATAGATGTGTGTGCTTAAAGTGTTTAAACAAATGATCTCATTGTTGGTCTAAGGTGTGTGGACTTTATGTGGTCACTATTCTTAATTGGTGGACACTTACACTTAAATGGTATATGTATGACAAGGCTTGTGGTCAAGCACGGACACCAAAAGGGCATGTGTTATGTTGAGTTTGAACTCTGTGCTTAAAGTATATTAACTATTCTAAATTCAATTGGGAGGGCTTGTGTGATCACTTAATGAGAAAGAGAATCTATATAAGATTCCCTTGTCTATCCAAGCCATTCCCCCTTAATATGCTAAATCTCAACACCTTAAATTGTGGTGCCTTACCCACTAACTCATATATTGTCCATTGAATGAACATATATTTATTGAGAAGAAGTCAATGTGTGTCTTTCACAACCTATATGTAAGTAAAATTGTTGAGATTAGTGTGTTGCCCACTTAAAGAGGTATAGTGGATGCTTACAACATAGGGTGCCAATGTAAGACAAGTGAGCACTTAAGGCACATACACCTTAAAGTGAAGTTGTGTCACCATCAAAGGTTAAGACTTGTGATCCCTATTTTTGTATACCATAGGAAGGTATGAGAAGGAATTGTTGCATATGAGCGTACCTCTCATCCATCTGACATAAAATCTTGACCCCCATAAGTTTGTGGCCAATTCTTTCAAATTAAGCCTTGGGCTAGACTAACTTGGACCCATCTTTGAAGTTGGTTTGAGTGTCACATCAATTCAAAAAAGAAACACCTAGATTGGTTACTTCTTTATGGCTTTCATGTTGGACAAATGTGAGGTATGCTCGTATGCAATAATTCCTCTCATTGGTCAGTAGTTGGTCCAACACTAATTAATCCTAAAAATAAACGCCAAATCATTTTGGAAAAGTATAGGCATATATTGTCAAATTCATAATTAATTACCTTACACAATTGTCAAAATATGGCAAAATTCCCAACCTACACAATATTATGTTAGAACATAGATGATTCACATCATCAAATTGTAGGAAATTATGTATCATTAGCTAATATACCAATAAGGCACATGGGTACATATTCGATTTAGGATATTACATAGAGAAGGGGCTCACCTTTGTAGGTAGTCAAGTTCATCCTAACTTACTAAACTAAACTAATGTTAAGATGAATTTGCAAGGATACGTAGAACTTGGTCAACATGGGAAAGGATTCAATGATCAATTCCACAATGAATTAATACCTATTGATGAGGATGGCTCGAAGACAAAGGAAGAGGCGAGCCTATGGCACGACTACCAAGAATATTGAGATTCGTGCCTTCCACATGTTGGTGCTTACAAATCTAATGAGATTTTAGCAAAGGGAATACATTATCGATTGATTAGGGTTGCAGGAGGCGACTCAAAAGCATATGTGAATCAGATCAAAAGTGTAAACATGAGGAGAAGCGAGTGGGTGATCAGAGAAGGACTACAAGGTGTAGATTGTGGGCAACATTGAGCCTATCCTAAGATCGGAAGGGATTGCCATAATGGATACCTTCGCAACAAAGGTTAGGTGTGGTGGGGGCTTTTGTTTTGACCAATGATGAAGGAGAGAGGAGGATGGATTGTTGGAGAGACGCCAAGGTAAGATATTGAAATGGCAGAAGCAAGTAAGTATATCTTGATAGATGAGATCAACCCTTTCAAACCTTAAATTGGTAAGATCCTCCCATTGAATGTTGAAAGGAAATTAGGTGGGTTTTTGGTGAGGAAAGATGCAATCACGTTTAAGGTTGACTATGAGAAGCTGCATATTGGAATAGTTGTCTTGAAAGAGCAACTCTTGATTGCCAAGTTCATAGAACCCAAAACAACTCTACATGCCCTAGATCTATGGTTGAAAACCCTAAATCATGAACTAATTGGAGGTTCTCGCACAATGTGCAGGAACATGGGTAAGGGTTACTTCTTTTTTGTTGGATTAAAGAGCCAGAGTACAAAGCTTTGATGGTGTCACCATTCAAATCGAGGTGGGGGATTTGCATGGTTCAAAGCTGGACACCATGATTCAATCATGATAATCCTAGCAACTTAGCATTCCCCACTTGGGTTTCACTTAGGAGTCTAACATATGAACATCACGGTCAAGCTTATGCCATCAAAAAGACTTTGGGAGAGATAATAGGAGTTGATGCATTGAATGAGAAAGCCAAATATCCAAGATTTTGCATAAACCTTATGGTTAGCAAGGGGTGGGTGACAAACATCCTCTTGGAATCTGAAGAGGGCATATTACCCTTCCCCTCCCCAAAAAGAAAAATAGTAGTAAATAATGACAACCTCCCTTTGAGATGTCGTGCATGCCATAGTTGGACACGCAACGTTAAGGATTGCAAAGAAATTAAAAAAAATCATACAAAAGGGATAGAAGGCCACTACATGACTTTCATCCAATTTAACATGAAAAATGGAAAGGTATAGAGGTAGATCAGGAGGATTTCAACAAATTAGGAGAAGGAAAACCAAAAGAGACATATTTGACACAAGAGAAGACACATATGACATGAGGGTGAACAAAGGGCAGAAGCAAGATCATTAGCTTTTCAAAACTACTTCAAGAATGCCAAGGATAATGGAGAAGTGGCCAAAACAATTGGGGATGTGCCTCCCACCGCAACACATTGGGAATCAATCGTAGAACCACATGAAATATTGTTGGATGCCAGAAGGAAGGAATGAACCAACAAAGCTAGTATGCATGCACATGCTACACTCAAGGATAACAACCACAAACAAACAAAGGCGGAACTCAGTGGGAACTGTAGTCTGAGCAACTGAAAGAGTCCACATCCTATGTAGGTAGAGAGAAAAACAACCACTATGACAATCGCAATTGTTGGTACATGCGTCGTAGTAGCCAACTCTGTTGGAACCCATGGTCACAACAACTGAGAGATTGTCCATCGGAGCAAAGAAACGGCTTATGCAATTGGTGCACCCGTGAATGGTACATGTGCTCATGAAGCATGGGATGCGGCAGGTAACGAAACCCGAGGAAAGAACCAAAGAGGAGTTGCCACCTCGAGATGGTGGTGACGAGTGTTGCCAAGGAAAACGTGAGTTGCAAATGCAACGAGGGAAAGATTGAAGCCAATGGCTGCCAAAATCGCCACCACTGAGAATGCAAGAAACGCAAAGGCTGAGTCTAACAGAGGAGGAAGGCATGTAGCAAAGGAGGCACAATTGCCGGTAGAACCAGAACTAGATGACTAGAGTGACATGGCCTGGTTGCCAAGGAAAGTCACATGGAAGTAGCAAGCCTTGGAGATGATTCTTACAGACAAACCGTTTGTGGAAAAAGAGGAGAATGGTTGTGAGGAGTATGAAGAAGGAGAAGAAGGAAGAACCCAAGTGAGAGTCAACCTCGGATGGAAAGGGACAAAATGAACAAGATAGGGAGGAAGATAACAAGGACGAACCTAACAAAGGACCCAAAGGAGTGGGAGGTGTTAGAAGGAAACTGCTCCTGAAGGTGTTGGAACGGAGGATTTCGAGGAAACATTAGCAGGGGCAACCAAGGCTTCACCACCATAACCTAGACACATGGCTCAATGGCCAAATAGGTATGGTCAACCTCTACTGGATATCGAAATGAATAATATGGAAGGGACTTACCACCATACCGATCCCCATCTCTCCCTTAACCAAGGTACACCCATATATTGTCTCAGAGACACAACTAAATTCATACTATGGGCATAGAAGTAATGTCTTTAAGAAAGTTATAGTTACTACTGGTTTAGATAGCCCTAACACATCATAAGAGGCTAAGGAGGACTACGGTACCCTTGAATAGGTCTTGACCTCACAATTGGCAAACACCCCAAATTGGAAACGCGCAACTAGTCTTATGGCACTTGGACAACAAGTTTTAACCCCAAGGCAAAGTAGGATGTGGGAATTCTGAGGCAAGTTGCCTATGGGGGGGGGGGGGAAATAAGGAGGGTGGGGGCCCTTTGTCACTCACACCATGAAATGAATTTGAATATTATCATTCATAATATTTGAGGTCTTAATGACTCATAAAACATCTTAATGTCTGGAGCGACTTGTCCGACATGACCAGGTTGAGGACTAAAAACGGTGCTAGTCATCAGTGCACTTTCTTACCTATATTAGTCATAAACCCCAGTCATTTTTTCGTGTTTTCCTATAGTATGGTGTGGCCTTTACAGTGAAGGAGCAAATGACCCGGCGGTCTTTGTTATAAGATGTATAGGCAATTTCACTCCTTCTTTGCAGGCACCAACACCACCTCTCTATACCCCTCCCCGTTAAATGCTACATGGCGGGTATCCACTCCAAGTGCCTTAGTAAGTGGGAGAGTCCTACTAGGGACATGACCGACTACTTCTACGAGGTTAAAATTATTCACATCACTAGAGGGCAAAAGAAACAAGAAATCACCTTTTTCTATGGTAAAGTGGCCACCCGGAAATGGGACCTGGATCGATGGTGTTTGGTGGAGGGCTTCCATTTCCTCAATTACACTACCAAGTTTGGTAGGGACTTGGTCATCAATAGGATTCATGGTACTACTCGTGTAGTGGATAAGTGGCAAGGCTACGTCCCCGGGAACTATATGTTATATTGGTTTTAAATTTGGGACCTGGCTTGGTCGGGCAAAGAAGCCATGCTCATGTGGTGTATTTGGCACAAGGCAGTTGTAGTGAACGAATGGAGGGCCCATATTGCTCTAGCCTCTATCTCCAAACAATATGCCTTTTGCCTTCCTAATACAAGCAAGTCAGTGAAACACAAAGTTTGGGATTGCATTCAAGCCCCGATAGAATGGAGGTGGGCCACCTTTATCATACATGAACTTCATGTAGTTAGAACCAAGAACTATGATAGCTTTAATTGGAAACAAACTCTCCTTGGGGAAAGGATCCCTAAGAAATTTGCCAAAATATTAAGATTTGGCACCTTCTTTGGGCATTATTCTTTGGACTATTTGGATTGAACATAATGATTGGGTGTTCAACCAATAACAATGACACAAATTTAAGGTTGAACACCTCATTTGGGATGACCTCGTTATGTATGCCAAGGTGGCTTGGGAGAGGGTCACCAAATTTGTCAGAATTAGTGCATACTTAGCCAAAGCTTTTCTCAAAGGTTTTGATCAAACTTGGGGTGATAGACAAGTCCTTTGTAGACGTGATAATTTGAAGAACATTTGGAATTGGAAAAGACAATGTCTTAGGTAGTTTTTAGTTTGTGGCATCTCAGTTGGTCATGTGGTGGATTGGGGTTGTCCTTGGTTAGGTGGTTTGGTGGGTTGTCCTTGGTAGGGTCCGTGGTTCTTTGTCGCTCTTTATGTGGCGGTGTGATACGTTTGAGGGGTTCCGCCTCCCCTCGAAGTGGTTGCGTCTTCCTCAATCCTTATGCATTTTGGCGTTGGTTGCTTGGCCTTTTGTTTCCAAAAAGAAAAGAAAAAAGGCTTGGTCAACGTCCTCAACAATTTTTTCAAACCTCATTCCACATAGAAGATGAACTCATTTGGAATTGCGGCCAACTTAGAAAAGTTAGGAAATCAAACAAGTACCATCTCCAATAAGACTGTTGTGATTCGAAGTTTTTGTGCAAAAAGATACGAACAAATTTCAACAAGCTTTCCAAGAGGTGTAGGAGGTTTGAAGAAGAACATTTATATGGACAAATTATTAGAGCTTGAGTTGTGAAATGATTGGAACTTCTTTTGGAGTGGAGTTTAACTACAGACTTAACTTAGATACTCAAACATAATAGACTATACCACCTCCACCTCCAACTTGTGATTTGAAGTTGTAATGAATTAGATATGGACAAATACATACTTGAGCACTACCAAGGCTTCATCTTAACTTTGCGATTGGCATTTAGTAAATTGTACTAAGTCCAACTTTAGAATTATAACATATTGAAATCTATCATAGGATCCTACGAGATCTTACTATAGGATTGTATGGTAAGATCCTCCATTAGAATATGCAAATTATAGCAGTTGTTTTGATAGCCTTTTCACTAATCAACATTTATTTTAAAACATATCTAACATCAAAAAAATAGATATTCGATTTCTCCATCATATTATAAAAGCATTGCATTCAAGTAATCACTTAGGATCACATATCTCCCATAAAATTTACGTATACTAGAAATATATTGACGGATCTGCCCATAAACTGAAGCAACCAAAAAGTCAAGATTATGAAAATATGTCAAGATTTAATTATATACAAGTTTACATGTCCCACATGGATCATTAAAAAGTCATTCCACACCACTTCCAATCTACTTGCATGAAGGGGAAGGGTTGCCTCCAAAATCTTATGATTGAATTAATGTGCATTGTAAACATCTATCACATATCAATTGGGTATTGGTGAACAAACTAAAACTTATAGAAACTTACATTGTTTTGTCATTCTTTATTTATTTATTCATTTAGAACTGTTGGACTGACTTTTGAGAATTTAAATTTGACATTTTTTATCATTCAATATTTTACATGCTAGTGTAAGGAAATAACTTGCATAACATTTTCATTGTTCTATTGTTTTGAAGTTCAATAACTTCACCTTTAATGTTCACAAATTCCAACACTATAGGCTTAACTGTTTAAATTTGTTTTGGACAAACTATTCAAATTCCTCATATCTTTAGACATTTCTCATTTAAAAGGATATATGGACAAAACCAATTCCATGTAGGTCAGATACTATAGATAAAAGTCATCAAAGCCCTTTGTAACATTGTTAACCCTTGATTGCCTAAGGGAGCCTCCTTCAAGCCTTTGGTGGTCAAGCTTGCATTCAATCTCGAAGATGATTTCATATGGACTCAACTAACCAGATGAACTTCTTGAAGTCCACCTTCTTTTATTTAACGTATGTAATTTTCTTAAAGAGAAATAGCTTTATATGGCATTTGCAATCTCTACATGTCTAAGATTTCACCTACACTACATGTAGACACTAAAAGTAAATTGACCTTACCATGGTATTTGCATACATTTCTTACATATTTGTTTATGACATATGATGGTGTTAAGATTTTTCTTTTTTAATTAACTTTATAATTTATGTTCTTTGATTATTTTACTTCAATTGTATTATAAAAATGTGAAAGTTTCCTAGATTATGTTTCACTTTCTATAAAAAGAATAGAGAGAAAAACTTATCATAATTTATTTGGTGAAATAATTAAAGGTGCAAAATATGGTTGACCATATGGTCATGGGCTCAGGTGATAAAGGCCCTAAACTCAAACCTTATCCAACCATAGGACTCAAGTCTTGCATTTTATGCCATTTTCCTTATTTAGTGTGGTGGGCAGTTAGCGCAGGTAGTAATATATTTGTCACTTGCTTATACATACATTAATTGATGAACTAAAGTGGTCAAGCAATAATTGGTCTTGAGAATTTGCGCAGCTAGACTAAAATGGAAATTTGAATTAAATTAATATGGGATGCACATTGGTCATTTAAGTCAAAGGAGAACTTGCAATTCCAAATCGTTTTGTGTTTTGATTTTCAGGTCTCGTATACTAGATGTCAATTGCACCACTTTTGTATGTAGTGTGATTTTTTATTTAGCTATCCTAAAAATTAGTGTGATATATTTCGCTCCTAAGTGTCATACTAAACAAAACAAAAATGCACTCCACCCAATGTTGCTCATTACCCAACAACATTATTAATGTTATGATTCAAGTACATTATGTTAATGTACCATGGGACCATAACATTATTTAGCCATGTATCAATGCTCCGTGGGGCTGGGAATCTCATGCATATTCTGCACCTTTTATTTTGGGCTCCTCTCACATTTTGGGTATACTTGGCTTGTGTATTGTTTATTATCTTATAGTGAGCAGCGATAGGTGGCTGTTAATCTGGCAATCAAGAGGGAAACATGGTTACATCATCTATGATAGCCAATTTGGTGTCAATTTTTTTGTTTGTTAGTAGTTTAATGCTAACTTGCTTACCGGGCATGTCATTGCAATTTCATACTAATTGGGAGCCAACTTGGGGAAGGGCCCCAACAACATCAACCTCTCCCCCCTCTCTCCTTTTAGAAAGGGAGCCTCGAGGAGAAGTTAGTAATGTATAGACCATACCCCCATTGGACAGTGAGTGCTTACCTAAGGGGTTGTTTACACCATGGACCATGAAGTTGTCCCAAGGCCCTATAAAATATGTGATTGGTTGTTGAACTCGTCCTGGGACCACTTCGGTTTACACCAAGGAAAAAATGTCAGAGTGACCATAGAGTTCGAGGTCCCCAAAAGACATATTTTAAGGCCTACATTATTCATTGACATGGTCCAACAAGTTTTGCAGTGGGAGAGGCAAAAGAGGCGCTCTAGTAAAAAAAAGGCAAGGGCCCATAGTAGAGAAATGTTGTTATAATAAATTTTTAATGAAATTTGTTTTGGGAGAGAGAAGTTGAAGACAAGAGAAGACAAGGGAATGGTCAAACTTGAATTTTTTCAAACCTGCCTTTTTTGGACATATATTAAAAAAATCAACACATTCATTTTTTGGTGCATGGTCTTCCTCTTGGTCCACATTTGGTTTACACCTAGTGAGGGGCCCAAAGGCTTTGTAAATTGTTTTTTTTAAAGAAAGTGGACCATGGAAAAAGGCCATCGTCCATGGTCCGACTTCATGGTCCATGGTGTAGACCAACCCTAACTTACTGTGACCACTAGCTTACCATGAAACAAAAGAAAGCAACGATCCATCGCAAGAGAAACCACTTAGAAAGCCACTATAGTAGATGTTTGAATAAGTGATAAGTTCCAAAACTGCAATCTTAATTTTCAATCTTGGCATTAGCATCACTAAATTAGTACTAATTATGTTGAACAAATTATTTGAATCCTCAAACATGATACAAAGTTTTTTCTTGAGAATTCTCTTTGTTTGGTATACTTTGAATCTAGAATACGAATGCAAATTGCAATATCATCAATTTCATCATGAATATGAAGTCGATGGATGAGAGGGAGTGGGTTTTAATAGATTTTCAAGGGGAAAGAATTTCATAGACTTGAATAATCTTGTGTTGCACATATAATGTGACAATTTCCATTTTCCAATCGTGGATCTTGAAGCTTTTGGAATAAATTCAAATGCAATTCATGAGCTCCTGAAGATTGTTGTGGAAGAGGTGAATATAAAGTAACAGAAGGTACCCAACCTCGCCTATCATAGACAAGCCGAGGCTAGGTGCTGGACTAACCCCCTGCTCCATCCTCCCCCCTCCCCCCTCCAATAGATTTGTGATAAATCCATCCTATTAACTGAATGCAACTACTGTGAAGTAATTCAGGATCTCAAATACTAATATCAGAATGTAAGTAGCTAAAGAATTCAATTTGTCTCCAGCTCAAGACTTGCAAGACATTTTAAGAGCCATATTGGGCAACCTGGCACCCAACTCATTCCAGGTTACTACTAAATTCCAAGTTCAAAAGCAAAGTGTCATTTTTTCCCTCAGCATGATTCATTGATGTGTCCATAGATAAGACGGCTACGAGGTTCAAATTGTCCTCCAGAATTATTGAAACTAATTATAAACAATGCTACAGCTGAATCTTGATAGACTGCACTTATGGACACCAGAGGTGTTTGACAACCACAGTTTCAATAGGAGAACTGAGAATATTCACGAAATAGCATTTAATTAGCTACAGTATCCGGTTCAGAAGGTTCCACTACCATGCCCACAGGACATTATATTATGGGTAATATCGAAACTGTGGTTGTGGAACTAGTCCTTGCACAGTTTTCTTTGTTTCCAACTACAAAGTTTATTTTCATCATTTCATATTTTATATTCAACTCTTTCGATCTTAGGCTTGTAAATAAATGTCTACAGATTCAGGGAGTGCAAAAAGTTGGCACATTTCCCATCTATTGAGTATCAGATGAGAATGCAACACCATCATGGTATTCACCAAGTCATGCAATCACAAGTCAGACTCGGTTCTGATGATCTGGATAGAGCAGGGCCCTTTTGCATGACAAAAATATTCCACAAACAAGTAACTTCGTTCGGAAGAATTGGTGGACTACTATGCACTAACTGATCTCCTCCTCCCTGCAAGCCAGGTATGCTTTTCATCGCAATCCTACATCAAGTAGGTGCGCTTACCCAGACTCGTTCCTGCAGGCAGGGTTTAGAGTTTAAGGTTCATTTCTGCCATAAAACATCATCGTCTGTACATACTTCGAGAGCCAAGTTCGCGGATGAGACATGTGGAGTTCAGGGTGTCGATACGGTGGGATGATGGATTCAGGAATGGCCGAGGAAGATAGCGTCCGCATTCTCGTCACTGCAGTAGAGGCAAGGATGCTGTTTGAACCCTTGCTGGGCAAGCACTTTGCGGACTTCCACAACGAGCTCCCGGTTCGACAAGGGGTTGTCGTTCTGGCTCAGCACAGTCTGAAGTGCGTTGCTGAAGGCACCATAGGATTGGGCTGAGTTGTGTCCGGGGGTGGCGTCGGCGGAGGTTTCGTCCGACTGGCACCCGCTCAGCAAGATGCCGACGTCAGTCGACTTGCCGGCCCGCTGGCGCCGTGGGAGAAGAGGGCCTGCGCTCTCGGCGGGTCTTGCATAATTGGCAGCTGCATCGGGGTCCTGGCTGTCGAGCTTCGATCCAAGGAATTGTGTGGCCAAACTGGACACGGTCCCCATCCATCCGCTTTGTGCGCCTCCTCCACCTTGCTGCAAATTACATTGCGAACAACGTAGCAGCAACAATTAGGAACCCTAGTAAACATAAGCTTTACATATACTGGGGCACTTAAAGTGGAGAACAAAACAATTTCATATTGGTGACATCGGTTGTTGGTTCATATAACCATGTGAACCATGGAGAGGAAGCGCCACATGCAGATGAAGTTCAACATGTAGATAACTCCTACCTACCCATAGGAGATACCCATAGGAAAGTAATCCTCAAAGTCTCTCAAAACTTCATGATTTGGGAGGGAGGGTTGGCCCACTGTTGACATTTTATAATGTTTAAAGATTGTTCAAGTGGTGTCCGAACCAAAGGGAGGTGGTTGACTTTTGGCTAAAAGATGACTACTGTATATCAAACCACACAACAAGGTAGGGACAATGACTCCCAAGTAGACTACTCGCCGCGACATTTATGTGTTTAAGAGAAATGGAATGCACTGGTCAAGTAGAATGCGAAGGCCAAGCTATTCCCCGCAACACTTAGATGCTTGAGAAATGGAGGGCGGTGATGTGCACATATACTGTATAAGAGATCACGCCTTCTTCGAGAGGACCTGTCCTTTGCGCTTGGGCAATCACAAAATTGCACTGGAGCCATAGGCCCACAATACTTCTCGTTTGTCATAATGTGGATCCATTGTTTGCTCTCTTTTGCTAAATCTTCTTGGCATGGGAGAGGGGGTGAATCAAGTTCAGATAAGGGACCCATCAAAGCGGCAATTTGGCATCTATTACATGTAGAAGACTACATTGGGAAAATTAGCAGGAACGCAGATCAGCGGTAGAAATGTGAGTAGAAGAGATACCTGGAGCTGCTGAAGAACCACGTTGACGAACATCTTGACAGTTGGACTGGCCTGGTCGCCGAACATGTCAAAGATGGTGGTTCGGATGTTTCCAATGTCTACCTTGTGACCTGTGCGCTCACTCAGGATCTGAGTGAGCATGGCCACGGGAATTTCCTTTGACCTCGAACGAAGCGACGCTTGCTGCTGTCTGTAGCCATAGCCGCCCTCTTCAGAGCCACCGTAACCTCCATAGCCGCCTTCACCACCGCCATAACCGCCCTCTTCAGAGCCACCGTAACCTCCATAGGCGGCTTGTTGACGCCGTCCCTCGTAACCACTTCCCTGGTCATTGCATGAAGCCAGGGACCACATTAGGTATGCAAATATATCACAAATTTCCACATGTATTGCAACCGAGCATGCAGAACATGATCTTACAAAGTTACACACAGGTTGTAAGGCGAGGTTACGAAGTTCATATAATGCAGGAATTCGAGAAGATTGCTCGGTCGCAGAAATTCTCAGCATGCCATGGCGCACCATTACCGCCGATGATCAAGCCAGAGACCGGTTAGTTACAGAAATTCATCACAACGTTCAACACAACTTTGCAGGACATGGTCTTACACGGTTACACACAACTCGTAATGCAAGGTTGAGAAGTTCATGTAATACAGAAACTTAATAAGATTGTTCGGTTGCAGAAATTCTCAGTATGCGATGGCGCACCATTGCAGCCGAAGACCAAAGCAGAGACCGGATAAGTTACACAATTTCATCACAACATTCAATGCAACCTTGCAGTACATTATCTTACAAGGCTATACACGGCTTGTAATGCAAGCTTATGAAGTTCATGTAATGCAGGAACTCAATAAGATTGATCGGCTGTAGAAACACAGCACGCAATGCATCATTGCAGCCGGTGATCAAGCCAGAGACCGAATTAGTTACAGAAATGCTGCACAACATTCAACACAATTCCATTGCAGCACGTTATCTTACAAGGTTACATACAGCTTGTAATGCAAGCTCGCGAAGTTCATGTAACGCAGAATCTCAATAAGATTGGTCGGTTGCAGAATACTCACTTAAGCAGACAAGGTTAGCAACACACTTGGACAAGCTGTTTACAATATGCAATGCAGAAATTCAAGGAGAACGGAATTCGACATTGATGTCACACTGCTGCAGGTGACCATGAAAGGCATCAAGATATAAACACACTCGGCAAAGCTCAGAAACTATAAATCTTGTATATCGATGTTATATGAATATTACCTCCTCGTATGCCTCACCACCGTATCCTTCCTCAGGGCGACGTATCCTTCCTTCACCCTCGTACTCTCCCTCCTCGTGATGGCGTCTGCCACCATGGTGAGATCTTCTCCCCTCTCCTTCGTATTCTTCATCCCCACCACGTCGTCTTCTTCCCTCGTCTTCATACTCCTCCTCACCATATCGCCTGCGTCCTTCATACGCATCCTCACCATAACCCTCGGTGCGTCTGATCCTATCCTCACCATATCCTTCACCTTCGTAACGGCTTCCTTCGCCATATCCTTCATCATCACGTCGCCTTCCACCTCCTGCACCAGGGTACTCGAAATCTCTGGTTTGAATATCGCGGTTGCCAAGGGCAGCCATGCCTTGGGATACCATGCCCATCATCCCGCCGGCTCCTCCTCCTCCTGCACCCCCGCCTCCTCCATAGGCTTGGAGGCCTTGTGATACCAATCCCATAAGCCCCCCACCACCACCACCACCACCTCCGCCTTGCCCTCCTGCCGATGCGTGGCCACCTCCACCTTGTCCTGAACCGACATAGCCTGTGGTTGTACCTCCGATCTGCTCCTTCTCTGCATCGATCAAGCCTCCGCTGTGGCAAGAATCGGATAAAAACACGAATTGAGCTCCCCCTGGAATCTGATCCACTAGCTCCCGGAAGTCGTCATCTGCAAAGTCCGATATGCAAGGATGTCATGCTATCTTCAAATTAAATCACAATGTTCCACAAACCATGGACTTCAGGAGCACCGAAATTCAGTTGATGGAAAGGTAGATCAACCTGTAAGAAGATTCATGTCTGTAGGCACGATGGCTTCCTCCTTTCCTGTTTCATCAGGGGACCCGTCCTCTGGTGGCACCTGTTGCATGTCAAAGCAAAAGAAAACACAAATTGAAGATCAACCTACGTCAACCGTGCGCCAAGGGAAGAACTGATCCGTTCAAGACCAAAAGACATTCACAAGCGATTGATTGAGGCTACAGAAACACAGGATTGCAGGTAGGGATGGATGGATAGGATGGCTGTCAAATTACAAAAATCTGGGTTTCATAATTACCTGTGTGCCATGGCCACTGTAATGGAACACCAACAAGTCTCCAGGCTCCACGCCTTTAATCAGCTTCTGCAGCGAGGAGCGGATGTTAGCTCCAGTCGGCTGAACACATGAGGGATCGGTGTCGAGCATCACGAGGATGTCCGACTCGTCGAATCCGAATCGAGTGACGAGAGACTGCTGCATGCGCTTCACGTCATTGGCGCATCCGTGAAGCTCCACTTTTGTGCCGGGGTAGCAGCACCCCACGAGTAACGCTCTCTTCGACATGATGGTAACTGCTCACAACCTGCCAGACAGAGAATCCGGGCACAATTGTGACATCAATACCATGCACAAGAGCAGTCTTCAGATCGAGTCGATTCATCTGTACAGCCTAATTTCAAGAGAAAGTTGTGGCTGTCTCCGGATTCAGGCTTTAAGGTATATTCGACAAAAACGGCAGAAAACGATCTTTCTCGATCAATAAAGAGAGATTCGATCCACATCCACCACTCCCTGAGCCATTCTACTTCGGGATCGATTTAACTTTTTGCATAAATTCCCCAGAATCTAACCACCTGCCTAAAACTTCGGATCGAATTGAAAAGGGCAGACAGAGTTCACTATAACGACCTGACAAGCTTTGAATGCGAAACCCACTGTTTCTCGAACTGACGAGTGAAATCTTGTGTTTACCAAACCACATGCTGTTCAAAACCTCGATGATCCTTAACAACCCTCAACTTTGACACGTTAACCACCAGAAACAAAATCTCCTACAGTATAAGGCAGACTTGCCTTCAATCTGGATACCTAGGATCGATCACGACTTCTTCTAATGCAAGACTTGAAAACTCCAAGCGGACGCTGCACTATGTAATCTACCACCACAAGAGATTCACGCGCAGGTTTGCATGAGGTATTCGGAATCTAAACACAAATTGGAAGAGCAAAGTTCACCATACCAACCTGTCCGAGCTTTGAAAGCACAACCACCACTATTCCTTAATCCGATGTGTTAATAGGAAATCATGTAACTCAGTACCAACTCGATTCCTTGCAATCGTCAACCTTACACCTTTACTCACCTGAAACAATTGAATCTCCTTGGATATCGGTCTTACCTTCAATCTGATGATTCCGACTAGGTATCTCAAATGAACTCCTTCGAATGCAAGACTTAGATTCCAAGTTCTGTACTCTAATGAACTTAACTTACTAAGTTACTGCAAAAGACCGAACGCACGCACCTGTGACCCTGGCGTCGGTGTTGTAGTGCGTCAACGAATTTGGTGTGATGATTCGATGCAGCTGCCATGTGTCATCTATGCTGTCGCTTTTCTAGAGCCAAAGCTGCCTCCTGCGTAACATGTGCGACACTGCACCGACCAATGCGCGGCCCCACCGTCTATCCTGGTAGGGATCTTATTAGATGCGGTATGTATGTATGTGTGCATTCTTCATTATTCCTTGCCTTGCCTTGGGTTCGATCCGGTAAGATAGATGAGGCTAATGTGGACACCTCCAGCTTTGTGGAATCACCCAGCCGATGGATTCGATCATTAGAAGCTTGATCAGTTTAGCAATTGCAAATCATGATCAAAGAATTTGAAATTGTTGAAATCGGAGTTGAGAAAGGTGTTGATCTAGCTAGGCTCCGGAATCAAAGATTTAACGTTTCTCAACATGGTGTTATGGGGGGAATTGTTTTATCTTTCAATGTTGTGTAACTAGATGACATCATTAGCGAATTCTACATGGGTTGTTTGCCAATGAAAACCAAGTTTCATGCCAATATTGGTTGTGTTATGTCTCTAAAGTGGTCACGGATAATATAAAATGTTGTCAGATTGACTTTTCATTATAGAATACCACAATATAAGTTGGTCGGCACCTCACAACGACATGTTGCCTCCTAATTTGCCCACCTTGTCCACAAAAATCGAGCATGTCATAGTTCAGTGGATAGCACTTCTTATTATGGAGGATGGTGAGTGTACGTAGCTTGACTTTTGTGAATGTGACTAACCAAATATCATCAAGGTGGCAGCTAAAACACCATATCTGACCCACCAAATTAGAGCAATTGTACCGCTAATTAAGAGCCAAAATAGGTGTCCAATTAAGGAAGCTAACCGAATTAGCCTCATCTACCTTATATATGAAGGAGGCTTACATGCGGATGTCGGGAGGGAAGGTTTTGACCATTTTGTAAAGTCCTGAGTAGGTGTAACTTAAGACCACTTCACACACGAGCCAAGAGTCATGACCATGAAATTGTGAGAGCCCAAAACAAGTGTCCAAAGGTTGTCCCAAGACACTTCTGAAATCATGTAGTGTGGTCACATGCCCTCAAGTGTAGTGTGAAGTCATATGTGACCGGGCCTTCAACCAAATGCTATTTCAGTGAACTTCTATTCCCACAAGGTCCTCACATATGATAAAAATATAATAAATCAACAGTTGTGAGGTTTTAGAGTGCCATGATCTCCTGGTTTGTGTTAGGCCTACCCCCAAGAGGTGATTTAAAAAAATATTCCAAGTGACCATGAAACATGATCCATTTGATGCCATGTAGGAATCCATGCAAACTTTACATCCATCTTGCATTCGCTTGCTTTGTTGGTCCCTCAAGTGTAGTATGAAGCGAACTTGGACTAGCTCCAACTTTTCCAGTGAGAGTGCAATGGTCACGGGCCCTCAGTCTCATGTGTGAAGTGGCCCTTTTAACTTACCTCACTTTGAGGATGCTATATAAGCTAGGCTTAGGGCCACTTCACACACAAGGTTGAAGGCCCCTGACCATGGCAATGTAAGAGCTCTCATTGGTTGAAAAGGCGGAGACTGTCCAAGTTCACTTCACACTAGGAGGTGAAGGCCTAAAGGCCCAAAGAAAAGTTCGTGGATGAAAAGTCTACATGGAGTCCTACATGGCAAGTTGTGGATAAGGGTGCATGGTCTACCGGAATTTGTGTTAGGCCCACCTCTTGGAGGTGGGCCTGACGAAAATTCCGGGAGACCATGACTTTTTTAATATTTTTCCCAGCATGATAGATTTCAAGTCAGATTTTAGGGAAGATTCCAAATAGATTCTAGGACAGATTCCATGACATACAAACACCACTAAGTAATCCTCTTAAATTGATAAAGTTTGAGACATATTATATTAAACCAAATCCTCCCCTCTTTTTCCACCAACAAAATATGCAATGGTCCCGCAACATGGTCCATTCTCACTTCACACTATGCTTGAGGGCCCGTGGCTACATAAAACGGCTTTCCCAACACCCATGATACGGCCTTTGGATGAGAGTCAAGGGTCCTCACCATTACAAGGTCACGACTCTTGGCTCATGTGTGAAGTGGCCCTTAATTGGTCACTCCTATTTCTTCTCCTCCTTTTAGGCGAGCTCCTCAACTTTCCCCTGCTTTTTTCTACTAACTTCAGACTTCATAGGATTCAAGCAAAAGCCACTGACGAGCTGCATGCTGATAACTCACAACACCGATTATGCCAATTAGCATGTGTTGCTATTCGGAGTTATGCAGTGCAATAACATCTTATTTGGGAGTTCAATTATTACTAAAGAAAGTTCAATAGGTTGTTCGGACATTATAGAACATAAATGACTTTTCTTGGTAAAATATTACATTCTCATTAAATAGTTATAGTATTGCATAATTCTGAATAGTAGCAAGCACTAATTGGGATACTTAGTGTTAGTGATTCCACCTCCCACATACATACTCCCCATGAAGATTCCAAATTCCAATCATGGGGAGCTTCCAATCAAAGTGGAAGCCAAGGCTCAATCCAACACCACTTTGAATATCATGTGGCAATCCATTTTCCTCAACGAAGGTTATGCAAGTGTTACATGGTTGCGTTTCTTAGTCGGACCCCTATCTTTGATTGGTGGGTGCTTAGGTGAGGATCAAAGAACAACACCATAACATCACATATTTAAAAGAGATTGGACTATGTCGTCATTGACTACTCAACATGCAATAGTAAACACAATTGAGAAGATATATGCATTCAATTAAGGAAGTCACATGCACTTCCCATACTCATAACTAAATCAAGGCTGGTCCAGTTTTGGTTGATGCTTCATTGTAGATTCAATAATGCAACACACATTTCGTTGTGTAAATTTAATTGGTAGAAGTTGGAGACATGAAAATAGAACCAAATGACAACCACACACCTAATTACATTCTTGGAATTTCGATATAGGTTTGCCAAGACATTCTATTGCACAAAATGTCCTGATAACAACACAATAAGCAATTTAATTTAAATTCCACATGTAAGAACCCGCGGGTCCCCATCTATGTCCGGGAAGGCTAGGGCGAACCAACCCCTATACCGTAGTACCATAGCAGGTTCGTCCTAAAATAATTCTAAAAATAAAAAACGTAAAAATTAGAAAATTATGAAGACAAAAAAACGAAAATAGAATAAATTAGTTTTTGAAAGATTTTGCTATTTCTAAGCTATTTAGGGTCATTTTTACTTATTTTTTGCTAAAAAACGAAAATTGAGAAATTCAGTTTTTGAGAGGCGAACCTTATTTTTTCAAAAAAATTAAATATTCGTTCGCCAGGTGGCGAACCTGCTATGGTGTTACGGTATTCGTACCTTACCGGGGAGGGCGAACAACTAGGGATTCGTGGCACTCACTTAAAGTCAACCATCCTACATATCATGGATGAAGTGGCTCCAATACAAAAAGACCCCCTATGAGGTTGAGGGCCGATTCATCAAATGTGACATCACTAGACATCCAGTAAGGTACCAATGTATGGGTCGGTTCGCCCTGGCCGTCCGGGAAGAACCGGCGGTTAGTTGCAAATGAACTTCAGGAAATTTACCGATCATTTTAGAGGAATATATAGAATATACCTCAAATGAATAAAGCAAAACCGAAAGATGTCAACATGTAACCGGTTGGATTTAGAATCACTAGGATCTTGACCGACTATGCCCAAAAACTTCCCGGGCACTGGTCCCTGCCCTCATGAACTAATTAAATATGAAAGGGCATTTGTGCTGGTGCAATACCCTACACTGACCTGCAAAAATAACAATTCCAGCTGGTCCCTCTCCGTTACAATGGGATACACATCACAAATATACCTATGCCTTTGAAAACCGAGGTATCACATAAACCCAGGAATGCTGCACCCACATTCCCTATCGCTTCCCTTAGCACCTAAAAACCAGGGGGAGCATCTATGAATAGGGGTTCCAAGATATATACGCAGGCATGGGGAAGTTGCCATCCATATGTAGGGCCTACCAGACTTATCAACACACATGCATGCAGTATCAGGCTCCACTACATAAATATTATAGTTGCTTTCGGCCAATAAAGGTGAGCCATATTGACTCATTCTTATTTTGATTTTCTGAATTGTGACAAGTGTGGGAAGGCATGGCTGGTGTGGGTGCTTTTAAATCAGTCTCCACTCTTTCATACGTCCTATACTGAGGCTAAATGTCCACATGGCAAACCTTTTGATCTGTACTCCATAAACTATTTCCCAATCAGAAGCAAGTGTGGGCCACATCCCACTGTACAGGTATCACTTGCAGCTATCGTGTTTTGATGCCATCTCTGTGGGTCAATATTACGTTTCTCCTTTTACCACAGACCAAACCAATGCCTTCAGTCTCTTCTCTGATCTAGAATTACTGGAACTCCCTACTTTTCATAACATTCTGGAACTCCTCCAAAGCCTTCACTCATACTCAATGCTAAAGTCTCAGTGGTAAAGTTTAGTATCAATCTACCTACCAGATACGGATGTATTGACATTTTCATCAATCTGGTCAGTGGATTGACCATGCCAGAGCTGTAAGGTGCCGAGCACAGTAGACAAAAATGGCCATAATATGAACAACCAATAGTATGTTTATTCATTAGATCATTATTTTGCTGATTACCTGAAAACCACATCAAAAGATAGATTAGGTATCTTTCACTGGACCTCATTCAAAATCCCAAGGCACCTGTATACACAAAGGGCACCAAACACTCGTGCCAATTTCCGGACTACATACGCACTATTCGCCCTTCATGCCCACGGAACAAGAGAGGGTATGTGCAGCAGATTCCTGTGCTCCAGCACTGCACAGAAAACAATTCCCACTCTTAGAAAGGACAACAAGACTGCTATGAGGACCAGTTCTTACAAAGCAAATAACACAATATTGAAGTTACAATGATGCACTGAAAAGCAATCACATATTCATGAAGTTGAAGCTAATATGCACATAAATGAAAACTGAATGCTTGTCTATTACCACAGATAAGAGTGCACCCTGCTTCAACTTATCATGAAAAGCCAACGATAGAGGTCTTGCATCCAGTCCTGGCCCCCGGATAAAACCTCTGAAACAAAACATCCAGGACAAAAACATCAGGATATTAATCATATATGTAGGTTACAAACAATATACAGCAGTCCGAAGAGCACATCATACAGTCTTCAAACCCTTGACCCACTAAGCATTGATGACAGCATCTTGAGGCTCCGTATTAGAACACTCCAACTAGGTACTGAAACATCTTACAGTAAGGATGTTGACACAATAGGGGTCTGCCTTGTATCAAATATGGCCACTAGTCCAGCCTGGGAAGGATCGGCAGCACCATTGTAGGTAATTGCCAGTCTCTCCCCAGTTCCATCCCAGGCCATCTTCTCTATAGCACCATGCCTGTATCAAGGAGACGGTTTATGGATTTCAGTTAGTGTCAAACTGGATGTCACCACACACCAGTCTTCAACAACAGTAAGAGGTCCAGAGTTTTGAGGAAAAACCTGCCACTGACAGCCTCAATGTCAGGCAAATCTAAAGGAAGCAGGTGCACATCTGCAGAGGAACAACAAAACCACAAGTGAGGCTTAGAGCAAGACCAAGCATTCGCATTACAGACACCTCTAAACAATTTAGAGGTGAATTTTAACAAAGTAAGCACCCACACGTTCTTGATGCAACCAATTTAGAGGTCCTCTAAATATGCAAATTATAGAAGGGAGAGATTTGACTCCCCTATAAGGAATTCCACTATCAACATCCCAGTCTTTGACCATATAGAATCTTAGCTTCAACTCTTTCTATGTAGGGCCTTGTGTATTGTAAGAAACTAGTTTTGATCATGAGACCCCATAACTTAAAATGATCATATAGAGTGAACGTGTGGAACATATAGAGGGACTCCTCTCCTCTAAACTAAAGTTACCCGATTTAACACCCCTTTGCGTTAGTGCTTGGTGTACAACATGTGGTGATGCTCTTACATAAATAGTGAGCTTGTGAAGGTGAACCCCAAAGAAGCTAGAGAGGCTCGTAGAATTGTACCCAAGGAGGGAGGTCGACCAGCAAAATGGAGGGCAGCCAAAGAAGTCGTGCGATCAAAAGCTGCCAGCAATACTCGCCCATCTGGACTCCACATTGCACTCTGGAAATAATGAATGGATGAAAGTTGTAAGGGAGTCATAACCATACCAAAGAGTGTGATGAGATTCTTAAATGCATTACCAAGGAAAGCTGGAAGAAGGAAACAGCTAACAGGGACATACCACAACGGAGCCACCAGCTGCCGTCCAGGGCACTGATGTCCACTTGCTCGTCTCCCAGAGATGAAATACTCCATTGCTGACATTCAAGAAGATAGTTTAAAATTAGAAAGTAAACTACATTGAAATAACATTCTTGACAGGTTGACATGAGTCAAGAGGCTCCAGCTAACAGACTAATCAGGAAGAGTAACTTACAGTTTTGCAGAAACAAAGTAATCTCCTGTTGGTGACCATTTCAGCAAGGAGATACCACCAAGGCCTCGCTGCAATGGTGTACCTGTGCCTGTATTGGGAAACAGGATTCATAAACACATGGACTTCAGGAAGTGACCTGTAAAATAGGGACCAACCAGAGGGTGCTATAGAGTTGAAACCAAGATGCAGTCTAGACAGCTTGACCACACTAGAACACAGATTGCAGTCTTCAAACCTACACGTCTCCACTGGTTCTTTGAGCATAAAAGCTGAAATGGCTACATTGAGAATTGACTGTTCGGTTTATGCTTCAAAAGCTACAACTTAGAGAAGCCACCAAAGTAATTTTACCTTGAGCTACATCCCATATGATGAATGATGCATCATGTTTTGAACCTGATGCTAGCATCGTGTAATAGGGTCAAGGTAATATCATGCTTATGAAAATGTCTCCCCTCCTTATCCAACTTATGTGTAGTCAAGCTCAGGATTAAAAACAAGTCTCTATACCAGGGTCTCTATACCAGGGATGAGATGATAATATATCTTTTATGCATAGAATCAAGCACTCATATGTCGAAATCTCCTCTACTTCCACTGTTAGTAATCATATGGAACATTCCAAAATGGAGCACATTTTTTAACTCTTCCATGATGAAATCAGAGAGGACAATCATAGCCTCCAACATAAAGAAAAAACAACCTAATCATATATAGCACTCTTCTGTCAAGCTCATAGAACTGCATTTCAAGGATAAGGAAGAGAAGTGGAAAAAGAGAGTAGATGAAATGCGAAGGATCGTAATAAAGGATATCTGCCACATGGACTCCATGATAATGCAGTGACAGGTGCACCATTCCCAGTTCGAAGAATGTCCACTAATGCCCAACGAGCCCCAGTGCCTCGATTCGGTGTGCCAAGAATGGAAACGACACCTGCCCTCACTGGTGCCAGGTTCCCTGGGTAATTGGCACTCCATATTGCAATGCCCACTCTGAACACCATTTATCCCCCTGTTTTATTAGTCTACAAAGCTCATTCCCTTTTGCTTCTTCATAGATACACAACATTAACAAACCATATATTGGAAATTCAGCTGACAACCAAGCTACATGAGAAGAAGAAAGATGACTCCGATGTTGCCACCTGCGTGAAGTATGGTGTTGCTTAGTCTTCAAGTTGGTCTGTGTCTAATTGTAATCCCAAAATGGGCATCACAAGAATTATAGGACCCCCAAAAACTATTGCCTCCTTTCAAAGGTGAACACCTTGGAACAGCCGCAGATGAGCTGGCCCACATCTATCTCTCCCCAAGGGCAAGCCCCTAGGTTCCCACATGGTTGGTTGAAAATATCCAGTACACTGGGACACCCCCACTATGATTGGAGGACCATAGGTGGTAGAGTGCACCAGAAACAAGTGCTAGGAAGGTGACTCATCCAAGTACTATTCCGACCTTAGGGTGGCTTAACCTCAGAGTTCCCATAAAATCCAGGTTAAAGACCTTGAGTTCCAGCCACTCTTAAGCTACATGATATCAAGCTGACACAACCTAATAAGAATCTAAAGCACCTAAAGCACCTAAATCACACAATCCCACTTTCAAGATTACAATGAGTTAAGAGTGCAGCAGTTGCCAGGAGGCATGCAAAATAACCTGCACGCAACAGACAAAGTGGAGCCAGCATTTGGCCGCCATTCCACACACTCTATGCCTTTTTGAGAGTCGCTTACAAGCACTGCTGGGTCTCTTGACTCTGTCAAGTGTAAAAGTATACATCATCAGTCAGTCTCTGAGACCAATATGAGGCCTTCCTGAACTCATCCATGTATGAATTTGCAAAATTGTTTCACACATATCCCAAACAAATGGCAAGCTCTGCCATCCTCAAAGTCAGGTCACGTATGAAGATTTCTAGTTGGCATCCATTGTTAAGCAGATTTACACAACACATTGCTCCACATATAGAAGACATCTACATGTACGGTTCCTATAGAAGAAGGATAAATCTTGAAAAATGGCAATGACCAGCTCAAACCTGTATCTTCGAAGTCGTGGACAAAGACTTGATCATGTCCTCCAATAAATGCAAGCCAGTGCTTGTGCTTGTGCCAGCTGGCTCCTTGAAAAGAGATTGATTTATTGAGTCCTGGAGTCTGGCACATATCAACCAAGAAATGAGTGTTTAGTATTGGAATTTTCTGTGAAGAGCGAGATTTGGCCAACCAACACAAAGTATAGATTTTGTTTTTCAACAGAGCATATTCCAACTCACATCTTGAACCCAGAGTCTTTGGAGGGCGGTAGAGAGGAGAGTTTTCACAGACTGGATTGGTGTGCTCAAAAATCCACCCTGCTCCTCAAAAGCTCGGCTGTCACTCGTGCTGGGATCACCATCTCCATCTGCCGCTGCTGCCCCATCTTCCTCCTCCGTACTTCGATCGCTGCGCAAGCCTAGCTCTCTTACTTGAGGTTGAAATGGAATGCTGGGATACATCCGGCCCTAAAACCCACAGCAACACCCAGACTTTAAAACCTTAAAACCTAAATCCTCAAAGACTAATTTACCCAAGTAGGCAGAGAGCTGAATATTGCAGTACCAAGATTCTGCTGTACGATTCCTGTGCACTTCTGTAGCAAAACCCCATATCAACACCCAGACTCAAGAACTTGCACCAAATCATCAATAACCTAAAATCTTAAACCTTAGAACCAAAGAAGGCAAAATGTAGCACTAACAGGATTTTGTTGTGCAATTCCTGTACACTTCTATGAGCAAGAACCCACAGCAACACCCAGACTCAAAAACTTGACACCACATCATCAGAAACCTAAAACCTAAAACCTTAGAAACTAATTTACCCAAGACGGTATAGAACTATATTTTGCACCACCAAGATATTGCTATACAAAGCATGTGCAGTTCTATCAGCAAAAACCAATAGCAACACCCAGACTGACAACAAATCATCAGAAACCTTAAACCTAAAATCTCAGAAACTAATTTACCCTTCAGCAGCAAGATTTTACTATACGGTTCCTGTGCACGCCTATCAGAAAAAACCAACAGCACCATCCAGACTGACACCAAATCATCAGAAACCTGAAACCTAAAACCTCAGAAACTAATCTACCCAAGAAGGCTAAGAGCAGAATTTAGCACTTCCAAAATTTTCTGTACATTTCCTGTGCATTTCTATCAGCAAAAACCCACAGCACCACCCAAACTCAAAAATCTGACACCAAATCATCAGAAACCATAAACCTAAAACCTCGAATAACTAATTTACCCAAAAGTGGAAGAGAGGAGAATTTTGCATTACCAAGATTTTGCTGTACGATTCCTGTGCACTTCTATCAGCCTCATCTTTACACGTCACTGCAAAACCAGAGAAACCCAAACTTGAAAACCCAGCACAGAATTGTATCCCTTTCCCAGAAAAAACAAAAAGCAATACATCAACCATACCATACATGAATAAAAATGGGACTAACTCAATATCCAAATTAAGCACTTACAAAAGTCACGATTGATCTCGCAGACGGTGTATTCCCCCACTGCTGGAACGCCTGGCATTCTCCTCCGATCACCTAAAACTCAAACACAAATCTTAAAAAACTCCAAACTCCACACCTATTGCGCGATCAGAGCAATCAGCAACAGAAACAGGATTGCCGCATTCCTGGTCGACAATGTGGAGGATTTGCAGCGTCTGTTTTGTAAATGTGAGTAAGTTAGATTGGCATTGGAGCCTTCGAATTGCTGACGCCGTTGCTGCAGTGCACAGAAGCTGGGGACCTAGTGGTACGGTGGTACCTTTAAGTTACTAAACTAGTGTGAGAAAGATAGTGGTGCTACAACTAAGAGCCTAGTGGACCTTTGTGCTCGATCTCTAAGTTAAGTTATAACAACACCTAACAAGGTATATTCATAACATTATCCAGCTAAAGGAGGGTGTTGGGTGGGTTCGGGAATATGTTAGGTTAGGATCCTGGATAATGTTTTTGGGATTCTTTGCTTTGTAGATTTAGCCTGAACTACTCTTATTTTAATGGGTGAAATTAACCAACAATTGGGAGCTACATGCCTTGGGTCCCACCATGTCCACCTTCATCAATTGATGCACAATTGTCTCCAACTGGATGGGTCCCAATGTTCTTGGGTACGTCAATACAAAGGTGTATAAAATACGCCCCACACTATCAGGTGGTCCCACGACAACTTTACTTGGTTTAGCCAACCCATCGAGATGTCGGGATCACGACCTAGGTGCCAATCGTTGGTTACTATACGTTGT
Organism: Polytrichum formosum; assembly: GCA_964035585.1. Lineage (NCBI taxonomy): Eukaryota > Viridiplantae > Streptophyta > Polytrichopsida > Polytrichales > Polytrichaceae > Polytrichum > Polytrichum formosum. The sequence goes on from OZ037939.1 coordinate 1,660,110, forward strand.
TGCTTGGTTGATAGTGTTTAAGTGTTTTGCTAAACTCAACCATCACTAAGGGCAAATCATGGGACAACGAAGATTGGATGGTTGTTTGTAGCTCAAATTAACACAAAGGTTTTGCTAATTAGCTAGCCACTAATGGGCCAATGGCTTACCAGTGGTGGTGACCAACCCAATTAAACATTGACCCACCATAATTTATCTGCCATCTCCAATATTATTACCATGGCTACGAGTTATTGAGATCCTCTGCTATTTTCAACATTGAACTACCTTTCATCGCTTAATAATGTTATGTTGAATCTCTCCGTTTCTGTGCTTTTAAAAAATGTCCCATTCATTTGTGGGTTTGGGATTGTAGCAATTGTTTTTTCAAAGAGGAAATGAAAACATGGTCATATGTGGCAACAATTATCAAATGTGAAAGATTGTTGCATCTTATTTGTGTACGTAGGTTGGCTTTGGAGTCTTTGAATTGATAGTAACGTTGTTGCAACATTTTCATGTCGTCATGGGTTTTGAGTGCAAATGTTGTCAACAATCCACATGACATATCATTGGAGGATTTTCATTAACCTCAACCCTTGTTTTAGAGGTGGCAACTACACAACTTGCCATGCTTTTTATTTGTACAATTATCTACACTAATATGTGCGATTAGGTTGCCTCTTCGTTCTTGCAAATTACTTCGTTAGGCTTTTTTTTATAATTTGAACCCTACAACGATTGTTCCCTTAGAAAATTAGGTTGGTGTTAATTGGTAAGGTGAGTGCACCTATCATGAGCCGTGGCATATATCCAAAAGTGTGTGTGTGTGTATATATATATATATGAAAGAAACATGTTATAAGTCAATTATAACTTCCACTTCAAAAATACCAATGTAAATACTCAATTCTCTTGTTCCTCATTTGGATTCACTACTATGTATATATAGTTTGAGTTTGTTGTCTAACCTGTTTGAATTCCAACAAGCATCCATTTAATAGGTGCACTCACCATATGGGCTCCTCCTAACAATACAATACCTAAGATACGTACACTAAATATTTTAAAAATGCACAACACTATTACTATTTACTATACTTATCAAACTTTTTTTTGCAACAAAGGTCAAATCGGTTGTTTGGACTTTATAGAACATTAACGTCTTTACTTGGTTAAAAAATTCCATTAATAGAAAATTGTTGTAGAATTGCATACTTCCAAATAGTAAGTTACACTAAATATTTAGTGTAGGAGTTCAAAGCCACGAACTTAGGGAACTCCATCAACCTCCTTATGCATTTGCTACTAACACGACAACCCTTCCCCCTAAGGTTTTTAAGTGTAGTTGGTCCCACTACGTTTCCAAGTTGTTGCTGAACCCGCATTAGGGTTTCGCAGTCGCAATTGCAGCACAGACAGACAAGACAGACAGAGGAAGGAAAGAAGGAAGCAAGGAAGGAATCGGGGTAGAGACTCAACGAGGGTTTGGTGGCGAGGGCAGCCATGGGGACGCTGGGGAGGGTGGTGTACTCGCTCGGCAAGGCGGCTCGCGAGACCGGCCAGGCCCTCGACCGCCTGGGCTGCCGCTTGCAAGGCGTCACCGGTTTCAAAGAGGATTGTAAGTCTCCTCATCTCACCTCACTCCACTCTGCTTCCATCCATCCATCCATCCATCCTGGAATCGAATGCCACAGGATCTCCACACCGAGAAGGCTCGGACCATGCTCAATGTATTTGTTCTCTTTGTCTGCATGCACGTAGATGGCGGCTACATTGGCCAAGTAGAGGGTGTCCACGTAGCTAAGGTTAGTGATGATGGTGCAGAGATTACGCAACTCTGCCAATGTTGCGAAGCAAATGAGGATTGAGAAAATTTCAGATAGACCTCTGTTACTGGAAAGCCCCAGGTATGAGGCTGGAAGCAGCTGAGATTGTGGCTGTGATGTAGTTAGGGGTGGGGGAAATGAGCAACACGGTGACAGCGTAGATGCCTCTCAACTCTACTGTCATTAGTTTCATGGATGATCGAATTTTGCTTGATTTGGGCCCCATGATTCATGTCCGAATGATGTCCGGTGTCCAAGTGGCTAGGGCTAGTGATGGTGATGTAGAGGTCCCGCAAGTCTGCCAATGTTGGGAAGCAAACGAGGATTGAGAATGTTGCACGTAGACCTCTGTTACTGGAAAGGGCCCAGGCATCAATCTGGACGCAGCAGGAGGTTGTGAATGTGATTTAATTAGGGGTCGGGGGAGATCAGCAACACGGTGACAGCATCGATGCCTCTCAACTCTACCGTCATTAGTTTCAGGGATGATTGAATTATGCTTGATTTGGGCCCCATGATTCATGTCCGAATAATGTCTGGTGTCCAAGTGGCCAGAGTTATTGATGATGATGCAGAGATTCCGCAAGTCTGCCAATGTTGCGAATCAAATTAGGGTTGGGAATGTTCCTCATAGACCTTTGGTATTGGAAAGCCCCGGGTATCAACCTGGAAGCAGCTGGAGATTGTGAATGTGGTGTAATTAGGGGTTGGGGAAGATGAGCAACACGGTGGACAGCATATATGCCTCTCAATGCGACCACGATTAGTTTTGGGGATGATTGAATTTTGCTTGATTTTGGGCCCCATGATTCATGTTTGAATGATGTCTGGTGTCCAAGTGGCTAGGTTAGCGATGATGATGCAGAGATCATGCAAGTCTGCCAGTGTTGTGAATCAAAAGATGATTGAGAATGTTTCACCTAGGCTTCTTTTACTGGAAAGTTCCATGTAACAAGCCTAAACCAGCTGAAGATTGTGAATGTGATGTGATTAGGGGTTGGGGAAGATGAGCAACATGGCAATAGCGTAGATGCCTCTCAACTCTATCGTTATTAGTTTATGGGATGATCAATTTTGGCTTGATTTGGGCTTCACGATTCATGTCTGAATAATGTCCACATTTGCAGTGTCAAGGCATCGAACCTTGATGAACCTGTTTGATAAGACACCTGTGATCGAGGACTCTGCATTTGTGGCCCCTAGTGCTTCTGTAATTGGCGATGTGCAAATTGGAGAGAAGTCTTCCATTTGGTATGGCTGTGTTCTTCGAGGTAAACCAACCCTCTAGTTCTGTGTCTTCCACAATTTGCTGTTCTCAAGTGGCTAGCTTGCAGCATATTTATATATCAAATACATATACAACTTGGCATAGATCACTCTAAATGCTTTCTTACTCAGAAAGGGGGATTGTTAATGATAGAGGCATATGACCTGCACTGTGGCATTTATTTTCATGCCTGGACTGTGTGTATGATGGTGTAGCCCTGATTTGTTGTGAAAACCTTTTTGTTTGTATTTGTGTCAATGTGGTTCTTTTGCTTTGGCAGGTGATGTGAACCACATTCGAGTGGGCTCAGAGACAAATATTCAGGACAACACTTTGGTGCATGTTGCAAAAACCAATGTGAATGGCAATGTGGCCCCTACAATCATCGGCAATAAAGTCACTGTTGGTAAGGGCTCCACTGCTACATTTCTCCACCTGTATCCTTATACATATATGCATTTTGTTGTGGTCAAGTGTGTTTCTTTCCCATAGATATTGTAGGCCACTCTTTCCACTCATGTTGAACTATTGTCTAGCAAGGTCAGGAAGGAGCAGGAATGAACTAGAAGTTCTTGATTAAAGCTCAGCACATACTTTCTCTGGGATGGATTGCAGGACACAGTGCTGTTCTACATGCGTGCACTTTGGAGGACGAGTCATTTGTAGGGATGGGTGCCACTGTTTTGGATGGTGCCGTTGTAGAGAAGGGTGCCATGGTGGCAGCTGGCTCTCTGGTGACGCAGAAGACCCGCATCCCTAGCGGACAGGTCTCATCCCTTCTCACCTTTCCTGTGAGGTTTCAAATGTACACTAAATATCTCATTTAGTGTGGCCCACACTATTCATCATCGATCCACATTAATTGTATTGCAAGCACTGGGTGGCCACCAGAGGTGTAACATGGCACTAGGTGCTTTTACTGAAGTCATGAAGACCACTCTAAATAACATGGCACACCAGTTTTAAGACCGCACTAAATCAAATGTTTAGTGTAGTTGCTGAGTGGTGGTGAACTGACCACACTGTACCTTCGTGTATTCTAACCCAGAAGAACTGCAAACCATCAAGGTCTATATCTAAGGAGAGTCTGTACAGTTTTTGTGAACAAGAGCCCACATTGATATTTTAGGGTTGGCTTCAACCTCATCTAGAGGTTGTGTTTCAAGCAAATTGAGTTGCGGTTTAAGCAAATTGCTTTTCTGGCATGTTTCTGCAGTGAGGCCTTTACATGGGTATCTGTTCTCTAATGCACCAATTGGTTTTGCAGTGAGGGTTGCCCCTTCTATGCTTTTGTTGTATATAAGATCCTTTGGTTGAGATTCCAAAGAAGCTTGAAGTGGTCATTGAAACTAATTCCAGCCGTAGCTTTCAAGCAGTGATTGAAATAAGAGGTGTGCTACAGTGAGTTGACTGCTTATCTGGACTGAGTTATTAATCTGAGAGGCTTTTATTGCAGATTTGGGCAGGAAATCCTGCAAGATTTCTAAGGAATCTTACAACCGAGGAGCTGTCCTTCATTAAGATATCGGCAGATAATTATGCGGGGTTGGGAGAGATTCATGCAAAGGAGAACTCAAAGACATTTGAGGAGATTGAAGCTGACAAGATGCAGAGAAGAAAATGGGAACAACAGTCTGATGACTACGATTCCCATTTGGGTATAATCCGCTCTAAGCCCCCACAAGTCGCCTTTCCAGACAATATGGCCTCAAAGGGTCCCCATTGATTTGTAAATGCCTTATGCTCCCCCCTTTACTGTTGATGGGAGATCTATATAATCAATAAATCAGAAACCTGGATTGGCTCTTTCAAGGTATTCTGGCTTTCTCCAAAGCTCTTATGATGAAAGACACAAAATTATGAATGGATCAAATCAAGATCCATCTTACATTAGCCTAGATAACACAAAGGTTTGGAGCTTTCGGTGCCCTCTGAAGGCACTCTTGTTGAATATGCCTATTATAGAACAGACCAAATTTGAATGAGTGACTGAAGCCCAACCTTTTGAGATGAACTTGGTTATCCTACTAATCTTGTGAAATGGAAATCACATGTTAAGTAGAGAAGGCAACAGTCACTCGGTTTCCTTAGATCTTTATGGATATCCAGGCTGCACTGTAGACACTAAACGAGTGTTCTGGAATTTCTAGAATCCAGGACTTGTACTACAACCTGATTGTCTCAACAGTTTGAAATGTCTTCAAATGATTCCAAAGATCTTGCACATCATCTTGGGGCCACTTTTTCATCAAAGACAACAACATGAAGTTGTTTATGTATGTCAAAAGATTCTCTGGCATGAACAACTAATCACACTTCTGAACTATTGCACGATGTTTATTATTACATTTCACTTAACATCACTAAATGTGTTGCTTAATATTACTGTCCTTGAGTAATTAACAAATCCTCATTGGGTTGGTTCAGGTGGAAGGAGGTCCACAAAATGAGCTCTATCAAACAATTTGCTTAGATATTCCCGTTTGAGCTGATGCTTTGAAGGTTGCATATTGTCTGGATTTGGATTTCTTTGATAATGAAAGTGTGAAGTGGGTCTCCTGTAAAACTAGGTTTGAAGCATGTGCAGGATGTTTATTTTCTCGGTTTGCAGTATGAAATTCAATTTGCTGTTGAGCCACCATGAACATGGACATTGCACGATTCAGAACTCCTACTTTGTATCAATTATTATTGAAGTCCACTATAGGGTTCTGGAGCTAATGATCTCTTGCCCAAACTCACAGCGTCAGTTGGTGTGAGTTGACTAATATGGCCTGTGAATCCACAGAACATTTCTCAAGCTTACATGGACATGTCCTACAGGATTCTGTGAGATTTTAATTTCACAATAATTGCATGTCAACTTGTGCTTTCAGATTAAGAGTTCTAGAATCGAGGTCATCTACGAACCAAAATGCGCAACATCTGCATGAAATACTCTCACCTCTGATGATGGTCGAAATAGAGGCTTTTCACCAGGTTTCAATTAGTTGAACAATCATTAAACTGCCGCACACAATCATATCCCTCAATAAGCTGTGATGGCTGTGATTTCAAAAATCTTCCACAGCAGCTTTGTCTATCCTAATATTTGAACTATTTTTTTTTAGCACAACATAACCTTGACACTCTCAAAACTGTTTTGGCTTCCTAACACCTACCGAAGGGGTAATAGTGAAAACATGCCCCCCTATAGGCTGGTTGCTAATTCATCCCAATTCACTAGGAAGTTTCTTATATATATGAAAGGATTCTTCACAGGGTGTATGCAACAACCCATAAGCAATAGCCAACTTCTTGTTGTGAAAGCAAAGAGCTACACTAGGTATTGTATTTAGTGTCGTATGGTATTTTACATCATTGTGGTAACTTTTCTAGTGAGAATCATGCCTGAATCATGTAAGAATAAAGTCAATCAAGTTCATCACTTATTTCAATCATATTTGAATTGGCTAGACAAGCATAACTCATTCATCACTAGAGTGTTGCATCCTTAATGCCAGGAATTTTGGGAGCATCATGCAACACTTATGTTGGGCCACCCTTGAAAATAAACAAATTTCAACCTGAGCATTATTCATCATGCAAGGGTGAACCGACACGTGGTATCAGAAATTTGGGCTTGCTTGCTTTAACCCCTAAAGGACCAAGCATGATTTGGACGGATCTGAAGGAAATTCGAGCCACTGTCATGTATGGGATGGTGCATAGAGCGTGGCAAACATTTGATGGTTTCCAACCTTATGGAATGGTTGTTAGCTTTATCAAGTACGATAGGGAAAAATATCCATCCCTTTATGTAAATTTCGTCCATTAAGATTGATATGTCTTTCGATGGTTCGATGGTATTCTTGAGTTGCCCGAACATTGCCTGACCACTTTGAACATGTCTTGCCATTGTTATATTATTTTCTTAGGCAACATTTTGCAACGACACTGAAAGTCGCGGACTTGGGCAACTATTAGTGCTGACAAACCGTCATTTCAATCTAATTTGCTAGCTATATGGGCCTTGCTTTATATACAACTACAAAATAATGAAAATATTGCAATTGTTTAAATAATATACATGTATAAAACTGCACTGAAATCTGTATGGTGGATGTATGCAACAAAAACCAATAAGGGTATGCATAATTTTTTTGCAAATTTATGATGTCATTCTTAGGAAGTTGTGGATGGTAGGCACACAAGGAAAAAGGGTGTGGACAATGGAGATTCTTATCCCACCCTTTCGTACCGTGGCCCACAACCATTTATATATTCCATTCTCAATATTGCATGCCCCATACCACCCTCTTTCATGGCTATGGTGTCATTATATACCCCCTCTACGTGCCCCCCTCCCCCCATACATCGCACCCTTTACATAATAAAAAATGGGGCCACATAAAAGCTGCCCAAGATTCGACCATGCCGCAAGTTCATTGGATACTTTGAACAATTTCGAGCAGTTGTATAGTGCCAAATAGTGCATTTTGAACATTTACAAACACCAAATTATCGTTTTTTTGAATTTTTTTTTCTGGGCTGCATTTCTCTATCCATTGCGCATCCATTGCAATTATATTCATTCACATTGGTGCAGATCTCTGAGTTTTGGCCTACACAAATATACCGAAAACGTCCAAAATTGGACGCCTGGTCCTTTAGGGGTTAATGTTTTTGAGAAGAATGCCAGATAAATTAAAACACATAAATTAGCCAGTGTGAGAGGTCCACGTGCGGTGGCGAACCTGCCTTGTAGGTTGGTGTTAAATACAACTACACTAAAAAGATATTTAGTGTCACCAATTCTAATTATCTTGGTCAATACTTATTGTAAACTGCAGTGTAGTGTCATTAACACTAAATGAGGTACCAAAATTATTCGTCATTCCTTGTAGATTTTTTTGGATGATTATAGATTTACAGTGTTGCAATTACTGTCACTTACCAAGTGATTTTTCATCCCAATTTCAATCATCCATGACAATGTTTCATTACAAGTTGCTGACAAGAGAAGGACCCCAATATTCGTTGATTTGAGACTTTCTCTTGTCTCAAATTAATATATGGACCACAACAACATGGTCTAATGTTTGGGTCGTCCTACCTAAACCATCTTGATATGAGTTCTTAATTGGGTTCTTGATATGAACACCCGCTTCAAAGTATTTGCATCTTACAACATTCTCCAATATCTATGTGATTTTATCCATGTTCTTATATTTGTAACTATCTCAAAATGCTGAAAAAGTCCCAAATTAACGAATATAGTGATAGGTAGGGTTTTGGCCAATGGATGAACTCATCCATCATCCATGACAATATTTGTTCACTTATTTGCGAGAAGCACCATCCGAAAAGTTAACATAGTGACATAGGATATCATATTTGGTATAGTTGTTAGCTTTATCTATTGAGTGAATTAGGGGCCCTGAATAATGCATACAACTAACCTTGACCTCCTTTAGAAAGGGAGCCGCAACAGTACACTGCTTTGTCTAATTAGTGTGGGTTACCATTTGGAGTTATGTGTCGCTTTAACTTTTTACAAATATTATTGTTTTTTACCAACTAAGTTATATCATATTCTTTGGTGTGCATACTAACTTCTTATGTTATTTGGGTAAAAAATGATGCTCTTAGTAAAACATTGTAGCAATGCGTAACTCCAAATGGTAACCCACACTAATTAGACAAATCATTGTAGTCTAAGTCTGTGTAAGGTTATGAGCATGTAGTTAGGTTTTTTCTATGGCTTAAAATAACCAAAACCCCGGGTGCAAACTCTAAAGGAAGGCTTGACTAGTGTCTGTTACATGCATTTGTCACATTACAATTCATCAATTAGACAAAAGGTATGTTATTTCATTCTAAAAACACAATTGACATGTTTTTCACTTCCCTTTCTCTCAAAGGGTTCCAATATCTCATTTAGTATGTCTTTTGTTATGGTTTGTAAGGTTTTGTTCTCTCACATAAAGTGTAACATTAGTATTTGGTAACCATGATATTTTTTAGTGTAACAATTGTTTTTGTAACCATTGGCCAATGCATCTTCAAATCCCAATGATTTTTCTTCATTAATTGGTCAATATAATTCCAATGCAAGACAAATTGTTCATTTGTTACTTCCAAGATTTAATTATTACTTACAATTATGTAATTAATAGCTAAAACCAAGGTCAAGCTATAGTCTTGGTTGTCTTGCACCACCTGCAAAATTAATAACCAGAACCATGGTAACACACAAGAATATAGTTAAGCTGGGTAGCTTGCACTCCACTCTCATAGATCATAGTTCCTAGATTGGATATCAATCCAGGATTCTTACTTCATCCAAGGACAACTCATGCCTCAATAAAAATGATAATCTAGAGTTTATCATAACACTTGAACTCACAATCTATCATCCTCACAATTACCTAATTGATCAAAACTTATTTTCATCATCTTCAATTGGTAAAAATGTTCACTATTCTCAACTTCTACAGACTCACAAACAAGACTATAGTCCTTGTCTCAACTATAATCACACATTTAATATCACGATCCTTCATGCTCTTACCTTTCACATTCTTCAACCATAGTCAAGTGGCCTCTCTCTCATACCAACCCTTGACCTTCTCTCTTCCTAACTCTTCCATTGTCTTTCACATGACTTATTGTTACTTGAGTGGTTCCTTTCCCAGTTAACCCTAACTCTCTCTATATCATAGGGTAACTCCTTCTCTCTCTCTCTCTCTCTCTCTCTCTCTCTCTGAAGAATCTCTTAACCCTATCTCAACTGCACGGGGACCTTCCTCTCAAAGCGTTGCAAGACTATGGTTTAGTTATATTCTTCGTTCCTATTAATCACTCAGTCACCACTTTCAACCAATAGTTTATGTATGCTCTTAACAAATCAAGTTCCATCCAATGCTTGTCAATAGTTTCATCTCTTTATATTCAGGTTAACCTTATCTGACTCTTCCTCTCTTCAATGTGAAAGACTTCCTAACTCTCAGACAATGGTTTCACAATGATGTTGATTTCTCAAAGCATATTATTCAAATTTATCTCACTGTGCTCTGACACAGGGAGATTCCTCATCACCTCAACTCTTTCTTTAACTTGGTTTCTAGAGATTGATTCTTTCTATTTCATTTTTTAACTCAGGGATTAATATTGGGTCACTCACATTCCAAACTCACTTGTATCTTCAATCACATTCTGTCTATCTCACATCACAATTTTAATCAATTCCTATCAATCTTAGATCTTTCATCTTACATTGACAAATATACTCACAGCTTTGACCTAATCAATTTCATTCACTATTACAAACTCAATCCAATGCAATCACTACACAAGACGATTGTCCTCAATTTCATACTCAAAGAAGATGGTTTAACCGGACATTAGCAACCCAAGTTAACTCATATTCCAAAATAATCGGTCAACTTTATCTCAAAACCACAACCCCATAATCACTGCGGCGACTGCTAACTATTCAAAGAAAATGGTTCAACGATTGACCTCGCACAACCTTTGTGCTGAGGGAGACAAGACTATAAGCTTAACAATGTGCTCAAAACTTATTAAAGAAATGTCTCATTTTCTCTCTTCCTTGTGCCTCCTCATGGCCAGAGGGGGAAAATGATAGTTCTAATCGACTAGGGGCTCCTAAGCCCATGGTTATAATTCTAACCGCGTGAGTCCGTCCATAGTTCACTACACTAAATATGATATCTAGTGTTTGATTAGATTTAATGTTGTTACCACCCTACCCTGCTCAACACTAATTTTCAATTTTTTGACAATTAGTGTTAGAAGATATGCTAGAATTCTCCTTTTATCATTGTTAAATTTTTTTTTCATATCCTTACTAACACTAAATTCAAACATGTGACTTCCACATATTACCATAGTTGATATTTAGTGTTTCAGTTTACGTTTAATGTTACTTACTTTCATAGGGTTATTGATATTTAGTGTATGCGTTTGTATTTAATGTATCAAACACTAAATATCCTATTTAGTGTACTTTCATTCATTGAACTACAATTTCCATCTGCATATCACTAAAATATCTATAGTGAGATTTTGGAGGATGTTAAATATAACTATAGATAACTATAATTTTGGAGGATAGTAACTATAATAGTTAAAATAATAAAAATAAAACAAAAAATTATTCCCATAGTAGAATGACAAAGACCCTTTCAATGGTAAGTCACAAAAATTATAACCTCAGTGCTAGTAAGGGTTTTGTAAAAAAATTGACTTCCAAGTTAATTACATGCTTTATTGACGGTTTCACTTTGATAATGAAATCCTAGTCAATTGCCTATTTACTCAATGGAAGTGAACATACATTGGATTTTGGACCTTGAAGGTGAAGTGCACTCAATATGGGATTTGTGGCCTTCAAGAATGCAAGGGCAATGGTTTTTTCAAAGTCGGGCGGGCGGGCGAGCATAAGTTTTCAATCGGGTCCAAAAAATATGGATTTCTTTCTAGGGGGTTGCCCCAGCCCGGATCTGACACCCCCTGAAAGTTGGGGGAGGGGGGGGGACAGGGGTGTTTAACGTCTGCCTAAAATTTTGGCTCATAGAGCATAGTGAGTTATCTATTCATCTATTTGTTTTTAATAGTTGAGTAATAACTTCAACCAACATAGTAATTATCTATGTGATGAAATAGAAATAGATGGTCGGCCCCATACTCATCATTCCATTGGCCTTTCATTAATTGTAATCTAACTAAACTGTGAGAATGGAAGTGATGTTTGAATACTATACTCCCACGGTGGTCAAAATGTTCAAGGGTTTGAGTATATACTAATGTCACACAAATCTCACATGGAGGCTACATTTGCCACTCAAAAATGGGTTAAATGTAGAATATTCAAGGTCCAAGAAGTTGTTATTTCTAAATAAATTTGATATTCTAATTTACTCATGATTGTCTTTACCATAGAGTATCTAACTATAGAGATTAAGCTTTTAATGGACTAGAAGATTTAAAATGGGACTATATACATGGTCACTTCAAAAGTTCATCATAATCATCCCAAAATTACAAATATTAACAAAATTTGTATTGCACATGATGAATTTAGAAGTTAAAATCTCATGGTTCATCAAATTCCCCCCCGAGTAATATCTATAGGAACATGATCATATCAATAACTTAATGGGTCTATTTCTAGAAAATGATGAGAGTATATTTTAATGAAACATAACATGAGACAATACATTACATTATAGTAGTTGTAAATCAAATCCATAAATCACAAAATTTTCACAAACTATGTAACATACGTATTGAAATACTATGGTAAATTACAAATTTAGCTATAGTGCTCAGATATGAGACTTTCACCCTAAACCATGCAGAGTAGTGTAGTTGAAATTTTGAACCTATAGAGCTTGCAAGTGCAAATCTCAAAGTTTCCAACTTTTTATATTTGAAAAGTAGAATAGAATATAGACTTCAAGATTTGAGTTCATAAACAATGGATATCATCAATTTTGGGGTGGGATTCAAGTTTGACCGACAAAATGTCTATAGGGGGCCCCGCATCCAATTATAGGTCAAATTATAGGTCCTCAAAAGATTGGGTAGCTAGGACTAGAGTGGCTTGCACCTGTGAAGAATATTTGGCAAGCAACCCCATGGAGAAAGAGATATTGGGGCTCACCCAACATGTGTGTGCAATTAAACTATGGGATAAACTACTAAAAAGATATCAAAATTCTCTCTTCCTATAATATCATAAATAAAGGAGGAACATAAATTAGGCCTATCTAGTATATTTCCCTAAATGGTCACATCCAAAAAGCACATTTTTTGCCTCAATTCCCTATTGACATACATGTAGATTCTTGTAATGAGGGATCATGGATATATATATCTCAAAGGGAGTTGTGAACTTGGGAACAATTCAACACAAAACATGCCTCATTTTCAACTGTCATGTTAAAATATAAAAATGGCATAATATTTCATCTCTAGGGATTGGATAGTCGGCCACCAATCAATTTTAATGGCGACACTTCTAGTGTAAGGGCTACTTTACGCACAACCCAAAGTTGTGACCATGATACCCTAGTAAGGGCCCTTGAGAATCTTTCAAAAGCCGTACCATGGGAAATAGAAATTCAAGTTTACAAATCGATAGGCCCTCGAGCTTAGTGTAAAGTGAAAGTGGATCATGTTTCGGGACTGCAACATATGTTTGGGCAATTTGATTGATTGCCACAACCCTTAGTTTTGCGTGAGACCCAACTCTTTTTGATGGGCCTAGTGCAATATCCAATAGCCCACGAAACAGCATCCACTTGTTGCCATGTAGGATGCCGAATGTAGGATTTTCATCCATTAAAATTTTAGATTTGGTCTTTGAGGCCTTCAAGGTCTAGTATAAAGTGAACTTGGACTATCTCTGGCTTCTTGACCAATCACATAATTTTTATATCACAAATCAAGGGCCTTCAAGCTCTATTGTAAAGTAGATGGGTCTTTAATGGTTACTTTTCCAACTAGCTAACTTCTCCTAGGATATGAAACATGTGATTAGTACAAGATGGTAGCAAATCCAAATCGAGGCCATAGCCACTTTCCTCACAATTTTTGGAGCTCATATGAATATCTTATGCATGATCAAAGTGAAGATAATGGTGCTCGTTAAATGGTCATATAGGTTCTTCCAATTATATTGACTATTGAGCCTATAATTCTTATCAAATTTTAAGCACACAATCTAGTCTCCTTTTAACACATGTCTTTTTGGTATCCGTCCTTAGAGCCACACAAAACAACATATTACTCAAATATCTGGGTGTTCGATTAACAAATGTAACCCAATTAGGCATGTCTACCTTAAAGTGGCCCTAAAGGGCCCCTAAGTAATTTGGCAAAAAAATCAAAGGTGGCTTTCATTGTGGAGGTTGTTGATGTAGATTCAAACAAGCAGCTAGTCACAAGAGTGCTCTACCCTATTATTATCCTACACACGTGACTAATTCCGGTCGGTTGTCCAACCAAGGTCAAGCTTTGGCTCATTTTAGAGACCACTTTAGATCAACACTCACTTATAATTAGACTCCACTTGAAGAGTGATTTACCAAGGGCCACTTCACACATGAGACTAAAGGCCCGTGACCATTCCATTCTAAGATAGACTCTCATTGGTCGAAAAGGCCAAGACCATCCAAATTCAATTCACAATAGAAGGTCAAGGCCTAAGGGCCGAAATAAAAGTTCATGGATGAAAAGTCCACATGGATTCCTACATGGTAGATTATGGATAATGTTTCATGGTCTACCTCCAAGAGGTAGGCTTGATGCAAATTCCGCGAAACCATGTTAGAGTTAATAGCTTTAGATAGTTGGTATGGCCTTTGGGTGTAAGTCAAGGGCTTTCACAATTACATGGTCACTGCCTTGGCTCATGTGTGAAGCTACTTTAACACTATAGAATCACAACACATATGTTGCCGAATTCGATTGGCTGCCAAATTTTGGCCCATTTTAGAGACCACCCCTACGTCTCTTCCTGAGGGCAGAGCTAACAAACTATAGTAGAGGCACCTATTCCTGATCAAGACCCCATTGCCAATCTATAAGGTACTAGAATTTCGATTAGGTTGGGATCAAATTTCGATCAATTTGGCCCAGGGTAGCCACTAGTGTCGAAAGTGAGATATAGTAGATATTCCTACCAACTTATCGTTGTAAATCCATAGCAAAGCATTTTATTTTTATTTTTAAACTTCATACTATGTGGATTGTTATAGTGTTAGTTAAGAGCTTTCATGCTACGTAATTGTTTTTCATTTTGAACATGTGTGGATTTAATAATACATCAATAATTTGAATTAGATTTGTGCTATTTGGAGGACAAGGGGACTGTCCATGATAGAGTCATCCCAGGGCTGAATTTCGATCAGGCCGGAACCGATTTTGATCAGGCCGAAACCAATAGTGCCATGACACATGTCCTAGTTTTGAATGCTAAAGTGAAGAGAAGTGAGCAGTTAAAATGAGCAGTTATGGCAAACTCTAGGCATTGGTAATATGTCTGAGCCAACTTTGGCTTCAAAAATTCACAATAATTTCAATTTAAGGAATAAAATTACCGAAAATTTTGTAATCCTCATTTCTATCTTCCTGCACGGGAAAAATTTGCACCACCTTGTACTTCTCCAAATCTGGCGCAGAATCTCTTAGTGATTGGTTATGGGTGCCTCTATTCTACCAGGAGAAGCCTTCAAGACGTGTTCAACAAAGGTACTTATTACTACTTAACTTACCTAACTTGAATGCTCCAGAGTCCAAGGTAGCTTTATGTGCTTGGAGATGGCGTTGCTAGTAAGCAGCTCTCAGAGTCCTTAGATCCGGACTCAGGATTCCTTCCACAAATCTGGATCAGACATGTGCACTCATCATCTAACTTAAGTTCAGGTGTCATCTAGTTAGGTAGATGTGGATCACCACATGCTTCTGCAACTCCAACAACTCTGGCCCACTGCTGTTTGGTCTAGATGCTACCTGCTACCTGCTGCTGCTCAGATTTAAGCAGATCTTGGATATGGGGAAGAATCAAGACGAACCTCTCATGTGCAACCGCTGGAATCTGCACTCTATGAACTTAGTATATTCCCCGCAGGCCACCGACCATGTGCAAAATGTGAGCTTGGTAGGATGTCAACATACCATATCTGGTTCGTCGTTTGCTTTGAAAAAAGGTATTTGGGTGTTACTCGGTTCATTTGTCATGTTCTCCAAGTTGGAACTTCTACCAATTAGCATTACACAACGAAACTTGTGTTGCATTAACTAATCTAGCAAATCTAGAATGAAGAATGAGCGAGAATCAGATTGGCCCCTGATTTGGTTATGGTTATTGGAAGACCGCATATTTGCTGATTCCTTAACTGAATACACAGGTCCTCTCCCAATTGTGTTCACTAATATTGAGTGTGGAGCAATTAATAAAATTTGAAGACATAGACCAATGTTTTTAAACAGGTGTCTTTATGGTGTTTGATGTTTGATCCTCACCTAACCACACACCAATCGACCGGATAACATCTGCATACCTTAGTTTGACCTTCAAGTCTTTGGATCGGTTTAGGTCAGTACATAACTTATGAGACTTTTTGGATGTACGGTAGTACAATGTAGTTTTGAAGTCGCTGTCTACAAGTTGACTTTTAGGTGGTGGTAGGTGTTTTCAGTTCCTTTCGGATTTGCACCGACAATTGGAACGAATTTCCAATGAATATTGCAGATGTTAACGTTGTGAAATAATCAAGAAAACAGTCATTACCAATCTTGTGCTTGTGAATCCGTCGACCTGGCAGTTTGTTTCCACTGGTGTGAAACTATGTAACTTCAAATTTTCTCGAAAAGAGCGATCAATAGTAATTTGTCATCGAATGATGATATCCCCTATTGCCAGCTCCTGCAAACTTGCGAAGGTATGTGTGCTTATTGGGTCCTTTATTCCACATGCTTACCCAATTTGGCCGTTGGATAATCGAGGTGAAGAACTAAGTGTGTTGCCATTTCTGAAGAATGTCAGAGGAATTTGCGATGGACTTTGTGCGCACTGCGATCCAGTCAAAGCGCAGTTCCATAATTCATAAAGTAGTCGCACAGTGACCCATTTCGAGGTTTACTCACGTGTGCATTTTTGTGTGCCTACTTGGTGTCGAAACAAATGTCCGAGAAATATTTATAAGTATGGCATCCTCGAAACGATCAGGAGGTATCAAATAGTTGCACATATAGTGCTCACATTGGACTTTGAACAAACATATTGCGTATGAAGAACCGAGGTGGAACTCAAGTGGAATGATGTCATAATTTGTACAGAGACGTCCATTACAATGTATTTTACTCATCAGCTCATTCGGAGCAATCCAACCACTTACAATGCCAAACCAACAAGTATCGCTTGTTGAAATCATTTTGATTACTGCCAATCTACAATTCGGCGGCTTTACACATCGCTACACATGATGATGATGATGAGGTGCGCACCCATGAAGTCAAGACAAATGATGGTCGATGGAACACTTTTGGAGGCTGCCTAGAACCAGGAGTGCTTCTTGTGACCCGTCTCCAGCTCCTCACGTTGCTCCTCCGAATTTTCCTTCTGGTGGTGCCCATATATGCCCACTCCGGCACCTACAACACCCACGCCCCCTGCGATCTCCGCCTCCAGCTTGTGCCTGGCCGCATTGGTAGGGTCAATCTTCGCCCTGTGGCTCTCGTACTGTCAAAAATTACCAACAATGCAACAACCGTCACTTCGCATGATCATCACGAGTTTCTGTCTTCAATGATATATCGATAGTAACTGCATACAATCAAGACTTGCAACTGCGACATTTTGGTCTCGCACTGTGGAAGCACCCAATCCCGACACCTGTTTCTACAAATCTTGTACGGATTGGCAAAAGTAGCTCATTGGCTGAGTGGGGCAGAAATTCAACAGTAGATATCCAGAATGTGTGCCCTAGGTAACCTCTTGAAATCTAAGTCACAAGATGTCAGAATTCATGACCTCAATCTCATTAACCTCATGGATTTGCTAAATTTCTGAGGACTTTCATGATAAAGGCTTGGAGCAAGGAAAGGGTCTCAAAGTGAGGCTCAAAGTGTCCATTACAGGTGTTTCTATCTCAACTCATCATAAGAAGCAGTCAAATGCACCCTGTTCAAGATTCTTGTAAAATTACAGTTATTCGAACGATTAAGAAGGTGAAAGTTTCTGAATATTGGGCTGCAATATTCAACCAATGGGAGAGCGAAAGGAGTGGAGGTTTAGTCTGATCACTTGGGTGGCCTAGGTAGTCTATTCAGATCGCGGAGAAACCTTGACATCATGCATTTATCAAAACTAAATCACAAGATGTCAGAATTTCATGACCTCAATCTTATTAACCTCCTTATCCATTTGCTAAGTTTTTGAGAACTGTCATAAGAAATATTTGGAGCAAGGGAAACATCTCAAAACCAGGCTCAAAGTGTCCGTTACAGGCGGTTCCATCTTAGCTCCATCATAAGACGAAGCAAAATACAGCCTGCTTAGGACTCGCAAAGTTGCAACAATTTGAACAATGAGGAAGGTCAAGGTTTTCTAAATATCAGGTTGCAATATTCAACCAGTGAGAGAGCGAAAGGAAAGGAGAATTAGTCTGACCATAGCGACACCAGCGCCCAGGACAGCTCCAGCGACTCCCGCGTATTCGGTGCGCTGGTACGAGGTCTCGTGCACCCTCGCCTGCTCGATTCCGTTGAGACGCACTTGCGCTTGCGACACCTCCGTCGTCTGCACAGTCATAGGACCTCCGCCGTAGCCTCCATACCCGTAAGCGGGTCCCTCCCCATAGCCTCCCATCGGAGGCCTGTTGCCATAGCCTCCCTCGTTGTACCTGACAGTCTCCACACTGAGGGGAGGATTCAACTTTTGTGAGATCCCCAGACGTGCCGATTTAATCCAACTAAACAAATTGCACAATTGCTACTAGTACATCTATTTTCTGCCCCTCGTAGAAAGCAAACAAGGTCTTGTCAACATGGCCCATGTGACATTCGTCACCTGGAACGTAACCCATCGAGAATATTACCACTTTTTGTGTCGACAAGTAAGTGTCTGTCAAATCAACACATTTTGACACCGGATTATGATGATCTTTTTGGCGGGTCTCAGTGTCCTAAGATCCATCAAAAAGACCACGTTCTATGTCAAGTGTGTCAAATGGATCCTTTTCACACAAAATACGATCATCTTTCCGACAGATCCTAGATGACCGAAAGTGTGTTCAACGGGCAGAGTCGAAAATGTTACTCGTCACTTTTTGTGTCGACAGGCAAAATGCGTATGAATACCTGTACTCCTCCTCGCGGCGCTCGTAGCGCTCGTCCTCGTGGTGATTCTTGTGGTGCTTGTCGTGCTTCTCCTCGTGCTCGTGGTGGTGCTTCTCCTCGTGGTGGTGGTGCGACATTGTGGAGATCGGGGGCAACGAGGTGGGGAAAGGTCGGAGCCGGAGAAGCAAGTTGGGGTGGGAGACAAATGGAGCTGTAACAAGTCGGGTAGAAAGTAGCGCAGACACAGAATATAAAGGCCCGGCAGTGGCGACCGGGTATCAGTGCTGGTGGGGGGGAATTCAGCGGGTATGAACCGCGATTGAGGTATCCGGAGGCGGCACCTGCCAGGTATCTTCCCAAGGTGGACCCCATGTGGAGATATTAAAGTGTTATTAAATGGGGGAGGTGGTTTCTAATAAGTGCAGTGCGGCTTACCATTTGTAGTTAAACGCCACTATAAGCTACACTAAATATGAGTTTTAGTGTCACTTACTATTTGGAGTTACACAGTGCTACACTCTAAACTCCGTAGTATCACACCTGTGGCAACCAAAGTGCACGTGATATTACGGAGTTTTGTAGTGTTAACATGGATGCGTGATACTAGTGAATTAGTGTAGCATGTGACACTATGGAATAACACAAAGTGCAACATATTAAATGGTGTGGTATGGTCCACTCCGCTTCGCCTTCCCAGGCAATGTGGCGGATGCATGCACCAACATTCAACAAGTGGCATAAGAAGAAGAAGAATAAGGTGACACTCCACCTATTGACACATGGCGCAATGCAAGGGTGTGGGTTGACTTCTTTGGTAGTTTGCATTAATGACAAAATTTGTGATATAAGGGAGAGAAAGGTGACAATAAGGAGTGAGATTTGAACTATGCACATCCGTTCCCTAGGGTTTTGGGATATTAGAGGGTGAGTAACATTATGGAGGTTGATATTACGAAGTTTAGGGTGTATAACTTTTTGAATATTAATGTAACTTTTTATCAAGTAAAGTTGTTGATGTTCTATAAGGTCCCAAACAACCAATTTGACATTTGTTGGGAAATTATGGGATTTACAGTTAATAGATACAACATTGTGTGATTCCAAATATAGTAAGTGACACTAAATATCATATTTGGTGTACCTTTTTATCGAGAATATCATCATTTATCAAAGTTAGTTGTATCATGTTCTTTGACTTGTATACTACACCTTTCACACCTATTATTGTGGGCTGAAAGGTAGCGTGGGTAGAAAATACCGTGGTCCGTTGTATTTGACTACCTTGGACTTGGGTTGTCTGTTGTACCTGCGCATATGAATGAATATCCCAAATGAACCCAACTCCATACACTCTCATGCAAGCATGTGCCCATGATTGTGCATACCCGCCAATGTATGTATGCCCATGCCCATCCTCATAAGGTCCCATGCCCCACCACCATGCCCCCTATAGAGCACTTTATAAAACGAAAAAGTGAAATATCTTTTAGCTAATTAAATTTTGCTACTTTGTCCTATTGCCTAGGCCATGTTGTCGCCTCCCCCATGCTTTCCCCGCCGTACCCACCTTTTGCACTTGTAGTCCCCTCAAATTTCCACATTTATTTCCTCTTTCTTTTTGTCCCATGTTTGTTATAGGGGAAATCTGGTAGTGTGCCAACCTCTTTTTGTTGTTTCTAAGCAAGAATATTGGGGAATGATGGGATGACAGCCTCACCGCCATCACCACCATGTCTTCTCGGGGAGGTCACCGTACGAGAAGTAATAAACCACATGAGTTAAACTATAGGGTTCATTTTAGAAAAAATTATATAAGACTTGGATCTACCATAGCCTTCAATTAATGCTTGAAACGTCATTATATAAAAAATAGGGTATTGGAAAAACCCTCATTTTTTTCAGTAGTAGATATAAATTAATATGAATAAAATCATGGGAGAATTTTTTGTAATATTAGGATGAGTATAATCCCTAGTCCTTCTAGTAGACAAATGAAAAATAATACATTTTCAATACAATATAGTGATGAAATCATCACTAAAAGCATATCACAGGTGCAAGAGGAAAAAATTTGCCCATGGGCTAGAATTATTGGTCCATTGTCAAATTGGTTTAGGGTTTCGGTTTAGAGCCTAGGAGTGGTGGTGCCGCTTGCTCCCATTTTTCACTTTCTTGCTATGCAAGTTTTGAACTCTCACCATAGTTGTAATGCATTTTGAGGCACTAGTTTTTTGTTCTACTGTGATTTTCCTATTTTTGTGATTTGAATGGTTACTCAATTGCTATGCTCGTTTGTTTTATGTTGCTTTCTAGTTTGGTTCAAATATGCTCATGTACATTGCATATGTCCACGCCAAATACTTACCCTAAAACCTTTAATGTCCAACTGATCAAATGCCTAAGTTTTATAAGTATTATAGCGTGCCAAGAATTAGGCTACATTTGGAATTAGAATTACCTATAAGGTGCTGGAAATTAAGACCAAGTAGCTTTTTTTTCTACTAAAAGGGTCTCTTAAAATCCTAATTACTAGGTAAATAGCCCCCAAACAAATACTTGGTTAACGTACGTGGTTACAAAATATAAGGGGAAGTGATCTCCCCGAGCATGTCTTTCATTCTATATAGATGTGTGGGTTGAAAATTAGGGTGGCTTAGAAATCAATAAACTATGACTTATCAAACATATAATGATAGAATATCGTAATATATATATGTATATATATGTATATATATGTATGTATATGTATATATGTATATATATATGTATATATATGTATATGTATATATGTATATATATATATATATATATATATATATATAATTGATTGATTATCTTCTTCAATCCACATTTCTTCATGTTTTAAAACATTGATTCCATTTTCTTGTTTTGAACATAGGATATTGTGGGCTTAAAAGTTGCGTGGGTCAATAAAAGTTATATTGATCAAAATCACCGTGGTATGTTAAAATTATAACGGGCCGCAATTCTAGGTGTGAATGTTGTATTGTAGATGTAACTTGTCATATCTAACTAAATCATCATAATATCAATGAAAGAAAAATTATAGCAACATGTAACTCCACATGGTATCCCGCACTAATAGGATATTTAGTGTATTATTGTAGAATTATGGCAAGAGGTAATTATCGCACATGAATGTAGTACCTCTTGATCATCCAACATAGAAGCCTTGAAATAGTTTGTAGCATGAATTTTTTTTCTTAATCTCATTTTACACTCACGTGTAAAGCTTCAAAGGCCCCGAAATAGTTTGTTTGAAATCATTTGAGACAAGTCGACCACATACTTGTAGAGGATTGAGCCTTTATGTTGGATGGACAAGCAGTATGTTGGCATGCAACAAACAACCTCATATACTATATTCATTTGAGATGTTCACATAATTAATAGAAATAATCCTCTATAAAAGTACATATTTGTCCCACACACAATGCTAAAGCAACAATGACATATATAAACAACTTATGAACATTATTGCGTGTGTAACCAAACACACCTACAAACCAACATCCAAAACAACTCCATTCACCATGACATACAAGAACAATGATGCAAATTTGCAGCTTTATGGGATATATATCCTCAATATATTATAAGGCAATTATGTTGCCATAAAGTATTAGAATTTGTAAGTAACACATCTTTGCTGAACTTCGTTGAGATATTAATATTTCTCAATCACAACATATACATGAACAAAACACTAACCAATTTTGTTTCATATGCTTCAACATCTTCACACTCTTAAGTCTTTCATCCTTACAATTGTTATAACTACGTGGCATATACATGGGGGTCACTCCATTGTCAAGTTGAACACCACGTCGAGACAAGTTTGCTACCCCTATATTATATGCCATAGATAATTTTAAAAATTATGATTTTTTTTCTACATATACATAACCATTGATGGTATCTTTTGTATCTTTTTTGAAATTTTAGTCATCTTCATTTTTGTAGTAATTGTTTTAGTTCAATTCTGCGTCATTCTAGTTAGAAACGGTATGTTTTATTATAAAAACATATCATCAAATTTGGTTGTCATTTTTACTATGTAATATATACCATGTATATCTACTCATGAAAAAAAATTGATAAAATTTTGACCCATTTTGGTGATGCAACTTAGAAAAAGTAGATTTTTTTGTCTCGCACGTGGTGTTCTACTTGACAATGGAGTGCACCCCCCGTGGGCATATACCCTACCATCCAGGCTAAGCCAAAAAGACGAAAATTATTTGAATGTCGATTGGGTTTCACTTGGACAAGCTAATTTTGGCTATGCCGTATCAATTGACATGTCTCTTTTTTGTCCATGTGCTCAATCTTGGTCCCATAGCTTCTGAGTTGCCCTTGATGTCCAAGGACATTTTTTGAGGTCTAAAACACAAGAGATTATGCATAAAAGAGATTTGAATAAAACCAACCCTTTGTTGCCATACAATGTAAACCAAAGCAACTACAACATATATTTACTAAATAATTAACGTAACAAGGAATTGATTCTTGTCGTGAACACATACACGAATAACGACTTCATTGGGCACTGGTGTTTCTTCATGATATGGAAGATCATCATCTAACACCACAACATGTTCAGCCTCATTATTTAAGCTCATAGACATGCCCATGTGAGGGCCAGGTTCCTCACCTTATACTATACTTGATTCTCGCATGGACAAATATTTATTTCAAATTAGAAAGGTAACTCAACCTAAAGGTTGAATAATGTTATTCTCCCTAAGGTGTACTCACGCACTAGAAGAAATCATGTCCATGTCAACCACTTGCAACTGGACATTGCAATGTGGCGGGTACAATAATTGCCCTATGCAACCAAATTGGAGGTTGACCCCCATGGGATCCGAGCTGGATTAAATTTAATGTGAATTGCCCTTCATTGTGTCCATGTGGGGCACGAGGTGGCGAACGGTTTCAACAGGCAACATGGTTTGGAAGTGCCCAATGCAAATTTTCTTTGCCGCATAGGTGGAACTTGCCACTGTATAATATAAGAACTGGAGTCCAACGTGGTGGTCTTTTCCATCATGAGGTGGTGGGCAATTTGACTACCATCACGACTGTAGTTGATGTGTGATGGCAACATGAACATGATTATTGTACCTTATTTTGGGTGACATGTCTGTGCCCATCCCTAGAACGGAGCTTCAGATTATGAAAACCCAAACGCTTGACTTACAATA
The DNA here is from genome assembly GCA_964035585.1 of Polytrichum formosum. Classification (NCBI taxonomy): domain Eukaryota; kingdom Viridiplantae; phylum Streptophyta; class Polytrichopsida; order Polytrichales; family Polytrichaceae; genus Polytrichum; species Polytrichum formosum. Next base: position 1,684,265 of record OZ037939.1, read on the forward strand.
GGGTTTGCATTTTGAAGTGCTCTCTTGTGGGAAAAATTTGCAGAACTCCTGTCTTGTTAACAAATTGCGTCGATTGATTCAAAGCTTCCTTCTTGTGATATCTGAGCATCCTCAGATGCCTACAAGTTCGCATGTGGCATTATATATTTACATTCCTAACGTATTTACAATTTCATGCTTTGAGACCAACTTGCAAATGCAGCGAACGGAACACACACTCAAATTGCAAAGGTGCAGTCTGGAAACTCATGGCTGCAACTCTGCAACCTCGAGAAACCATAAGTTCTACACAGCACGGAGTGAGCTTTGGTTTTGTTATAATATTTGAAAAGTTGGGATGCTTTGCAGTCAAAATTGCGATTGGAAACTCTTCAAACCGAATTTTACATTTATACATATGCAGGTCCTTTGTCCCCACAAATCTGTACAATGGCCTGGAAGTCACAAGTTGCGCTCATGTGGCTCGAGCCATGGAAAACCAAGTTTCTCAAATACTTCACGCTCCAATTTGCATGGTACACTTACAGATGATTTTATCTGCATCCAAAACAATAGTTCATGACATAATAAATTCCTTGCTGTGCAAACAGTACAATCAAATCTGCCAAAAGGTACGATGGGGTCCTCTGAGGGGTAGTTTTACATGCCATTTACACTTTAAAACATGAAATGTCGACTACAATTCTGTTTGAAAACACAATTCTTGTTCAAGTGGAACTTTTGGTAGGGTCCAAGAAAATAGGACTCACTCTGTTGCCATGCTCATCGTGAGTAACTGGGTATAGTCCATGATCATCTAGCTTATAACCATTTGCTTCTGCCAGAATTCTTAACCTGGTGAATATATGAACATCCCATTATTTTATGAGCACACAGGTGGTAAAAACTACTTATTGACCGATTTTAAAAGAATGACGAACTAAGTACCAATAGAGCTTAACATGACATGGCAGAGCTTGCTTCTGATCCTCAAATCAACACCTGCAAAGATAGATGTTCACAAAAATCCTATGCTGGCTAAAAAACTAAAAGGTCGTACAGACTTGCCTTCGGTTTAAAACATCGTTTCCTGTCCATGCAACAAGGCCAAATGCATACTGGTCCCAAGGGTAGATCTGTACCAGTGACAATCCAAAAGAATGATTTTTTTCTCCTAAACAGACGATCTGTTAATAGCAAATACCCGTGACAGTCAAATATCATGTCATGAGATTGGACCCTAGAAAATTGGTCATTCACATGGATGATGGGAGTAACTTTACTACTGTAGGCTCAACACTTTGGTGCCAGATGCTAATTTTTTTGAGGTGACAAGTGACACGTGGCATTTTTCTCAATGTTTGAATGATTTTTTGCTTATCACCTACAGGTAGTTATTACAATTTGATCAAGAAACTATAAATTCTTAAAGTCTTACCTTGAAGTCAACGCGGTGTCTTTGCTCCCTGCCAGGGAATTTACAAAGTCCAAAGTATGTGTCTACTCCATGATCTGATCCCTAACAACCCCAAATAGATGTACATCAATCAAAGAGGGTATCTAGGATCATATCAAGCACTGCAGAGTATACATCCTTGTTTATGCTCAAAGAAACTACGTCTTCAAAATAAAAGCCTAGAGGTTTAGTAAAATTATGAGTATATGTTAACCAACACAAGGAGCTCAAGTATAGGTTATGGCCAGTTGCCCTCATGAGCCGTGGATTGGCGTGTGGGCACAGCTATAACCCCATAATTGGGCAACATGTCTCAATTATCATACATAACCAGCATGAGGAGGAATTGAGCTAATGTGAGAAATCAAGATTTCATATCAATTTTGGGCGGGCTTTAAGCACAATTGCGAGGGGAAATGTTATTGGGTTGTAAACATCCTCTTCGTAGCCATTAGAAAGACACCACATCATTGCAATCCCTCAAGCCAATATAAGAGACATTATCTCCCGTTCACTCACAAGATTGACCAGATGGGATGGGATGGGATGGGATGGAATTATGTATGGGAGCCCATTACATCATCCTTACCTCTAAATTTTAAAATGTTACCATGTATCCACTCTCTTTCTACATCTTATTAATCATAAACTGGGACACAAAAGAGAGGATATAAAGTGCCATTACCTCACTACTGTGCTCTGGTCCGTGCATCAGATCCTCACAAAGGAAGTTCTCTGCTTTAAGTTTTTTGATTAGCTCATGCAGAAGGCCTGTATGGCTGCAAATACCCAATAAAACAAGAATTAGTGATCCATTGACACGTCAGACCCTTCCCTCCAGGGCAATATTATTGCATGAAAAACAGCTCTGCAGGAATGTATGTGGGAAAGTACACGACCAGTTAGTAATTTCAAGAACACTGATTGGTCAAGGATAAATTTCTACTTGATACCATACAGTGCTTCCTGCTTCGGCTTTTGATAGATGAATCTTCTTGAAAAGCTGCCACATGGCAGTCTTAAATTGCTCAACACCACTCAAATCCCACATGGAAATTATGATTCGGCATAAAAAAAAGATGAACCAGAAAGCGCCTTAGAGAGGGGTTTCATGTGTACAAACCTGTGGCCGTCAGGATGTGTAATTACAAAGTCCATGTCACCTGACATAGCTTTTCCACGACGATAGGATCCTCCACAAAGTACAGAAATCTGAAGCACATTCTCATCAAAACCTTGGAATGAATTAGAGCAAACTAAGAGTCAACAAGGCATATTGTATAGTTCACTTTATTAAGAATAATAAACTCTGGCCACAAAGAATTTGTTTTTAATCGATCAACAAGTCCACTTTTAAGCACGGGGGAGAGTCTACAAATCATTTTTTAAGTAACACAGATGCCTGTATCCTAAAAATTAAATATGCTGATAGGAACACTTTAGTTAGTTTCTTGGATATTATTCAGAACAAATATTCCTGTATAAGTACTCACATTGGGACGAATTTCCTGCGCTGCCTTTTGTACAATTGCTTCCATGATTGTGATCTGCATAGTCAAGTTAAATAACCAAAAAAATATAAATATTTTACATGTTTGCAAAATAAATGCCCATAGTTTCCTAGCAGCTTGGGCAGAAAATATATTAATAAAAGGGTGCCTAAATTTCTAGGAAATTATTGACATGGTTTGCCTTTTTAATTTTAAAAAGATCATATTAATGCCCAAATCACAAAAGCTCAGCTCCCATGTGTTGTAATTCAATAAATTAGCTTTTAGGTATCAATAGGTCTAAACATACATTGCAAAGTGTTTTGTGAGTCTTTTGTCTTGCCATTCTAACACTTCTAACCGACAATCTTTCACAAATGCAACATATCTCTCACACACAACAAAACCATGTCACATAAAGAGTTTAGAATCACTATTGGGTTTAGGGTGAATCGGCCACCTTAGATGAAATTAGCAATAGCCATCCAAAAATTGTGAGAGAAACTTGGATGAATGCCTAACTTATTTTTATTGTATTTTGACACTACCCGATTTTGATATATTATTTTCCAGGTTGCCTAACTGTTTTGGTCACTTTAATTAATTATTAGGCAAAGACCCGCCCAAGCTGCTATGAAACTACAGTACCACGTTAGAACATTCTGTGCAAGTGACACAAAATCCTCATCTCAAAAAGATCTTAAAAGGTATCATAAAATTGAAAATAGTATTATAGCATAACCATGAAATGAAGTACCTTACATGTTATAGTGAATGTTGCAATATGTCCATGTAAAAAAATTAAAAAAATTAAAAATAAAAACTCCCCATTCCAAAAACAAACACTTGAGCTCAAATATTTTATCAAAATAAAGACTCACCTCATGCCTTGGGATTTTCTTGATGATGTCAAAATGGAATTTTAGTCCAGTACGTTGGGCCTGAGTGAGCGACTCGTCAGTTTTCAGATCCTCCAGTGAGCGATGCCCTTTCTCGTATAATTTTTGTGCAGTTGCTGGCCCAATGCCCCAAACAGAACCAAACAGGCCAATCACACGAACCTGCCAAAAACTATTTGCATTACTATAACAGCAAAGTTATTCCCCTTCCCATCAAAGAAGGACCTCTTCAACCTGGTCACCGTAACCCCAACTCCAGTGTCCATCTGATAGCTGAAATTCAAAAGTCAGTTTGGAATTGACAGTCGTGATAAGAGAAGCTTCATCTGAAGAATGGATTGATCATTTGAGTCCTACATAACAATGTCTAAATCCAAAGATAAACCAAGGACTCGTTATGTACTTTATCATCATTCTTGAGATGTTCCAGTTTTGACATCCTGCCAGTAGATAAAATTTCTTGAATCTGCCACATTTAAAGCCACACATAAGTCCCTCTAAAATGCTAGAAAATTGTCCAAAATTGTCTTTTTAGAAGAAAACATCATCACATTCCTCCTGTATATAACATAAGTATCACTTTCCTCCTATCAGTGTACTCTTTTCACCTTTTCCCAAACCACCAAATGACCAAGATAGACACAAGCTTGAAAATGTCATTAGACCAAGTGACAGAGTGCTGACATTTTCCATCAATGATTTGCCAATTGTTGGCAACCCCTTAATCTGATCCACGCTAGTGATTTTGAATGGAACTTTTTCGAGTACTGATAGCGCCTTGTAGTAACTGAAGTACCTCCGATCATCTCCAAGAGCTGTCATCCCAGTCACTTTTAATGTAGCAGAAAAACTTGATCCAGAATAAACAAAATGGAATGAAGCCATACACAACTCAAGGATAACATACACAGAATGAAGCTCCAGAACTTTTTAATTTAAAGATGTTGAGAGAAAAGCTTTGTGATTTTTTTCAAAATGGTTACATAACCAACTTCATAGAGTAAAAAAAGATTGTTGACCCAGAACTTATATTAGCGGTGGTGGATGGATTAGTCTCACCTTCTTTGTAGATATCTCTTATTTCAGAGAAGGGGCCCGTTATGTGAGAATTCAAGTTTGGAGGCGTATAACCTAGTTCAGGCTGCAAACCATAGACAACCCAAACATAAATAACCACATACATAAGTAAATATCCACAAACATAAATAACAGTGACCAATTATATGGTAAAGCACAAGAATTAACACCTTAATAGAACTTGAGAAAAGAGAGTAAGAAGAGATGAAGCAATATCAGAGGTTTTACAAGGCAACCCCACCTCTTTCTTCAGAAACTCAGGCTGATCAGAAAATCTTTCTCCAGCAGTTGTCAGGACTGAGCTGGAAATCTCAGGAGGTGATAATTCACAGCCTGCATCTTCCATGCTACTTTCCTTCTCTGAAAAACTTTCTTGAGTACTAGGAAGTCCACCTTCACATTCGAAAACAAAACAAAATTCTAAGGTAGAAGCACCCAATTCCGACATCTATTTTTTGCCCCAGGATGGACAACGAACTTCAAAATAAATACTAATGGTATGATTCTCAGGATCATAAAACACAACCAAAGAGTGGAATTTTAACATGTGATTTAGATATAATAAATGAAAGTCAAGGTTTCCTTGTGATCTGAAGTGGTTACATGGCGTCCCCCCCAAAAAAATAGCAGATAGTGTTGAGTGTTTGACAAGATTTTCCATGTTCAGTAAGTTTTTGCTGCATCCTTGGAGGTAGTGTGGTTTGAACGAAGAACATTCTATATCGGCTCATTGAGGGTCAAACTCATTTTGGCATGCCAAGAGGTGCTAAATTGAGTTTGGCCCTCAATAAGCCAAAATAAGTTGCTCTTCATTCAAATTCAAACACTATCTCCGAGCATGCACCACAAGTGGAAAGAAATTATTAATTTGTTTTCAAAACAACCAACGGAAAATCATTAGTGGACCAACTCCCAACAAAAGTCCCATCGAGTTGAAGGATAAGTCTATTAAGGGGCTCAAGTGCTCGAAGGTGTCTGCTATAGGTTTTTCTACCAGACTTGATTCCACTTTCCTCCCAGCATCTTAGACATCTCTGACCCATTGAAGTGCTTTAACATTTTGCAATGAAATACTTCCACTTCCGCTTCCAATTCCATACCTTCCTTCTCTTGAGACGCTTTTGATCGTATCCTCGAAACAACCCCCATTTTCCCTCCTTCCTTGATAATCTGCATCCAGTCAGAGGTTTTTGGAGGTTGCGAATCCAGTGCAACTCCTTGAGAATCAACTAAGGTGTCCTGCTTTTCATGCGCTAACAATTCACTTCCAGAAGCTAGCTTGAGGACATATGAATCTGTGGGTAGACTTTTTCCAGCCTTCAAGCAATCTTCAAGCCAATCGTATTTCAAGTAAACCTGGACAACATCAGCAGATCATGTAAGTTTTTGATAACCAGAAAAATACACATAAAATCACATAAGTCAGTACCAATGGGCTCCATATACACAATTTCTACAACCCTCACCAAGTCTAGAAAACATATTTTTTATACTTTTGGGCTTTAGACTTCATTTTAAACATTATTTTATGTCGAGGAAATAAGAAATATACTCACATGTGACATTGATGATCAAAGTACTAAGTATGTTTTGCATCCAAGGGCACCTAGGCTGTGTATTTTAGCCTAAGTCCTCATAAACATTAAGGTATTCAATCAATTTGAAAAGTGTACTAGAAGAATGAGTTGATTTTAAGTAGGGTCAATTTTGACACAATTGACCCCAAAAGAGTATGTAGTTTTAATGCATGTTTTTGTGCATGGAGAGGCCTAAATTGGGCCTCTTAGACGCTTGATCTCCAACAACACAGAGAAAGGCTCACTCACCATGTTTGTCTTCAACTTCTTGGGGCCCCCAAGTCTCTCTATTACTGTTTCCATACTTGCCCCAAATATGTGAGTGAGTCGTTTGGATTGATGTTCCTCCACAACACCCCCCAGTTTTTGTAGTCTTTGTTTCCATATCTGCACAAAACCCAACTTCAAAACCTTGATTAGTGCCGCCATCAAGTTCATTTCAACTAGCCAGAGTTTTCCTTGTTTCATGATGGGACTAACATCAACTTCCTACCATCTCAAGTTTACAAAACTGCAATATTTGCAATCTGCCATAACCACATTTAATTCTTCCAACACCACAAACCCCACTGAGAATCCTTGAGACTGCAAAGTCCCAGTGAAGTGGCTGACTTGTTGATCTACACACAATGGGTGTATTCTCAGCTTCAAACCACCTGTCCATTACAAATAATTTAAGACCATACTCATAAAAGAAGGAACTGCGATTTAGGGTTCAAGATGAGAATTTAGCCATCACAAGAACTGAAAATTTTGCAATCTTCCTTAACCACATTCAATCCTTTTAAATCCCACTAGCCCCGCTGGGCATCCTGCAGATTCCCACCAGTTCCAATGAAGTGCCTGACTATTTGCTCCACCGACTGGACACACAATGCCTGCATTCTCACCCTCATAAAAATCCTGTCCATCACGAGTAATTTACAACCAAACTCTTATAAGGAAAAGACTGTAAACTTAGGGTTTAAGATAAGGTTTACCATCAGAAAAACTGAAAATTTTGCAATCGGCCATAACCATATTTAATTCTTCCAAACACCACAAACCCCACTGGAAATACTTGAGATTCCACCAGTTCCATTGAGTGACTTTCTGATCTACCAACTGGAAAAACACAATGCCTGCATTATCGGCCTCATAAAAACTTGCCGATTACAAATTCTCTACAACCAAACACAAAACAAAAAGGAAACTGTGGTTTAGGGTTTAAGATAAAGTTTTAGGGTTTCAAGGGATTTCACTTCAGGAAAAAACCTCAGCAACAGCATCAGTTCCTAAAACCCATACGAAAAAAACAAAAGCAAAAAAGCGGAATGCAAGTAAGTAAGTACCTGCAAACGGCGGGGCTGAATCCCTTTTTCGACAAAAAGAGCCACAATGCCTTTGAAGATGAGGTCCTCTTTCGCTTCTGCGCCATGATCAACTTCCACTTTCCTCTTCTTCCTCGCCCCACTCATGAGGTATCCTAAAACTCCCGAAGCACCAAACGCTTGGATATTTTCTTCTCCTTAAAAATTTATCAAGTGCACGGGTGTAGTAGTGCAGAGAGAATCACATTCGGCTTTGAAGCACAGAACTTGAAACAGAAAAACTCACAGACACACTAGTGTGCAAATTGATACTTAACCCAAAATGGCTCCCTCCGACAAACACAAATTATGCTGAACTGCCACAGCAAGAAATCGTGGTGGGTTTTTAAAAGACAAGATGCCGAGGAATAGTAATGGGGTGGGGAAGATTCTTATGCCAAGTTTGTGAAATTTAATATGGATTTCTGCCATGTGGGTGGCATGATGATTGCTGGTACTAAACTTTTGATAGCATTCAAGAAATGAATTCTCCACCGTCACAAAATGATACTGATGAATCTGCTGCTGCACCATGTACTGATCTCCTTCTGTGCACACAAATAACTTACTTACACAAAGTTTGTGCAGAAAACTTGGACCTGTGTGATTTTCATAGAAAATTATGTGTTGAAAAAAGTGAAGTATGTGAATGAGTTGCTTCAGAGGGGCTACGATAGGATTCAGCAACGAAGCCTCCATCATCATGCTGACGACTGTGCTTCTTCACCATGCAAACCCGACACCTTGTCAATGACCATTCTTCTATAAGATGAAATATCCAGAAAACATCATGCCTGTACTTTGAAGTTTTGTTTTAGCAGCATCTGATTTCAGAGATTTTGTGTAACTTAACTTAAGATGTCGCAGAAAAAACCTATATTTTGATCAGATGAAATTGATGGAATTGATGAAACTTTTATGGACAGGGGATTGAAGCTACTTACACAAGTGGCAGCATGCAGCAAGGAATTCGGATGCCACTTGGCCAACTCTTGCAAAACTTAAGGTGGATGCATCTTAAATGGTTACTTTCTTCGACTAGCCCGCTTTCTCCTACGATACAAAACACGTGATTAACTACGAGATGGTTAGCAAATCCAAATCGACGCCTCATGCCCCGATCACACCAACTTTCCGTCAACTTTCGGATGTAAAATAGTTGGGGATGCCATGACAGCTGGATGCCAAGTTGTTCACACCAACATCCCGGTGGCCACCGCCATGACCGGTCATTTATAATAAGTTTTTTTTGTACAATGTAGGAAGTGTCTTGTAAGAAACTTTTCAATGTCTAGCAACCAAAAGAGAGTGACCAGCAGAGGCTAATCTTGGAGGGACTGCCGTTTTGGTGGTGGGACCCACATGTCCGACTTTTGGTGGTGGGACCCACACGTCCGACGTACGTCCAAATGTGGATGTCAGAGTGTAGGTGGTGGCCATCTCCGGCGCCGTCATACAAGTTGGATGGTGATGGCCCACCATGAAAATTACTATTTGAAACTTATTCATCTACAGAAAATGAACTTTCCGTTTGGTGTGATCAGCCCCTCAGCTGCTTTCTTGATAGTTTTCAAAGCTCAAATGAACATCTTATTCATCATCACAGTGAAGATCTCTTGCTCATTAAATGGTCATATAGGTCTTCCCAATTATGTTGATTATTGAGTTTAGAATGGTTATGATATTCTGAACATGTTTACCAATCTCTTTCAAAAACATGTCTTTTGATATCCCTTCTTAAAGCATAGCTAACCACGTACCACTCACATATAGGTGTCCTAATAAGAAAAGTAACCAAATAAGCGTTGTCTACATTAGGAAGAGTCATTCCAAAACTTCAAATTTCAAGTTAGAGCTCGAACTATAACCCACAAGGAACACTAATGACTTTGTGACCATTCATAGAGCCCTACTTTTTTATGTATGAATTGTTCGTACCTAATTGTGATGGTTAGAATGAGCACTTTTAATTATTTTGGGGTTTATTTTGACCCCTACATGCTGAAATGGTAATTGCATGTGGTGTTACAAGTGGGTCTTGATAAGCCCCAATTGACCAAAAAATTATCACAAGTTTTCATGCAATATTGCCTCCACGTTATCCACCCTTCATTTGGCCAAAATGCATATTTGGGCTAAAAAAATCTCCATTCTTAAGGGAGACCCGGGAAAAAACCATATCAACCTAAAAAGCATCTCTCCTTTGCAAGGTGGGTAGATGAGTCTAGATTATGTTCAAATGATCCGATATGTTTTTGTGAGGCAGTTTTTAAGCCATAACATTATTCAAATCCATAACAGTGTTATGTGGGAATGACAATAATCTATGGAATATTCCTAGATATTTCCATAATGTGAGAATATTCTGTGAAATATTGTCAGTCTCATAAAACATTGTTATGGATCTGAATAATGTTATGGCATGTTGCAAAATATATCTACTGTTATTTTTTGTTGTTTTTTAAATTAATGGCCAAACGACTTTGAAGCCTTTTCTAAGGATTTTAGCGTTGCATTTTTTTTTTAATATTGGCATCAAAGTGGAGTGACATGAGATTTCATTTAGAAAATTATCTTATCTGAAATTTCAATTTACAAAACATTCTTTAGCGGGGAGTGTACACAACATTTTGTGGGCCCTGGTACATGGAAGTAGTAAATCCCAGATCTAGAGAGCTTTATTCTTGACTTTTTGGAAGTTCGGTCTGAATATGCAAAACTTCATAATGAATCTAGGTGCAAGCATGGTAAAATGGACCAAAAAAGTGTTTCAATATCTTAAAATCATAAAAGTTTATGGTCAAACACCTAAAAATAGTGGCAAAATGTTGTTTAAATTTCATTTTTTTTCATGCTTATCTCTACCGTTGTTTTGATTACTCAGATGTAGAATACCAAGATGGGATCTTCAAAACTTAACATTAAAAGTAATGCTCGAAAGCAAATAGCTAGAACTAGCTTTGGACGTAAAATTCATAAACTTAACTATTTTGGACTTTATTTTCATTTTCACATTCACATTCATATTCCTTGAATTCGTTATAAATTTGAGGTCATCATCAAATATCATCGTATGGAATTATTAGTTCAATATAATTTTATTGCATTTCAACCAAAATTTTGATACTTACTTGTTCAATATCACCACTTGCAAACCAGTTGCATTGTCTTCTAAAATATGTAGACTTTTCTTTGAGATTGTTTTTGTCAGCATGAATTGTTTGGCTTTGTAGATCAATATGTTTTTTAAATGTTTACAATTTTTTCACAAAATTCAAATCGAGTATATAGTTCTGAATCACTTTCATGTAAATACCATGGGGACCACTCCCCCTTTGTTTTTGTTAGCATGCAATCAAATGAAGGGGTATTGTAACTACATTGGTCCTAAAATGTAGAAAGGGCTTCGAAGTAAATTAGCATCACCATAATGGGATATTTTAATTTTATACATAATGAAGGGTAGGTGATACTACTAATTTTTTTCTACATTAGGCTTCCCAGAAAACAAAAGAAGTTGTTTTGTTGCCATAGCAAGGGTCATCTTGCATGATCACCCTAATGTTTAGCTACACAATGTTGAACTTTAAACCTTAAGTATTACAAAATGGTAAAGGTATGATATGGTATGTTTATGTACTCCTTGCGAATGTCACGTACTATGTTTGTAAATACAACCTTGAAATCTTCTATAAATGATGTGACTTGAACCCTAAACTCACGAATGCATCGGTTCTTTTGTATGGTCTCATGTTGAATGTGTGTTTTCTTTGTGTCACTCGCGATTTTGTGTATGCGCGAGTCGATTGCATACTTTCCCAGCCATGTGTTTATGTATGACTTCTACATAACATGCTTGCATGTTGTATTTATAATGAATATAGCATGTAAATAATTAGTGCAAGGATAAATTTTTAATGAAAGGTAGGGCGCATGAAATGAATAGGTTTCAGAAGTTTACATAAACACAGACCTACAAAAAGACAAAATCTACATACAAAGCCTCCATGTAATTGGGTCTTGAACGCACGTGATCCTCAAAGAGCCTATATAGTGCCTCTCCCCCCCCCCACAAAAACAAAAAAAACCAGGTGTAAACATGTGCAAGGATCAAGAGTTGTGCACTTTACCGTTCTTGTACCCATCTCAAAATCTTAAGAGCATGGGACAGACATGTCGATGGTTCTACTAGAATCGGGGACGATCTACAAATGTCACGGATCCGGTGTTGTTCATCTGCAATTTAGGCACTTAGTTGGTACCTAGAAATGGGGAAAAGAACAAACCCTAATAGTGAAACATGTTATGTAATTTGTCAAAGTCCAACTTTCTATATGAAATTTGTCCATTTTTCCCTACCCAAAAAAAGCATGCTCCTATGTTGTCCAAAATTGCCCTTCACCCACACATGTATTGTGCCCTCCCAAATATTGACACGTAATTAATTTTTAAATTCAACAAATAGCTCAAATTCAATCCCTTAAAAGTTGTAAATTTACTACTCAAAATTCAATCCGCTAAAATTGTAAATTTACTACCTGAAATTCAATCCCTTAATAGTTGTAAATTTATTATCTCATTCGTCCTTGTTGGTTGGGCACATGGATGAGCACTCGACCAAGCTACGAGCTACAAAACAATTACATTGTTTATGGTATTTAGTGTCACTTATTATTCAGAATTACGCATTGCTATAAAAAAAGTGTTAATGTAGGTTTTGACTAAGTAAAGATGTTGATGTTTCATAGTGTCCAAACAACCCAATTGACCTTTGTTGGTAAAAAATGAGATCTATAGTAAAACTTTATAGCACAACATAACTCCAAGTAGTAAATGACACTAAATACCATAAGCAGTGTAACTCAATGGCACTTGAAAGTGATTGCAAGTGGTGTGAAACAACACCTGTTCAGCACTCACTGCATCCTTTTTAGGCCACGACTTTTACAATTAATCATTATGGGGTCCACACAAGAATCATTCTACTCCTAGTCTAGTGCATCAATAGTGGTCATTCACCGTTTACGTTTTTCTACCTTAGTGCTTCAGTTAGTGGTTGCAACATAAGACCATGTGCGATCGACGAGACACCAAAACATTGATAATCTAAATCCCAAGAAGGAATTTTTTTTCATTTCTATGAAAGTTTTAACATATGCTTACAATCTTAAAGTAGCTCCAAAAGAGCGTTTAGAACATAAAAATCTTTTAGGCTCAATTCCCAAATTCCAAATAATTGTGGGTGCTATAGAGAGGAAGAAGGATTGCATGCAATTTCCAGGGTGGAAAAAGAAAGCTCACAATCCGGTGATAATGGAAGAATTTTTTTGATGATGATCAACAACAATGCACACCCTTCCTACCAACTTGTACACCAACAATTTTTGATTTCTAAATCTCCAACTTTATGATATCACCATGGAATCAATAATGCCATGACACATGTCCATGATTTTGAGTGCTAAAGTGAGGAGGAATTCACCTCAAGATGAGCAATTATGGCAAACTATAGCCATTGGTAATATGTTTAGGCCAACTTTTGGCTTCATAAATTCACAGTAATTTCAATTCAAGGAATCAAATTACCCAAAAAATTGCACCACCTTGTATTTCTCAAGATTTGGCGCAAAATCTCCTCCTAAGTGATTGGTTATGGGTGGCTCTACCTTAGTTTGGCTTTCATTTGGCTAATTGCGACCTTAACCTCAAAGTAACAACGAGAAATTTGAGTGGTGCCTAATAGCCCTAGCACATGAGTGATGGAGAGGGCATGCCACAACGGTAGCTGCAGCACAGGATGCAGCTACTCAGGTGGAAGTGGTAGCAACTATAACTTGGGCAACAACTGCCATGGAAGTGGACCCACTCGAGAATGACACAGTCAGTACATATGGGTTGCGGAGAAGATGTGGGACCCGCTCCTGGTGCGGGGCCCGCCACAATGGCACCTCCTTCATCCCGGCGGCGCTTTGCTCATGTGCCATGTCCTTAAGTTTGAGCAATTGACGTCAATTTCCTTTGACGTCACACCTTTCAACTAGCATGACCATTAAACAGTCCTCAACAAATCCCAAAGACATTGCTTCAATACATGATGCTTTGAAGATTATTTAAGTAAAAACTAAGGACATCAAACATGCCAAAATAAATAAAATAAAATAAAATAACTCGATAGATGTGGATGCAAAGCCATATAAATTAGTTGTGTCTTGTAAATTGATTCGATCCTTGTGCATCAAAGTTTTGTAGTGTAGGTTCCACCCAGTAGGTGATTTTTTTTTTTTTTTTTTTTGCGCTTCAAAATAGTGCTTGCCATGCGTCTTTTGGAGAAGATGAAACCTAGAACTTCTTGAGTTGGGAAGCTAACCTTGTAGATCCTCATTACGAGTGCGGCATTGGTTAACCATTCAAGGATCAAATCAATTCCCAAAAAGTGGACCCCAAAAGTTAGGGCCAAAAACGAACCTTCCAATTGACGACATGTCTTTATTGGCATACGTTGTGACCTCTAAGGTGAAAGAGAGACACTTGAACTGGGTTTGAATCCCAACAAAGCCACTTATTTTTTTGGGACACAAGATTCAAAGAAGGTTGTACATTCCGTAGACCCAATAATCATGGGGCTTGCATTTGAAAAAAGATTGTTTTATTATAGTGAGAGAGAGAGAGAGACAATGCCAATTTCTAGAATTGGAGTGAATGAGGGGCGCTTCACTTTGGTCATAGCCGCAAGTTCATGTGTGAACCCGAGACGGGTTTCATTTGTTATCATTTTACATATAATTGATTGAAGTTTTGTACAAGTTTAATATCTCAAGGACCAGAATATTGCATGATGGATATTACAATTGGTACCAAAATTTGATCCAAGAATAAAAGTAGATTCCCAAATTAAGAGGGAATGCATTTTCATAAAGCAAGAGGGAATTTGATTATTTGGTTTTTGAGTAAAGTGGGAATTTTGCATTGTTAGGTAAACTGCAACTAAGATGTTGCCCTTAGGTTTGTCTAATGTAGATGGTTCTTCACTAGTTACTTTTTCCGAGTAGCCCACTTCTCCTAGGATATGGAATACATGATTACAGTCAAGACTCTATAAGTGTTACCCCTATAAGTGTTATAATTTCATATATGTTAAGAAAATTTTACTCCCCTACAAAAACACACTTGGTAAGACTAGTGAGTGTTATGTGTTAAGTGTTATAACATGCTCTACTCCCTTCTTTGCAGTTGCACCTCTATAAGTGTTAATTTTGAGAAAATCAAAGTAATAATATATGAGAGCATACATTTTAAACATGTAATCACATTTATCCCATATTCTTTGCGAACAAGTCAAATATTCTCTCTTATTTAGAGATCATTCCTCCTTGTGCACTTTCAAGGGAGTTACCACATCGACAATTCAAAATTGTTGGAGGCACACGGGTGTTCTTTCGATCTCTATTGAGAGGGAGATAGAGGAAGCTAGGTGCTTGGTAGAGGTTGATGAAGTTGCTACTCTACTTCATCAACTGATGTTGTTTTGATAGTGAGGTAGGTGACATGATGAATGCTCATGAATACCTCAATTATGAGATGGAGTTTGCTTTAAACAACCCCTATGAACCTACCAATGAGGAGTTTTTGGATATGTATTCCTCAGAACATCAAGAAATTGATGTTGATGAGGTTATGGTTGATGTGGTAGAAGAAGTTGTAGGATTGAGTGTTGCTGAGCGGTCTCTAGAGACTTTGAAGAAATACCTTGAAAAAAGACCAAATGATGCCCTATCACACATCAAGAGCATTTAAGGACTCCATAAGGAAGTTTCTCGTCATACTTCTATAGACTCTTTCTTTCGGTTAGTTTAGTTGGAAGAATCTCGTCCAGTTACTACTATATAGATTATTTCTTTCAATTAGTTTAATTGAATTATGTTTTTTTTATTTTTACTTTTATTTTTATTTTTATAAAACGTTATGTTCTTCATTTTTGGAAATTTTAAGTGTTATTTCTATAAATGTTATTAATCATCGGTATGAATTCTATAAGTGTTACTTGTTATAATTCTATATATGTTATTTTTTTGCTACTCCCGACCTGTAACATTTATAGAGTCTTGACTGTACTATGAGATGGTTAGCATGTCCAAATTGAGGTTGTAGCCGCTTTCTTTATAAACTCTAGAGCTCATACGAATATCTAATTTCATTATCAAAATAAAGATTTTTGTGCTTGTTAAATGGTCCTATAGGACCACCCCCACCCCACCCCACCCCAATTTATGTTGACCACTGAACTAGAATTATTATCACATTTTGAGCACACTCTCCAATCTCTTTTTGGCATCCATTCTTGGAGCCACACCAAACCACATACCACTCAAATATAGGTGTCCAAATAAGAAAAGTAACCAAATGAGGGTTGTCTACTTATTCATATACTATGCTAAAGTATCTTCCAAACTCAAGAAACATGCGAAATGGTTCACCAAGGCCCCATTCGAGAAAGAATGGTCAAAGAATTTGTGATCGTTGTGGTTCCAAGTGTAGAATAACTTGAATAGTGCCACTTGTGGATGGAAGACAATCCTCAATGAATGAACAATTAGATTACTCTCAAAATAAAAAAACGTTGTTGGCACTTCTAGAGTGCACCCAAGTTTATGCATGACCAAACACGTAGACATCTTCTTGGATTTCCATCCATAGGAAGCACCACCATCAACACTTAATAAGATTGTCATGGTCCCAAGTTGATAAATTCGAGGCATGCAAAACCTCGAACAAGATCACCAAAGCATCATGCAAGTCGTTCTCTCGAAATGCGCAACGGTGTTTTGAGTTCCTACCCTAGAACTTGCCCAAACTTGCTTGCAAAAAAGGTTAATTATTTTGTGTGGGCTAATCATGACCATATTTCGATCGAATGTTGATTGAGGACCTCAAATTGGTCTACTACACAAATTATCCCAATTAGTGCGTGTGGTACTAACTCATGAAACACATTGTTTTGTTGTAGATAGGTTTTTTGGGTTGGATTCAAATGAACGAAACACATAGGTAAGGTCAAATAAGTGTCAAATTGAGGTTCTAGGTATTAGGTTATTTGATAGATCACAACGAGTTTTAAGTAAGAATTGGGTGCCAAAACTTATATTAGACTCGGTTTCAGGTGATTGTATGGGGTAATGTGAAATTTAAAAATGGATTACGAGGGTCACTTAGTGTAGTAATTGCAATTGCGCAGTCTCTCCATTGTAACTAACCATAATCTAGTAGTAATGACTCGCTATACCTTAGATTTCAATATTAATCTCAACTCATCAATTGTCTTTTGAGTGCCAATAACATCATATAATTAGGGCCAACAACACCCCAATATGAACCATAATCCTTCTTTAATTAAGTGATATTTGAATGGATCATGCAATATTGCAGTGAAAACCTTGCAAGTTATTGGGTTAATTAATCTTATCTTTAATCTAATGAATTTGTCTAGCAAATGTCCTCACCCGGACCGACTAAAGGACATCCACCTGTAAGTTTCGTAAATGCCAAAACAATTGTCCTTTCCTTGACTTTTAGATGACTTTCATTATAATTCACAAGGGGTCCCTAATTATTTAGATGATATTTGATTATAGCAATAACCCGAACCATAGTCTTGGACAATAGTCTAGAATAGTCTCCTTAGTAATCCAATTCATTCATTGATCCAAGTTTGATTCGTAAACCAATTTTAACAGTCTTATTTTTTATTCTTTGTAACAATTAATCTTCTTTTTAGATTTGCACTTAATATTTATTATTTTGTAATTTGCTGAGCAAGTTTAGATTCAAAATGTAATTAATTAAATAATTCATTCATTCACAATCTCAAAGTGGCAATGGTCATTTTTATCTATCAGAAGTCCTCCTCATTGGTTGGCCATCGGCTTGCTTTCCACAACCTTTCGTTCGTCTACTATTGTATTGCAACTAGCCCCAAAACTTGTCTCTTTGCTACCAATGGTCAAGCGATGCCTTCATGTCTTTACCTTTTCATCTCCAACAAACAATGGCCTTTCGGTAGATCAAGGCTTGTATTATTCGGGCAAATCTCTCAAGCTATGGTCTTCCTCCAACTCACAACCTCCCCAGGCTATGGCCTTTCTCAAGTCCATAATTCATTATAAGAAATTATAATCCTACTCAAAATGGATTAAGGTTTTTGCAGTTGGTTGAAGTTAATTGGATGAAATGATGTTTTCCAGTATAACTGGGATTCTTGATGCCAATTACCACTTAATATGTGTGATCTCAAGACTATGGTGCCTATTCTTACAATCACCGTGTGGGTTGACAATGATCCATGCACTTACATATCATGGTGTTTTCATTCCCTTCATTTTGAATTCTTTTATCGACTTCATAAGGTTGAGCTTCACACCCTAGCCTATGGCCTTAATGAGTTTTGAGTGAACAACTACACTCTAGACGATAGTCTTTTGCTCCAAAACATACCAAACACAACATTTCTCAACATCATTTTCTCTTCTCAGGCTATAGCCCCGTAAAATTTGACTCTAAATTGTTCTCATTGCTCTCACACATAGGGTCAATAAATGGACATTGGGATTACTCGCATAGTTTGTCACAACATCCTAGCATTAGACTATGGTTTCTTACTCAATTAATGAATTCCAAAGTCTTGTATCCCAACCTCTTTGCCTTGTAGACTATCGTGCAATTATGCAGACTTGGGAAGACTCAATCACCCTTCTCTCTAGGGTCAAACTACATATATGTTCAATCCCAAAAGGCTATTTATCACATATCACTTCTTACCCGTGGATGATTTCTTCTACGTAATGAGGGCTACTCACCCCACAAACTTAACTCAAACTAGTTCAAAAGTGCAAATTTTTAGCAAGACTTCACGAACATACTAAATTTTCTTTGGAAAGAGTTAAATTCTAGAAGCATGTTAATTTTTATTTTTAACAATATGTTATCATGGTAACAAGGTATGCAAGTGCTATTCAGTTATTTTTCTTAATTGGACACCTGTATGCAAATGATGTGTGGTTAGGTGTGGATCCAAGAACATACAACAAAATAAAACACATATTTAAAAGAGATTGGACTACAACTTCAAATTATATTAATTACTCTAGTATACTCAACAATCAACAAAATTAGAAGGACCATGTGTCCATTCAATAAGGAAGTAATTCATATGCATTTCCTGTCATTTTCATAATCAAATCATGGCATTATGTCGGTGATTCATCATAGATTTACTTATGCAACACAAATTTCCATAACATTACTCAGCATACAACTCTCGTTCTATGGGCCCTCAAAATATAACAACGAGATACTCGAAAAGCTGCGCAGTGAGACTTAGATTCAATTGAAATCCCAACACCTCATTGTTATATTATGAGGGCCCACATTGCTGAGTAATGTTATGCCAAGACATAAATACGATCAACAAGGAATGAAAAACAAAAACATTTGATAGAATAACACATGCATACCTTAACAATCTTTCACTCTTCCTTCCTCTCATTTTCCTTCTTCCCCCTCCCCCCCTGTGAGCCCAAAAGGGTGCCCACATGTGTGGTTACCCTTAAAAGTTATTAGGAATTGTTTCTTTTTATTGTGATTGCTATTTCAAAACTAAAAAGAGTGCAACCCTTGTGTTTGGAGTGTGTTAGAGTTAACAAGTGAATTATGTTACTTGTGTGTTGTGAGAAGGTTAGTGTTAATTAGATTTAGTTAAAAGTATTTGTGGTTAGCACTTTAGTTATTCGGGAAGGGAATGTGAGTTGTTAGGCTTAAAAGCTGGATTTAGTGCCCGAATTGGGCTTGGGAGCCGCCCACATTGGGATAGGGGGTTAATTAAATTAGGCTTGAGCCGTGTTAAAACTAGGTAAGGGCAAGCCTTATAGGGTGGCAAGGGAACTGGATTTTCGGAAGGGATCAGCTGCCGAGGGAGCCAGCAGCGGCAGCTCTCGGCGAAGGAACTCTCTCTCTCTTGCAGCTGCTGGAGACAGGTGATGGCCGAAGCCTGAACGATGTGGCCGAAGCCTGAACCAGTGGCCGAAGCCTGAACGATGTGGCCGAAGCCTGAACGATGTGGCCGAAGCCTGAACCAGTGGCCGAAGCCTGAAGGAGATGGCCGAAGCCTGAAGGAGATGGCCGAAGCCTGAACCAGTGGCCAAAGCCTGAACCAGTGGCCGAAGCCTGAACAATGTGGCCGAAGCCTGAACCAGTGGCCGAAGCCTGAACGATGTGGCCGAAGCCTGAACCAGTGTGGCCGGAGCTTAATGCCGTGGGATTGATGGAAGTAGGAGTGGTAGTTACTTAGTGGCCATTTAAGGACATGGGGTGTGGACTTGCATTGGAATAGTAGGTGTTGGCTAAGGCTTCAGTTAGATAGTAGATAAAGTAGTTGTAAACAAGTGAAGGATGTTGAATTGGAATGTGGGCATTCTCTTCACTTTGATGTGTGTGTTTCCTTTCATTATTAACAGAGTGTGCACATTATTCTCACTTGATGGTGTGTGAAGTGGAATGGAGATGACAGTCAACTGGTTCATGCTTATGTAAGTCATGAGCCTCCATCCGGACTACGACGCATAAGGGTGGGGGTTTATGGCTGACACCCCCCAAAAAAAAGCCCATATAACCAAAAAGTATGTTCAAGGAAGGAGTGTGGGGGCCCCAAAACCTCCACATGCTTTCTCACCGTCACCCGAAACAAAACACCGACCTTGACACACCTCACCTGCACGAAAACCCAAGCTTTTACTCCCCAAAAACCCCAACCCCAACCCCTAAATCCCAACCTCCAAGGTCTCTTTCTTGCCCTCTCGTCCCTCCTCCGATGACTCACTTCTCCTCCACTCCTCCGCTCTCCATCATCACCCTTTCGCATCTTCACTGCCGTCCAATCTCCAGTTGACATCCCTTCTTCAACCCAATTCCAAGGGTGTTGTAGCAGAATTTGAAGCTTTTGTCTTTGCGTGGATCTTGGGACCATGGGCACTCAGAACGCACAGGGACAGTTTCTCAACCCCAACCCTTATGGGTACTACGATCCATATGCCCGCACTGGGAGTGCCTATGTTCAGACTACGGCTGTGCCTTCAGGCACTGGTAAAGGTAAGCAGTTTATACTGGAAGAACTTGCATCTTTTTGGTTCATGGTAGAACTCTGTGCGTGGTTAGGAATCATGTTGTTTCAGGGTGGATTGGAGGAATTTGGTTGTGTGTGTGTGTGTGTGTGTGTGTGTGTGTTTTTTTTTTTTTTTTTTTTTTTTTTGCTTCTGCTGGATTGCTTCAGTGGTTATGATGTTATCTGCAGTTACAGCAATTGAAGCTATGATACTTGCGAGGGATGGGTATTTAATGTTTTTGCACAAGGATGGCTCTGTGTTTTGAACTTAACCCTATGTTGTTGATCGGGAAGTCAGGCAATACAGAAACTAGTTTTCTTCCCAGATGAGAGTGTTGGGTACTCAATTGGAGGAGTGTGTGTTCAAGTTGTGACCCGGTCATGGTGTTATGTGGTAGGTGTAGTTAGTAGTGGCCGTGAGTGGTTCAATTGGAGAAATTTGGGTTTTTTTTCTTTTTTTTCCTGCTGGATTGCTTCAGTGGTTGTGATGTTATCTGCAGTTGCAGCTATTGAAGTTATGATACTCGGAGGATGGGTATTCTAGTATTTTTGCACGAGGATTTGAAAAGAAAAGAAAAAGACTTAGCCCTATGTTGTTGATTGGGAGGTCAGGCGCTTCACAGACTGAGGTTTTTATTAGCTGAAGGGTTGTGTATTTAATTGGAGGAGCGTGTGTTACAGTAGTGACCTGGTCATGGTGTTATGTGGTATGTATGATTAGTGATGCGATTACAAGTGTCAGTGAGTGGGTTCTGGGGTTATTTTTTCTGCTGGGTTGCTTTAGTGGTTGTGTTGTTTGAGTTTACAGTTATTTGAAAGTATGATCTGTTGAGGGTTAGGTATTCTAGTGTTGTTGATTGAAAAGTGAGGCAATACAAAATGGAATTTTTTAAGCTGAAGTGTTGTGTTGTGTTATGTAGCAGGTCCGATGGATTACCTGAATAAGCTGGGAAAGCAGGCTGAGAACATGGCAGGAAATCTTTGGGGTCATGGTATGATACTCCTTTACTCCTTGCTCTTCTTTACCCTTTCTGAGGGGCTATTAAGAAAACCAAAACAAATTGGCAGGGGATAAAGTGCTGGAACACTTGCCTTGTTCATCTTGAGGCAATAGCTGTCTGTGGAGCCTGACCTTAAATTGAGTGCAAAACTAATATGCAAAATTATGGAAACTCGTGATGTTAGGATCCAGTTTTTGGGATAAAGAGGACTATATGTTGGAGCTCTGTGTAAAGAAGCATTCTGAAACACCCTCATGAACTGCACTCACGATGTCTGGAAGCGAACATCTTGACTGGCAATTGATGGCCAAGTTCATGAGATGGACTCATATGTACATGAAAGCAATCCAACAATACATACAACCACTATTCGCAAAAGCAATTTATAGAATAGAGTTATCCTATAATTATTCAATGGGACTTTTCATCAGGAATTGGTCCCCTATGATATTCTATTGGTTGGTTTTGCATACAATATCATTGATTTCTTTCCACTTGTGATGGTGCATGCTTGTCGGAGGTAGTGTTTGAAAATTGAATGAAGAGCAACCTATTTCTGTTCATTCAGGGCCACATTTTAGCACCTCTTGGCATGCCAGAATGAAGTTTGATCCACAATAAACAAATATAGAATGTTCTTCTTTCAAATTTCCACACTACACTCCAAGCATGCACCGAAAAATTACTGAACATGGAAGGTGTTGTATGCAAACCGATGAACTCCCAAAGAAAGGTCCCTTTGAATGAAAGGATATCTCTAATAAAATGAAGTAAATTTTAATGAACAATGAATATGCTCAATGAAAGTTGTGGGCAACAGTACTAAGATATATTTGTTGGCTTATATGCAGTGAAGGTGGCGAATTCTGTTCCAGACACGGCCTGGGGTAGGCTAACTCACGGAACAAACCTGCTTAGAAAAGGCGGTTTTGAAGGGGTGTATAAAGAATCATTTGGATTGGCGCCAAATGAGATACTGAAAAAAACATATGCGTGCCATCTTTCCACATCAAATGGTGCTGTGGCTGGTACACTGTACCTGACGAATCAAAAATTTGCGTTCTGTAGTGATCGGCCTGTTTCATACACTCCAACTCCTGGTCAATCGGCAAGCAGCATCTACAAGGTACTCCACTTGGCTTTCTTTCTCCTTAATTGCTCTGCACGTACTTCTCTTAGGATATTAAACACGCAATCAGTATAGGATGATTAGCGAATCCAAACTGAGGCTGTAGCCATTTTCCTCAAAAAATTTCAGAGCTCAATGCTTTATTCATCATTGAAGTGAATTCTTTTTTTAATCAAATAATCATATATATATTTTGAACCTAGAATAGTTAACAAATTTTGAGCACCTAATCCAAACTCTTCTAAACACATGTCTTGATCTTGTCCGTTCTTAAGATCCACACCTAACCACTCATCGCTCCAGTATAGGTGTCTGATGAAGATAAGTGAACAAATTAGGCTGCAAGGTTCCCCACTATCCGGTCTCCAAATGTCCCATCTTGGTGGCAAGACCTGGATGACAGGACCATAAGTTGCTTAAGTTAGGGTTTTTCTTTTGTCTTTCTGTTTGTTCCTTTGTTGAAGGCGAAATTGGTTCCCTTCTATTATTCCTAATTTTCAACTTTGCATCCTTACCTGCTTGAAGGCTCAGGTCTAAGGCTTTCCAACCATGACCCCTATCAATAGTCTCTCCCTCAAAATAAAAAATCAATTTCTGCTCCCCAAAACTCATACATTCTCTGCAATAATTACCGAAAGTGACCGTAAAGTACGGTACCCACAAGGATAGTTATTAGGTAGGATAAAAGTCAGTAAGGAAGATGGGTCTTAAATGGTTACTTTTTCCAACTAGCCTACTTCTCCTAGGATAGCCATCTTGTACATGATTAGTGCAAGATGGTTAGCAAATTTAAATCGAGGCTATAGCCACTTTCCTCATAACTTTCGGAGCTCATATGAATATCTTATTCATTATTAACGTGAAGATTCTTGTGCTCATTAAATGGTCATATAGGGGTCCCCAATTATCTTGACTATTGAGCCTCGAATGGTTATCATATTTTGAGAACATACTCCAATCTGTTTCAAACACATGTTGCCTTTTTGGTATCCGTCCTTGGAGCCACCACACCAAACCACATACCACTCAAATATAGGTTGTCCCAATAAGAAAAGTCACTAAATAAGGGATGTCTACCTTAACAGCAGAAAGAGAGAACTAGGTATTTACCAGTGTTGGTCTGATATTGTCCATTTTTAATACCATACGGATATTGATAATGAGGATTCCACTTTTTTGATACCAGTAGGGTATGATATTTGGCAGTGTTTTTGTTTTCGATACCATTCAGGTCTATATACCATGCAAGAACCTTGATGACTGGGAAAAATTGCCCTAGTATCAATATGGTTTAGAATCATACTGACCCAAATACTAACTCAGGTATACAAAGATTCTCTAATTCCTGACATACCCACCAAATATCAATATTTGAGTGGTTTACAATTTTGATACCCACAGGTAGGTTCTTTAATACGATTTTTGATGTTGATTATTGATACCCATGCATTCACCTATATTCCAGTCCAACATTGGTATTTATGAGACGGTATTTGTTGCTGTGACCCAACCAGGTTATTATCCCACTGGACAAAGTGAGGGAAGTTGTACCCGCGTCAAACATAAACAAGCCATCAGACAAGTACGTCCAAGTGGTGACTGTCGACAACCACGAGTTTTGGTTTATAGGGTTTGTGAATTATGAGAAGGGGTTGAAAAATATGCAGGAGGCAGTCCGAAGCAGGTCCCAAAACTATAACACTGGGGCAACTCCTCCCCCTCCACCAGGCTACCCTAATGCAGCAGCCTCATCCTATGCAACAACAGGCAGTGGGCCTTATAATAATTCTTCTCCTCCTCCATATAATAATCCTTCTTCATACCCTCCAGCTCAGCGTGCTACACCAAGCATGTACCCGCCAAATGAGCAGGGATGGCGTCCAGCTCCCAAATGACAAATGTCTTCTGGAAACCAAGCTGGGTGGAAATAGGGAACATAAGCATCTGACAGAGGTGGCATTCCATGATTGGCATCTGAGGTGACTTCCTTAGAGCCTAACCCTTGTCCTCCCCTTGCATTCAATCTAAGCCGTAGATCTCCATGATCGAAAGGCCTAGAGGAGATGGGACCCAAATGGGTATGTCCATTATAATTTCCCTTGGTAGATACATACATATTAGTCCATGTGAGCTGATGGCATTGTGCATACAGAGAGTTGTGGTCATGTTGATCTAGTTAGTGGTTTCACAAAGATGCATGTGTAGGATATTTGTAGATTAAAAGGTCAAAAGCAATATAAATTTGCTGGGAGATAGATTACCCAGCTTGTAACATGTGATTATTAGGTCAGGTAGGTAAGGTGCCACAGTAGTCAGGATCCTAGAATTTGAAGCTACTTGGAATGTCAATTTTGATGATACTGCTGGCAAAGTATATGTGTCTTGCAGGTTTGATGTCTTCCTCGGACTGGTTTAAGTTACATGTTATTCAGTACATTGTGCTTGTTCTCACATTTCTGGTTGTGATCTGAATCACCAACTTTCGCATCAGTCAAACATCAAGAATGGATGAGTTGGTAGTATTCTTGTATGTGTCGGCACAAGGAGCATGTAATTATATCTTCATCCTCCAGCTGATTTGTTCATCTCTTCTCTTCTGGTGGTTTGAAGCATTCACCTGAACTGTGTGGTTGTTATGTTTGTTATGTACTTGGGAGTAGACCATGTTATAATGCTTTAAATCTCTGAGGGTTACATCTTTGGACCATGGTAACTGCAACTGATCTTCCAGTTTGTTGATCCTTGACCCGGCGAACTAACAAGTACATTGGTACCTTTCCGGATGATTGTAGTGGATGGTGCCGTCCAATTCTCATCCACTCCCCAACCCAAGTGGACTTAACCATGGTTAAGAGATGGAGTAGGCGGAATACTCTAGCTTTCTTTGCCATGTGTGAGGAGAACTTTTTTTAAGCATCACTTTTTGGATACACATCTCATGATGCCGACTATTATTATTATAACTTATAAATAGGAAGGAATGCCACATGCCAACTACAATTATTATATATTGAAAAGAAAGTAATGGGTTAGGGTTTGAAATTTCAAAATGGGTGGTGTCCATGCCTTTAATTTAAAATATATTAATGTGCTTCTCTTTTATAGTGTGGGAATCCTATATACTAAAGGGTACACATAACAATGAGAAGATCTGCATTGCAATTGCAAATGAGATTGTCAATTGTAGCTTCATTCAAGCTTTTCACAAGGTATGCTTCACTAACTACAATTTTGAAATTCTAATCATTTCTTCATTTGTAGTTTATGCTATGTGCTATCTCCATTAAAAATACTTTCTTTAAGAAGTGATAAGATATTTCACGAAACAAATAGAGATACAATTCTAAATTATTTTCGGTGTGTGATGGTATTGCCTCTACTTTGAAAAAATAAGTCAAATATGCAATATCCATTGCGAAACGAACAGTGATACAATTCCAAAAAAAATGGTTTGTGATGGGTATTGCATCTACTTTGAAAAAATAAGTCAAATATGCAATACCCATCACGAATCGAACAATGATACAATTCCAAAAACATTATGGTTCGTGATGGATATTGTATCAATAAAAGTTTATGATGCATCTTTTCGGTGCATGATGGGTATTGCCTCTACTTTGAAAAGTAAATCAAATATACAATACCCATCACGAACCAAACAGTGATACAATTCCAACTTATTCAATTCCAACCAAATATTCAATCCATTATGAATTCAATATTTTGTAGAGAGGGGTATTGCACTTATAATTTCACTATTTTTCAGGATTTTCTTGCTTTACATACGCAAAATATATGTTACATATTCGGTGTGTAATGCATATTGCTTTATGCATTTCTTTTGGAGTATGCAGAGGCCAATATGCCAAGGAAGCCGAAACTTCCATCACTGCACAACAATCCAAGCTAGGGCCAATATCTTTTCAAGATATTCAACGGGCACCAAAGACAAGGAAGGGATTTGGGAAGATGTTAACTATCATGGCAGCATATCTTCCTTTCAATAAAGTTGAAGACTTCATAGCTGGCCAAACCTGTGCAAATGGCTCTGCTATTGAATGGATTGTTGCTGCTAGGATTCATGGGTACAAGTGGGAAGACCTCAAATTGATTCTTATATTGAGCATGTTTATTATGAGTGTGCATTTGGACCGAAAGACCATACAGGAGATCTTCAACACCCTCATTCAAAAAAACGTGGATGCATTGCTAAATTTTCCATCAAACAACTTCTTTTGTTCCTAGATGTAGTTGAGGTTGCCTACTACCATGTTGACCATACAAGGGAAGATGGATCACTTGCCCATGGATTGGAAGACAAACTTTCGATAGGGATGAAGTTGGCTTATCAACCCCGGATGTCAAAAGAATTGAAGGCATGGGTGAAGGCACAATTGGCTAAGGAGTTCATTGCTAAACAATTTTATGAAGAGCACAGGCATAATTGGATTCTAAGGAGGAAGATGAAATGCCCAGACATGCGTGATGATTTTGTTCAGCTTAAGGATATTGCTTATTATGAAAGTAGATTGAAAATGGAAGTATGGCACCGCCACCATAATGACTTTGATAGTGTGAAGATATGACATGTAGTCCAATCTCATTGAAACATGTGTTTTTTTTATGTCCATGTTTAGATTGACACCTAACCATATACCACTCAAATATAGTTGTCCAAATTATTTTTATGTTGGATTAACACATGTCTACCTTATCATAGATGTGTATGTTGATATGGTAAGGTAGAGGTGAGAGCCTAGACAAAAACATCTGCCTCGGCCTTTAGATGTTAAAGAAAACGATTTTTTTGTTGTTGTTGATGCTTACAAAAAAAGAGTTTGATGATCCTCAAAGAACCAAGTTATTCCAAATGGAGGACGTTAAGTTCCCCCCCATGAACTTTTCGGACTGTCAGATCCGGGCAGGGGCAGCCGCCCGTCCAGACTCGACCAAAAACTGCTACCCGCCTACCTGACTTCGAAAAAACCATTGCCAATGCATTTTTGAAGGCCACTTATCCACAAATCCCATATTGAGTGCACTTCACCTTCAAGGTTCCAAATCCAATATATATGTTCACTTCCATCAAGTAAATAAGCAATTGACTGGGATTTCATGGTCAAAGTGAACCCGCCAATAAAGCATGTAATTAACTTGGAAGTCAAAAATATTACAAAACCCTCATTAGCATTGAGGTTATAATTTTTGTGGCTTACCATTGAAAGGGCTTTTGTCATTTTAAAATGGAACTAAAATTAGTGAATTATTTTTATACGTAAAATATTATAATATTTTAGTTAAATGCCTTCTACTTTCACAAAGTTTTCATATGCATTTAGACTAATTAAGTGTGATTGAATGTAATTAAGTATAATTAATCCTGATTACTTCTAATTAAGCCCAATTAAATCAGAAAGCATGCTTACCAAATTAATTAAACCTAATTAATAATAAAATGTACCTACTGGGATTAATCATGAATTACTAATTTCTGATTTATTTATTTATTGATTTTTAATTAAGCATGCTTTCTGATTTAACTGGGCTTAATTATAATTAATCAGGATTAATTATACTTAATTACATTCAATCACACTTAATTAGTCTAAATGCATATGAAAACTTTGTGAAAGTAGAAGGCATTTAACTAAAATACTAAAATATTTAACATATAAAAATAATTCACTAATTTTAGTTCCATTTTTAAATGACAAAGGCCCTTTCAATGGTAAGTCACAAAAATCATAACCTCAATGCTAATGAGGGTTTTGTAATATTTTTGACTTCCAAGTTAATTACATGCTTTATTGGCGGGTTCACTTTGAAAATGAAATCTTAGTCAATTGCTTATTTACTTGATGGAAGTGAACATATATATTGGATTTGGAACCTTGAAGGTGAAGTGCACTCAATATGGGATTTGTGGATAAGTGGCCTTCAAGAATGCATTGGCAATGGTTTTTTCGAAGTCAAGCGGGCGGGTAGCAATTTTCCAGAAAATCTGGATTTTCTGGACGGGCGGCTGCCCCTGCCCGAATCTAACAATCCGAAAAGTTCGTGGGGGGGGGGGGGGAACTTAACGTCCTGCATTCCAAATTTTGTGGCAGAATAGCATTTGCTTTTGATCAAAATCCTGGTTATGCTTTTCTCTTGTCAGTTAAGAAAACTCCATCTACACATATTGTATTTGTTGATAACTCGAAGGCCGAAGCACAAAAAATTGAATTCGTCTGTAGTAAGTAAGCAGGATCTGTAAAGAGCAAAACTAAAGTCATCGGTTTCAATGGAGCAAAGTTGGCAATTTAGGATGAATTGGCTTGCAATCCTTCATAACACCATGAAACCCACATGACTGTCAATGAACACTTTCAAATCTCATAAATAATTCCCACAACTTTTAGAATTTTATGACATCACTTGCATTAGCTTACATGGACTGAGTTGCTATGATATTGAGGTGCTTCTTGGTTTGGCATTTAAAATTAAAGGATTATTGGAACATGACAATTTCCAGCTTTTACATCTCATAATTTGCAAGGTTTTAGATCTCCCACCTCACAGGAAGGAAAGCAAGATTTTATCATCGAGTTACCTACTTTCTGGTGTTCAAGAATAACCACTTCAACTAAACACATGTTTGAATGTAATTTCAATATTAGGGTGTTGAACAAACATTTTTTTGAATATAATTTTAACATGGCACATGCCAATTTGTGGATCATAGTAATCTAAAATATGGATGCCAAAAATTTATTTTGCTTCACATCAATTGAATTGAAATGAAAGGAAAGTGGTTTCAAAGTCCCAAATGCGAAATGGGTTATGGGATTAAAAGTACATCAAGAGGATGTCACACATGTTAGTTCCCTTGAATAGTGGATTTTAGTAGCCTCCATGAGACAAAGGCTAATATCAACTTCATGGTCCAATTGGAAGAAAAACTTAAAACTTCCTAGTCACTACATTTTTTCTCATATAATGAAGGGAACTTATCTCTCGTGGAAATGTAGAAAGGACACCCCAACACAAAGTGTGCCTCGTTTATTAATTACATTGTAAGAGCAAAAGTGACATAATTTATTATCTTTGCATATTGGGATAGTTGACCGTAGGTGAGTTTCAATGACATGTCTATGATTCAAATTCAATAAACAACAATGAATTTTGTGTGGGGGTGGTGTCAATGGTTGCTTCAAGTACGATTCACATTCATGATCACTTCCATGTCACTTTCTCACCATTTTTGGTTAGGAAGTTGCTTAATTGCTGCACATGATGGAGCCATCCACAACCATACATTTATAAATAAGAGCACTAGAATCGAGAATCCAACACAACCAAAAACAAAGTCCATACATGGACAAATGGTCGTCAAATGACCAAATAAACCACAAACTCTCCAACCACTTATGGAATGCCATAGGCACATCCAACGCCCAAATTATGCAAACTTTAAAATTACAATATGCCTAATACATAGGAAACCGTAGAAAATTTATCTTCTAGCCCCTCACCCACCCGAATCCCAACTGCACACTATGCCCTAACAATGCCAAAGACACACGACCCCACCTCCTCTCCACTTGTGAGAACCAACACAAAAAAGGCCTCAAAATATCACACTACAACAAAACGGTATACCTCATTGCCCAAACATTGCAAGCCAACAAATTCACCTGATTCTTTACACTAAACAACACATGGAACTTCAACAACAAGCCACCCGATTCAACAATCCTGGAATGGCTACTTCGATGCACTTGTGCACACGCACCATGCCAATGCCAATGCCACGCAAAACTAAGACTTGACATCCTCTGCATATTAGGAGCCCCAAACCAAAGCCCAACGCCAAATGTCAAACATAAACACACTAATTAACACCCTACAAAGTAACAATGGAAAATAAACCCCCTCATAACCATTACAAATGGAATAACAGGAGCCATCACAAACACTCTATAAGAAGCATACCAAACTCAATATCCTAAAATCTAACATTAAAACCCTCATGAGAAATTACGCCATAAGGCTAACAAGCTTGTATATTCACACCGGTAACTAGTTACATGTGTTACTTCTTTAGTTTCTTTTATGAGGGTGGTACTAATTCCAAAAGAACACACCACTGAGACAAGTTTGAAAGTTATTGATGGCTGAAATTTTTATTGAGTGACACTAAATCCATGAATACATACTCACTACGATAGATTTCAAGAAAATTAGTGCATGCTCTAAGATATTTGTAGAGTGATTAAAAAAAATTATATGAGAAGACATGCTTCTCAATGAATAGTGCAAAGTGCCGATACTTTCAATGAATAATGCCAAGTGCTAGTACTTCCAGTGAATAAATTTGTATGAATAATACTTTGAGTGAATAGTGATGGGATGATTAGTGCTTCCTAGATCTTTTGGTGGCACTACAATTTGCCCTCTATATGTTGTCTTTATAACTATTAACATTTATACTTTGGGGTTTCTATTTGCCCCTAATTAGAAATGATAACACCTATAGAGGGCAAATTGTATCTTCATAGTGTAAAGAAATTAAGTTCAACCTTCACTAATTTCCCACACTCACTATTAGCCATCCCTCACTAATTGGGATAATTTATGCAGTGTAAAGCATCCCTTATAGATACATATACCTATCCAAGTTTGAATGTACACACTTAAGATTTGATTATTATGTATAGATAATTTACAAGGCAATTCCACGAAAAATTTCAAAAGATATTCACCTTGACTCCAATAACAAGAAGTCAAACTCTCTATATTCCTCATTTGGATTTGCTAATATACTCAAGCAATTCCAATTTTGTTCTCGAAACTTACATAAGTGACTTAGGCCATTGTATCCTTGGGGCTAGATTGAGGGCCTGCCCGAATCCTAAAAATTGGCCAAATAGGATCATATGGTTTCATGAAATTCGGCCCAATGGCTTTATACTAGGGTTGGGCCCAAACACTCACTCATCCCATGTGGTGTCCTAGGTGGCATAATTTTGGCTTCATTTGAGGAAAGACCCTTCTAGCCAGCTTGAAGAAATCGGGACAAGCTTTTTCTTGACCCAAACTCTCAACATGGCATGATTGGGCTCATCCGTTGGATAATG
Organism: Polytrichum formosum; assembly: GCA_964035585.1. NCBI lineage: Eukaryota > Viridiplantae > Streptophyta > Polytrichopsida > Polytrichales > Polytrichaceae > Polytrichum > Polytrichum formosum. The sequence continues at coordinate 1,716,491 of OZ037939.1, forward strand.
AACATCTCTACCACCGAACCCTAAAAGGTTAAATCTCTTCACTACATCTTCCCCTCAAGAACATGAAGACCTAAAATCGGACCTCATCACTTTACATGTGACAAGGTTGGACTTGCAAAAAAATCATAAAGTTAGGCCAGATTGAGGGCTTAATTGCATATGAATCAGGCCGGTGTTTAGGCCGGCCCCAAGCCGTGTATAATGTGGGTATGCTCAATCGTGACAACAACTGTGCTTTCAGGTTTTTTATTTATACTTTTTATTTTTAAATACTATTTTTACTTTTTATAAAATTATTGTGAATAATTCAGGAATTAACGCACCAGGCCTCACAAAATGGGGCTCAACCCACTGCTACGTAGCTTCGGCCCGAACCTAATTCTTAGGTTAGGAGGTCGTCTCTCTTCTTGGCCCGGCAGGCTCCCGCTGTCCTTCCCTTTGCAAAGAGCTCGCAGTTCTGAAGCTCTAGGGTTTCTAGGGTTTTCACGCTTCCAGCGGCCTCGCTCGCAACATGGCGATGGGGAGGACCGTATTGCACATGCCCTCAGGCCCTACGGGTGTCGTCGCAAAGCTCCATCCCACCGTTCTCTTCAACATTTGCGACTCCTACATCCGCCGAAACGATCAGCAGGAGCGCGTCATCGGCACCTTGTGTGGCTCCATCTCCTCTGATGGGACCGTGGAGATTCGCAACTCCTACGCCGTGCCTCATAGTGAGATGGCCGATCAGGTTAACTTACTTTCTTATTGTGGTGATTGTCTTGTTGATCCTCACTATGCCGGAATTGTTTTGTTTAACGACTCGGTGGAGTGGAGTCATGTGAGATATTTTTGGACTTACAACTATTTCAAGAAGATTCTCAAATGTCAAAGAATTCTTACTTTACAACAGGCACTCTTTCTGGCTATGGCTTAACTATCTCTGTTATCTCAATTTTTTCGAATGGGTAGCGGCTGACTCGTTTTCCATAACAATGTCTTGCATTCGCAAATGGAATGTACCTTTGCAGCGGTTTGGTATGGTATATTTAAGAGAAATAGTACGGACTTACAACAAACCCAAAAAATTACTCAATTATGAAGAATTCCTACTTCTCATCAGGCAGTTGTCTGGCTGTCACTTAACTGTTTTTGTCATCTCGATGGTCTTAGATGAGGCAGCGTCATGCCTGGTTCGTCTACCAATGACGATGGCTTGTATTTACAAGTGGGATTAACTGTAGTTGTAGTTTGCAACGATTTGGTATGGGTTCTATGTGTAGCAGCAGATGATGCTTCAAGGATTCCACTTGCGTGAATCTTCAGTGGCAATTGTGGTCTCGATCACTCTGTTCTAGGTTACAAGAACAATCTTATAGGGTTTGGTTACACATGAGAGGTTTCTTTATTAGTTCGGGTCAATATGTGTGGGATCGTGGATCTGGAAGCACTGCATATGTAACCTAATTCTCTCATTAGACTTAAATGATAAGAGGGGCACATGGTGCTACAATTAAACCCACAGCTGGCACTCCCAAATAAGTGGGAACGAGCTTACTGATGTAAGCCTGCAAATGGTGCTCTGTACTTTGGATTATTGACTATAATTTCATGCTGTGCATCGCTTCTGTATGTAGGTTGCAGTTGATATCGACTACCACCGAACCATGTTTGAGCTGCACCAGCGTGTAAGCCCCAAGGAAATCATTGTTGGCTGGTATGTATCCTTGTTCCAAAAAAAATTGTGCTTTAAATTAATTTTTATTCTCCTCCCTCAATTGTCTTCCCTACATTTTATACATTTGGATGTTGTTTAGGTGTCTGTTACTTTGTGTGAAAGGATGAACTATATGGCCGTGTCAGAAGGATAAAGGGCGGCTTGCAAGCAGTGAAAGTCAATTGTTCTCAGTATGCATAGATTGTAGCTGGTGCCTAAAATCACCAAATGAAAGCGTTGTTATGAGTTAGTTGGAGGGCCTGAACCCTCAGAAGGCCCTGCACTATTATGGGGTCTCTCAGTTTCATTCTAGCTTCAGAGAATCCGGACCTCGGGCTTTTAATCAAGAATCCAGAAGTTCAAGGGATTCGCATTTAAAAACCTGGCTCACAAATGATGTAGAAGTCTTGGGGTGGCTTGATGCTCTCCTCCATTTATATCTTAAAGAGCGTTTTGGGTTTTTGCAGGTACTCCACAGGTGCTAGTTTGAGCCCAAGTGATACATTGATCCATGAGTTCTATGGAAGAGAAGTAAGCAACCCAGTTCTGCTCACTGTGGACACTCAATTCACAGAAGAGCGAGCTAATATCAAGGCATTTGTGTCCACTCTTCTCACCCTTGGGGATCGGCAGCTAGCAGCTCAATTCCATGAGGTCCAACTTGACTTGCGCCTCATTGAGGCTGAGAGAATAGGATGTAAGGAATTTTTTTTTCTTTTTCTATATTTTTGTAGCTTCACACACTACACTGATATATTATGTACAGTAGCTTTCTTTTTAGTATTGATTACATAGCCAGAAAAGAAGATGAACTACAGTTATTTAACTATGTTCTTTTGATTTGTTCTGACCAGGCACAATCAATTTGTTCAGATTCTGACTGATGGATGTGGTACTTTGACAGTTGATCTATTGAAGAAGACAGTAGTGGAGAAGTTACCCAATGATGTTGAAGGTCTGGAATCCACTATTGAGAGGCTGCAAGGGATGATTGACACAGTCTTCAGATATGTTGAAGATGTTGTGGTAAAGCCCTCTAAAAGCATTGCTGTTTATACACTCACTTTCTGCACTATTCATCACCAACCCACAAACGAACATCAGATTAATTATAGTGGGTCACATTGTTTTCTAGTAACACCTTTCTCACTACACAAAGTATCTCATCTAGTGTTGCATTGAAATTGGTGTGCCATGTTAATTAGAATGGTCTTCATGGCTTGCCATGTAGCACTGAGTGTCATATGACACTGTCTCTAGTTGCCACCCAGTGATTGCAAGACAACTGATGTGGCTTGATAGTAAATTGTGTTCACCATACTAAATCAGATGTTTAGTGTAATGTTTATTATTGTGGGCAACATGATTTACAAAGTGATGTAGATTAATGTGGGTCAGCAAATTATGACAAGTGGCATAGGCAATATGACGGCACTAAGACAACAGGCTTCAGTAATTTGTAACAAGACAGTATCTCAAATTTAGAGACTATGTGGCACAATAGTTGTAATGCCACAGTAATTCAGATATATAGTGTAGCTGACATTTGAGTATTCTATCGATGGTCACCTTGTTCCATTGTTAGGAATAACAGCTTGAATGACTTTTGCAGGAAGGGCAAGTTGAGCCTGACAACTCTGTAGGAAGGTATCTTGCGGACACTTTGGCTTCAGTTCCCAGAGTGGCCACTGATGCTTTTGACAAACTCTTCAATGATAGCATCCAGGTACTGTTTCTACAGGAAATTCATCTGATTGTTGCTCTAAACCATGGAATATCTTGCTAACAAACATGGGAGGCTGTTGTGATGATAATAGTAGCCCTATTAAAATACATATGATCCATTTGTGGTTTAGATATGCACATTTTTGTCAATTGAGATACACTACAAAGTTCTCATAAGAAATGCAACTTAATACATGTTGCTGACTAAACTGGTGTTGGGCGAATTGGCAATGCAGGATCTGTTGTTGGTGTTGTACTTGGCAAACCTCACAAGAACACAGTTGACATTGGCAGAGAAGTTAAATACAGCTGCTCAAATAGTTTAGGTTCTACCTTGAACAGTCAAGCATGTAGTTCAATTTTGTAAGGTGAATCCGGAAGTTGTTCCCAACTTTCAGGGGATTGAGCAATCCTCTCAGGAATGATCCAGTTTCAGACTTGCAAAGCCAATTTTCATACAGAGAATGCTGATCATTACCTCTATGCAGGTACATGTGGGAGACCTTGCTTTTAGCAAGGTTCCCTACAGTGCACTGTTTTCTCAATGTCTATGGCTTGAAATGAGGAAACTGATGTTTGATCTTCCAGCATTTGGGAAATAATGCCTTCCATTATGCACTTCTTGGATTAAGGGTTGAAAATCAGTATGTCCTGGAATATGTTGTGCCTTTGTTTATTAGCCTTTTGGCTTCCCGGACTTTAAAACCAATTTCATTTCATTTCATTATAACTTTTTTTAATTGTGTACTACTGTCCCTCATCCATCTAGTTCCAAAGCGTTGTTAACCTGGTTTTGAGTTTTTTTGGTTGGATCGAATTCCACTTCTCAATTTTTATACAAATAAAGTCGTCTTGTTCCTATGCAATGAAACGACAAACGTTTTTAGTTTAAAATGGAAGTTAATAGCAAAAAAAGCCTGGATTCACTCTTTGGTAATTTTACTGGCCAGAAAACCGGTAACTGCATTTAGTTATTGGAAAGTGGAATTTGTTTCATCTTTGTCACGATTCATCCCTTCACCTACTTCATGTTACCTAAATGTATATATAGGTAAATGAAAAGGTATTTCTTCTGTTGGTGTATGTGGACAAAGCCTATTATTATCCATTTGAGAGTGAGACGAACAGCCTCGTAGAAGCTTAACTGGAAGCCAAGTGGTCACCGAGGCTGGATGACCGGTCCAAGTGGCTGCAGGCTTACTTGAAGTGCATATGAAGCTCCTTGGACTCTCCTAAAAGCTATCTTAGGAAGCAGGATAAATGGCTCTAGTGGCTTTGGGGCCCTGAAAAAGCAGTATGTAGAGGATTCTTGGAGATTGCACATGTGAATTGGTGTATAGTTTGAATAGCCCCTGGAACAGGTATAGTATCTACACACCAAATAGAGAAAGCCTACTGAAAATAGAAGTATCTTCTAAACCAGTCATAAGTAAGAATTAGGGATGTCTAGTGAAAGCCTGTAGGTAGTTCTACTCTGTAGGTGACGATGACATAAGCTTGGTGTCCAGAACTCTGACCAATGAATGGTCAAAAGGAAGAAGGGACACTGATTATGGGTAAATAGTGTGGGCAGATGTATTGTGAAATGAAATGAAATTGATCTTAAAGATTGGAAAGCCATTAGGCTTATGGTACTAAAAGTACATCAAGAAAGGTTAATTCCCAAGAGTAATAGAGGGCGAGAGGATTACTCATCCAACATAAACGTCTTGAAATAGTATGAATCCCAGATGTTACCTTTTTTAGTTGATGTGATACTGGATGTAGCTTGAAAGAGCCTGAAATAGTTTGGTTGAGGTCATTACACATGAATCAGCCACAAGTTCATTTTGGGTCAAGATTTTATATTGAATGGATAACAAGTACGTTCATATGCAACAACTCCCTCTACGCTACAATGGGCAGTCCCATCTAGAGGATTAGTTGATTTAAAACCATCAAGATGTACTTTCAATCTCATTAGCATTTTTGGCTTCCCGGACTTTAAAATCAATTCCATTTCAATTTCATTTCATTGCACAATAAAATAAGTGTGAAACCCTAGTTACACTTGTCATCACTAGTAGGAAAGTTGGTTTTTGCGAACACTTGGTTTGAACATGGTTTTTTCATGTGCATGATCCATGCTCCATTTGACATGCCATCCTCGACCATTGGTTTCATTGTCAAAAGGGCCAACACTAATTATGTCCTATTAAACTTGTAGTACAATATGAATGCGGGGTGGGCCACGGTCTCCCTTGGCTTAATTTGACACCCTTGACATAGTCGTTACCCCATGTCCTGGTTGATGAAGAAAATTATATCTAATTTAAATAAGATGTTAGCTTCCTATGCTTGAGGTTCCACGTTGTACCCAAGATGATAGTCAATCCTATTGCTTTTCCACCTAGCAGTGATCTACCTTTACCTACCAACATATTGATAGGGTAAATGCCTACAAGCTTAGTCATCATCACTGCATCTTGTTGCACGCTACTAGCTGGTACAATTGGTTAGAAGGCCCTTTGGTAATTTGCATCTTGTAGTTAAATTAGAGTATGGCAACAAATATTGGTGTTTTTGGCCAACTTCATGTAGATGTTAATTAACATCATTTAAGTTAATATCCCATGCCTACTATGGTTGTTTAGGGATTTTTTTACAACATGTAGTATATTATTTGCCAAGACATATAACAACTCATTAATTAGAGCATTGGGCGCTCCATGTGTGCAACATAAATTAAATTACTATAAAAATGTAAAATTGATAGTTCTGATGCAGCAACAAAGGAATCCGTGCATCTTCTTGATGCGGTCCAAATGGAGAGCCAATATCATCTCGTCTACTACCATTTGATTAACAAACTCTACAATGGTTTTTGCATCTAGCCAAATCTTGTCATACCCCACACTGTGATGCCTCTTCTTCAAATTCCTCATTCCTTGCATGCATACAAGTCAAGTACATGCCTTAATCACAACATTGTAACATGGTTTGAGGTGACTTAGAATTAGACTTAAAATTTGATCAACATTAAAGATAATGAAAAATCACATAATTCAAATTCCATACAAAGCATCAAGGAGCATGTTTAGGCAAGCGATGGGATTTGAGGGCGCTTAGGAAATCTTGTACTCTGAATTGGAAATGATTTGAAAACATAATGAAACAATGTTGGCCCCATATGCCCCGCAAAATACCCAAACCACCCAACCAGTCCTTAACCTTGAACATCATGATCGAAACAACATTTTGCTCCATATTTTCCTAGGGTGAACAAATGCACACATGAGCTGTAATAGTCAAACCCAAACCTCACAAAACCATGACATGAAACAAAGAGGAAGGAATGGACTTACTTGAATTGGTAGTTGATGTTGATCTTTTGCTCAGTTGTGTACCCATTGGCTTCGAAGTTGGATGTGCACCCGATTTGTCTCTGAACCTTGTTTACTTCCCTCACCCTTCAAGTTGGATGTCGAAACACCCAACCTCCATCCTTCCAAGGAATTCTCATCCACAAACACAACGACAATCGAATGGAAGCCACAAAGTTCATATGTTAGATCTCATCATGGTAGAAGAGAGTAGAAGCTTCAAGGTGGATGAAGGTGGACCTAGGTGGATGATAATGGTTCCCATGCATTGGCATCATGCATGTTGGATGACATAACAAGTATATGGTGATTTGAATTGAGTGTTGCTCGGCAACTCCCTTCTTACTTCAACCTCCCAACAAGCTCCATCTCCTCCAACAAGTCATCCTCTGCATCTTCCAACCCTAATTTGATTATTGAACATACAAGATTGAGAACAACAATGCTGACATCTATGACACACACGCCACTTCTCATAATGGGACCATAGGAGGCTTGAGGGTGATACCGATCAGATCAGGAGGCGAAACATCAAAGGTGAGTTGTTTCTAATTTGATACTTCCTACTCTTTGAATTGTTGCATGTAAGCTCCCATTGCTCACATCTCCAAAGTTCAAAATATCTCCCTATGCCCAAGTGAGGCATCATGTTGGTGCCTAGGAAAGTTCCCTAGCCAATTCACCTTCACTTCCTAAGCTCACTTCCCAATCCGCCCTTAATCTTGTCTTGCATGATAATGTAGAAAGAGCTTGGGCATTGTGTTGGCTTCAAGTTTGAACTATGAGTTTCATGGCAATTTGGTTTGGTTTCATGGCGATACGAATTCTAGTTTCCTTGCAATTTAATGTCACTTTCATGGCAAGTCAGTCGGTTTAGTGTCATGGCCCATCCCCTTTTTGTTTCCATCAATTAGAATTACTATCTTGGCAATTTGATTTTAGGGGGATAGCTATGTGGAATAAAGGGTGCTGACAATGTAGAAGTGGATTCCAATGTAGCAATCATGCCTTAATTGAAACTATCCACTTGACCTTCTGATGCATGGGATATTGTGGGCAATGAGCAGGACAATACTTGTAGTTTGTCAAGTGCCTCTACAAATAAGGCAACGCCTTAAGGATACCAAGCTCAAAGTGGTCCATCATGCAATGTACGTTATAGAAGAGTTGGTTCTCAACATCCAGAAGGCTACCAAGTGTTGGTTCTTGTGAGAGCACAACACCTGGGACAACTCCATCGTCCACTCACTTAACTAACCCCATAGAGTCAACACCCACATGTGGTCTAAATGATGAAGCAGATTAATATAGAGAGGTTCCCCTTGAATTCAACGAGGAAGGTGTTCAATCTAAAAGGTTTAGGGTTTAGTTAAGAGGTGTAGAGGCTTGTAAATATGGGTTGTGAGAATCACAACCTAGTGTAGTTTAAGATTTATTCGTTTATCATAAATTATTGAAGCCATAGCAATGAGATTGCTCAATGCGAAGTCACATGTGAATAAATGGTTTGGCATACAAGCAATTACCTCACTTCACTTTGCTCCAAATTGTGACATAAAGAATTGTGCATGCATGGAATGGCTTGGATATGTACAATAACTTCCCACTAGAATGGTCATTATTGTTGTAATACGTGCAGTTAAAAGATGTGGTTGGAAATCACGCTGCACATTTATCATTTGTAAAAATAAAGGTATATTGAGCATATGTTATTAGCAATAACTTACAAATGTTTATGGAGACGTTGATTACATGAATGGAATTACGGCAAAGGTTGTGTAAAAATTTGTAAAAATGCGTAAAAGTAGTGACTACAATATTATTTGGTGGATGTGTAAACAAGGGTATATTAAATCCAAGAATTAGTGACATGAGGGAAAGTGCTTAATTCAAGCCCAAAGGGACTAGTAAGCCTTGCTCTTAAATATAGCCATGAAGTACCATATTGTGTGTCGAAAGGGGCGTGACCCTTAGTGCACAACTTACATGACAAGGATTTGACACGGTATGCGCGGAGGACCATGGTCATAGACACAAATGCGAAGTACCCATTTTGTGTTCAAATGGTTTTTTTCCCCCAACGCAAAAGAACGACACTAGATATTGCATCTAGTGAGGCACTTACTGAATGGAGTTACACAATGTTGTATCTTTTCACTAATAATGTAGTTTTTTACCAAGTAAAGATGTTAATGTTCAAACAACTAGTTTGATTTTTGTTGGCAAAGAAAAAAATGAGATATCCAGTAAAATAGTTATGGCATTGTGTAATACCAAATAATAAGTGACACTAAATACCATATTTATAGTAGTTTTCCTACTAGTGCATGCCCTTGTGATTTACCCAACTCTTCCCCTATATTGGGTTGAAACTAGTTTGCACCCACAATACTATCCCCAATGTTGTTACTGTTGAAATAAGGTCAACACTTGGCCCACAATACACTTCCAACATACAAAATCCTATGCAATGAAATGAAATTGATTTGAAAATTCAAGAAGCCAAAAGGCTTATGGGACTAAAGCTACATCAAGATGGAGTCAAACCGGTTCATTCCCGAAAGTGGCGGAATGTAGTAGCCTCCGTGAGATAGAGGCTAATATCAACATGATGGTCCAATTGAAAGCAAGACTTCAAACTCATGTACTACATCGGTCAAAGAATGATACAAATCTATCACTGTGGTACAATATTTGCAAACGTTTCAATGACATAAGACAAGTTTGGCTGGGCCACAACAACCCGTACACTGGTTCCTTGGAGGCAAGGCTAGAGTCATCCAACAAGGAATGAATGTATGGGTTGGTTCGCCCAAATCGTCAATTGCCCATGACTTCAAAATATGCTTGGAGTGGTAGTTACCATAATTAGTGTAGGCAGTAAATTGGAAATGGTGTGTAGATAGTTTGTTATACTTTTTCTTGTCTGCTCATCAAACATTTCGTCTTTCCTGAACTTTGGACTTCCCAGCTGCTGCAGCAAACAATGGCATATGCTTGCCCCCTCAAAACCACACTTGAATTGAGATAAGCCTTATACAATGTTCAAGATTGAAGCCCTCATATGAGTTTCATTCTGAAGGGCTCTCAAATTTCAACTCTTTAGTTGAAGGGTTGGTTCAAATCCAAGACGTCAATTGAAGAATATAGAAATGAAATACAAAACTCATATTAAACTTGTGCATGAATTATATGGTACATGTTTCTAGTACATTGTGAAGAATTAAGAATCAACCATCTAACTCCACTTTTTGTAGTGACAATGCCCTATGCTTGTTGGTTCTTGTGGCATGCAGATTATATCGAGGACTTCAAGTGATGTCTTCATTTTCAATTTGGGGTTGTGTTTTGAAGGGTTGTTTTGAGAGAGGTATATTTTGAAGGGCCAAATCATGTTTGAAGGGCATTGAAGATTTCGATCTTTGAACACTAGCCTTATAGTTCTCTGCAGGGTATGAGGGCCAGTTCACACAGGTCCCAAGTCCCAAGTCACTTTAGGTCAATCCGTGCAATCTTAGCCGTTGAGAGCATGGAAGTTGGGACTTACCACTTCACGCCGGGTCCCAAGTCCCAAGTCCCAAGTATGACATGGATACTTACATGGCAACACTTTTTGAAGGTGAGGTTTGGGACTTGTGTTGAGAGTTGGGTCGAGCAAAAAGCTAGACCCAACTCTCAACACACAAGTTCCGAGAATATTTTTGCATAAATGAATCAAGATCCGACTTTAATGAGAACTAGCTATATTTCAATGGTTTCTTGAGGTTCAAAAGCTGAGACTTGGGACTTGGGACCCATGTGAACCGGCCGAAAGAGTCCAAGTGCCCACAGCTATGTCCGGGGAGAACCGGCGGTTAGTTACAAATGAACCAGTTGAGTTTGAGAAATAGCCGGTTGAAGTTGGAGACTTCAGGAGAATTACCGATCATTTTGGATGAATCTATAGAATATACCTCAAATGAATAAAAGCCAAACCGGAAGATGTCAACATGTAACCGGCTGGATTTAGAATCACTAGGATCTTGACCGACTATGCCCAAAAACTTCCCGGGCACTGGCCCACAGCTTTTGCGACAATGCAAAGGCAAAGCAAAGCAAGGCAAGGCAAGCAATCCAGAATAGGAATGTATATTACAGTCAAGGCTTTCCCCTCTCTTTCCTGTTCCCTTTATAGTTATAGCCCTTTATTAGTTGGAGCATATACTAGGCACCTATCCCTCCTAATAAAGATGATATAGTGTTGATGTATTTGGCTGTGGAGAATCAAGGTTCATCTTCACCTTACGTCTCAAGGTTGTGAATCAAACAGTATTTTGGACTCACCTGATGAGGTAGACTTGTAAGGGTCTCGGTTAAGGCTTCAGATAGAGCAAGTAATTACCGTGAAGAGAAGTAGCTAACATATGAGGTAGCTAACCTATATGAGAGCGAATCAATCTCACCACGTAGATAAAATTAAGGTTTAAATAATAGTTATCAAACTAGAAATTAGCTAATTTTTTTGGACGTTGTTTTTGTGAAGAAATCTTAACTCATCCATACCTTTGTTGCTAACTAACTTTCTACTAATGATTAGCCCAATGTTTTTTCTTGAATGCCCGCCTCTCATTTTCTCATCTCTTCTTTGCAAAGGTGGACCACACTATTTCTTACATCATCCTCGATTAGTATACGTTTTGAAATCGCAAAAATAATAATTATTAAATGATGTGATACTACCATTTTCAATGTTCAATTTTAGGTAAATTATAACATTCAAATGCAATCATAATATTAATTTTAGTTTGATTAAAATGAAACACAAATGTTGTGGGCCACAAAAATCATAGTGTATCATATTTAAGGTCACGTTCAAAGTTTGGAGAAGTGATATAAAACTTTGGTTTGTCAACCAAGTTAACTCCTCTCTTAAACTAGTCAACATTTGGTTAATTATAATTGGGATGTGTGGGTGTGCAATCGATCAACCATCATATTAGTAAGTGGATTCTCAGTAACACATATTGCTAAGTAATTCTCCTAACTAGGTGGTGTGGTTAATTTAACCATGATTTTAGCCACCTAGCATTTTGGTTAGCTAATTATGTTAACTAGGTGGTGCATGTGGACCCTAACTTGCTGTTGTAATCGAGATGGTGTAACAAAAGGCAAGATATATATTGAATATGACTAATTTTGAAAGATTAAATTAAATCAACAATGGTGATCTTGAATGTCAGGCTAAGAAAGTGAAGATCATTGAAGGACATTAAAGGTCACATCAAAATGTTGGTGTCTAAGTATGAGTTTGAAAGATTAGGCTAAATTGACAGTGGTAATCATTATTGCAGTTGAAATTAGGCTAACAAGTGGGAGAGAGGGAATTATTGTATACGAGCGTACCCTCATTCATCTATCATAAAAGCCATGAAATAGTATGCAATTTAGAGGTTATTTTTTAAAGTTGATTTGACATCGGAATTTGGATGAGAGATACACTCGTACATGATAATTCCCTCTCTCCTAACAAGTGAAGGCTATTGACAATGGTACACATATAAGAAAAATGTTGACGGTAAAGGTTATTTAAACATTGGTATCTAAGTATGAGACCAACTATTGACAATACCACCCTGATGCAAAATCATTGCAGCTTATGGCACCTCAAATCATAGAATCACCATTGAAAATGATTGGTGATCGACTATCCCAATCTCTAGAATATAAGATTACACCACTTCTACTCTACCAATGCAGTAGTTGAAAACAAAGCACACTTAAGTTTGTGTTTACTACAAGCATGCGAGTCCTAGGCAATTGACATGCATCACTAGAGGGTGCAAGCACGGTAAAGTGGACAGCTCTTGATCCTTGCTCAGGTTTAAGTGAAAGTGATCCAAAATAATATCCTAACTTTGAATTTTATGAAATAAAAATTCATAAACATTTAGAAAACATATGAATCTACAAAGCCAAGCAATTTATGTTCACAAAAAACAATTTCAAACAATGTATATGTATTTTAGAAGACGGTGCAAGTGGTGATGCAAGTGGGTGTCATTGAAAAGATAATTGTCAAAAACTTGTTTAAAATACAATTACATTACATTAAATTGATGAATTTTTGAAAAAAAAATTACGATGACCTCAAGTTTATAATGAATTCAAGGAATATGAAAAGAAATTCCAAGTTCAAAATATTTAAGATCATGAAATTTACATTCAAAACTATATTTAGTCAGTTGCTTTTACGCGTCACTTTTGATGATAGGTTTTGAAGATCTCATATTGATATTCTATATTTGAGTACCTAACTTAACAATAGAGGTCATCATGAAAAATAATATATTTTAAACAACATTTTGCTACTACTTATAGGCGTTTGACCAAGAAATCATGGTTGTCATATACCGGAGCACTTTTTTGGTCCACTTTACTATGCTTGCACCCTAGAAAATTTGCAAATCTAGCACAGTGATAGATTTGCATTGTTCTTTCATTGACGTGGGACGATTGCGTAGGACCCATATGCTAGTACACCATTTATGGTATTTTGTGTCACTTATTATTTAGAATTACACAATGCAATAACTTCTTACTCGTGAGTTGAATTTTTACTAGCAAAAGTTGAATAGGTTGTTTGGACATTATAGAACATGAATGACTTTGCTTGGTAAAATGTTTCATTCTTAATAAATAATTATAGCATCACATAACTTCGAATAGTAAGTGACACTAAATACCATAAACGGTGTAGTGGTTGGAGTGTTCCCTCTACAACTTCATTATAGATAGGTTTCCTTCCCCATTTCAGCATGTAATACTTGACGAGTCTCGAGTTTGTCTACCAATTGCATCATCAAGTTGGTATTTACCTCTATCCATTCAAGGCCATTGCATTCAGTTACTCTACAGAAGTAGCCTTTTCGACTCCATCTTCATGTGCTTCTAGTCCCACAACCCTTTTGGCTTCTTCAACTTCAAAATCAACCTCGTTTCATTGAAGAACTTGCGTTGAATCAACAGTGGCAAGCATTATTGCCGTTGAAACTCGGCTAACAAAGTGAAGGGTGTTTGAATATAGGTAATGCGAGGCAAAAATGTGCAAGGTAGCACTCATCCAATCACTTGGTGTCTGGATTATTATACTGATTCTAGAGAAGGTAACGCCCACACTGTGGATTTGAGAACTGTTGTTGAAAGACAAACGATACATGTGTTTCATGCATTTACATGGAGGGCGTGAGCTACAGAGCTCCTCATGGAATCACCGAGGCATGTTCACCCTCGTTTTGACTAAAATGGGGACTTCGATTTTCAATCTCGGCATGATTAGAGCTCAGCTATGGGGCTTTGGTTTTGTCACTACACCATGGGCCTCCTAACTTGAAAGGATCAGGGCTCCCAAATATATAGAGTCTAAAGAGTTCTAACTATTATCATCAACACCCACTATTCATATTTCAAATCCTAGCTCCAGTACTCCTACTGCAAGCTGCAAGGAGCTTTGAAGCTACTTCACATATTGTAATATATCAGCACAGTGCACACGTCTCCAGGGTTTTTTCATTTCAAATCATGAATCAGCTCAAAATAGATGCACAGTACTCAAGTTCTTGTTGAAATCTACAAAAATAAAGGAGACTGAAAATCCGTTAGAAGAATTTGAGAGTGTCATTTATAAACCCATCCATGTGGCTAAGTTTGGCAAGAGGCTCCAGAAAATAATGATGATTATATAAGTTAGTGTTTATTCAAGAGAGAGGCAAAAGGGAGCATGTGGGGTGCATGCCAAGGAGGAAAGTGTAATGTGATGAATGCTGATGCATGATTTGTTTCCTAATTCCAAACTCGCACTTTACTACTTTGCTTTCTGGTGTGTAATAATCAATCAGTTTGTGCTTCGTCCTGTGTTCAGGTGTGGCTCACATTAAGCCTACTTGCTGGACTGGCCGGCAGGCAATCCTAAAGTGTTGAATCGAATCGAATTGAATGCTGATGATTATGCTAACAATCCAAACTCTCAAATCATGCCTGCGGTGTGAGTTCAAACACCCTGGTGCTTCCGATCAACGGCCAATCACAGTTCCTTGATTTGTACGTAGTTGCTTTGTAACAGTTGTAAACTGTTTTTTTTTAGTTCTAATTAAGAAGGAAAAGGTTTCATCAACCCAACGTTGTGAAAGTGGTGCTCCATGTAGTTCTGATTTAGATATGTCGAAGAATCAGGGAAAAAGCCTTGCAGTTCGTCACACATGAATGTGAAAATGCCCATAATTAGTAGAACTTTCAACGAATGTGAATTGTGAAGAACTTGCTGGCTTGAATTTACAGAGGTGTGTAACGCTGTTAAGATCCAGGTATGCTAACCCTTTCCCCAAAACGGATGATTTAGGCAAGTTAGCATAAGGTCAACAACACCTAATCAAGCTATATTTGACCTTAATATGGATGGAATTGGTCCATTATTCTTGTTTGCAATGGCTTTTGATCCTTCGTCTAGGGTTGGCCTCGTGAAGACATGTGACAAACATTCAAGATACTCTAATTTTTTTCTATTTCAAAGTAGTGGAAGGTTGGACGACACAGTTTTGTGTTTCTCTACATATTTACATTCTTGTGTAATTAGCAATCTTGTTTGAGTGCAAGACAAACAACAATATTTACTGTAGGTGCTCCACATTATTCGTCATCAATAATTATTGTAGTTAGGTTTTTGCTATCACTTAAACTAACCCAAGGATAACAACCTAGGGTATAAGGTCACACGGAAGACTGAGCTAGTGTATAAGATAATCTCCACTGGTCATAAGCTTACTTCAGTGTGGTAAAGTCATCCTTCTACCAAGGTAATGTCTTTGGCAGCCTAAGCTTGCCCAAAGTAATTTTATGCCTCGTCCTCTCTGCGTATGAATTCATTACATGTTCTGACAAAGTATAATAGCCCTACTAGGCTATATCCTAGTAAGGTTCTTGCCCTCTAATAATGATTTCTATTCACTTTACTATCTTTTAGCCCATGGCTTGGCTAGGGCCTATTATTCTCACTAACACCAACGGTGTCCATCCTAGCCTAAACTAAGTTCCCTCCCCCTCATGAGACTATCGACTTTCCTTCTCCTAATGGGAGTTAACTTCCTTTTGACCTTTCACTAGAATTTTTAGCATATTATAATTATGGACTTGGACTTAGTCCAAGTTTACTTAATTATCGGATGTATGGTTTAGATGGTTTAGATGGAATTATATGTCAGATCTTGATTTGCTTTATGCAAGAAAGCTTGGACTTGTGTTTCTAACTTTTTGTTTGACCTACCTTTCAACACAAGTTCCGAGCCTCACTTCCAAAGAATCTTGCAACATAGGCATCCATGTCATACTTGGGACTTATAACTTGGGACACCATGTGAAGTGGTAAGTCCCTACTTCCATGCTCTCAACGGTGGAGATTGCACAAATCAACATGAAGTGAAATGGGACTTAGGACTTGGGACCCCATGGGTTTGTGTGTAAAGCAGCCCTTACCTTATAATGAGCCTCATTGCAGAGGCATGTTGACATTTTCGGTTTTCTTTACTAATTTGATGTCTATTCTCTAGATTCCTCTCAAACAATGGGTAATTTTCTTGAAGTCTTGAACTTGAACCGGTTTTTTCTCAAAGTCAACTGGTTCATCTGCAACTATACTAAATATCACGAATGCTAATTGTCTTGCTCAATACTAATTGTAAACCGCAATGTAGTGCCGCCAACCCTAAATGTTAACCCAACATTATTTGTCATCCCTTGTAAATTTTTTGGGGGATCATAGAATTACAGTGTTGCAATTACTGTCACATACCAAGTGATTTTTCATCCAAATTTCAATCATCCACGACAATATTTCATCACAAGTCGCTCACAAGAGAAGGCAGGGTTTTGGCCAACGGATGAACTCATCCACCATCCACGACAATATTCATTCACTTATTCATAAGAAGTGTCATCCGAAAAGTGACCATGGTGACACAAAACGCCATATGACACTCAATAACATAATTAGTATAGCAAGCCGGTGTCAGGTGAGGCACAGGTGTCGGTGGCAAAAGCAAAGCAAGCCTGCCCATCGCCACGCCAAGCCCAGCCAATTAAGCTAAGCACCGGCATTATAGCCCAAGCAAAACTTACAAGGCCACTGGAACCCCTCTCATCACTATGAGAGTAAAAACAAGAATAGCCGGAGTGCATACAAAAAGCTAGCCCTGAGTGGTGCCTAAATTTGATAACCCTACCTGCATCTCCACCCGGGCTCTAGGATAGCCCCGGGGCCTGCATGCTCTTTGTTGAACGTCATCAGGAGGGAATTGGGTGGCGGCCTTCACACGACCCACTGGCCTCGCCCTATTTCATTCAAGCTCCTGGAGTGCTTCCACGTGTCCTCACCCCACTCGCTCCCACGCCTGCCCCTGCGCTTCGCTCTTGCACCAGGCTAATTAAGAGGACACGCGCCTACGACGCTGCTTCATAGCTGCCCGTGTCACTAAGTTAACCAGGTAATTAGAAATTACCAGACTGCGCGACCACCATGAGTCTGCAAAGAAAAAACTGGGGTTAAAAAAAAGCTTTGGTGGTTGGGTCTTACCTGGCTGCCTTGTTTCCTTACTACAGCGTTCATGGTATTTAGTGTAACGCACACTATTTGTGAATGGCCTAAACTAGATGCCTTAGTGAGTCCACAAAGAAAAATTGGGGTTAATAAAAAGCTTTGGTGGTTGGGTCTTACATGGCTGCCTTGTTTCCTTACTACAACGTTCATGGTATTTAGTGTAATGCACACTATTTGCGCAGGGCCTAAACTAGATGCCTTAGAGGTCTCAAAGTGTCACGCCCGCTGTGAGGCCAAACCCCCCACCCTTAAGCGTCCGTAGTCCGAGTAGTGGGTTTGGGCTCACATTCCTCCGCGGTATTGGATTTGGACTTGGATGAGTCCATAGTGCAAGGTTCACCCTTCAAGTGGTCTTGGATTTAACTTTGGTCTTTGCTTCCTTTGTCTTGCCATCGCGAGAGTGCTCCACATTCTCCATTAATTTGTGCACGTGGTTTATTTTTAAAGAGAGGATGCAAGT
The DNA here is from genome assembly GCA_964035585.1 of Polytrichum formosum. Classification (NCBI taxonomy): domain Eukaryota; kingdom Viridiplantae; phylum Streptophyta; class Polytrichopsida; order Polytrichales; family Polytrichaceae; genus Polytrichum; species Polytrichum formosum. Next base: position 1,734,358 of record OZ037939.1, read on the forward strand.
GTTAAAAAACACTATTCTCTATAGTCAATCTCAAATACATTTACTTGTGAAAGCCACACATAACACTAACTAGCATAATGTAACTAACTACTTGTCTATGAGCTAATTAAGTAGGTTATCTACTAAGCTCCTTCATGAACCCATCTCTTTACTTTCTAATTACATAAACCTAGCTCCTTCATAAACCCAACTCCTTCATGAACCCAACTCCTTAGCTTCTAACTACATAAACCCAGCTCCTTCATGAACCCAGCTCCTTCATAAACCCAGCTTCTTAGCTTCTAACTAAACAAACCCAGCTCCTTTATAAACCCAGCTCCTTCATGAACCCACAACTTTGTAGTTGTAATCCCCAACTACCTCACTAATTATTCAAGCCCTTAACTAATCTTCCTACCTAATTTTCCTAATTCTACTAACAACCCCTTTCTAATCACACAATTCTTCTCTAATCCTAAAATCCTAAAATCCTAGAGAGGAGAGGGGGAGAGAGAATTTCCTAACTTCACTAAGACTAACTAATCCACACAAGTATATTTTTGCACTCATCACAACATCAAGTGCTCAACTCTTAAACATGGAACTTGCAACCACGTGTATTCAAAACATGAACTTTAAGTACCACAAATTGGAATCATGAATTAACTTTAAAATCCTTCACGTCAACACTAATTCTATCAAGAGGTCAAGCCCTCTTCAAGGCTAACAAGCCTTGGCTCTCAAACTAAAAACTAAGCACACACATGTGCTCCAATATGGCTTCCCACACCCACACTTATAACTCGTGGGGTGCCTTGGAGCACAAAGGAAAGAGAGGATGAGTGAGGGAAGAATGAGGGATTATATAGTAAGCTTGAGGGGGTGAGCACCCTCAAGGCTCACGATAAGCCCTTGAGATTTCCTCCTACTTAGTAGGCGCCAATCCTATCTTCTAAGTCTTCCTCCCTCAAATGATCAACAAGGATCCTAATTCGAACATTTAACTAGCCTTGGCTTTCTACCTACCACACTTTACCAAACTTGGGATGCTTCAACCCAAACTTAGCCTCCTTCGCTTTCCGCCGCCATAACTTTCTCCCCTTACTTTCCCAAATCGTTGCTCACCACTTAATTCAAACCACGATGCTTAACTCGTGATTTGATTGGTGCTTTGAGAATTTGCTTATCCTCCACCTTGCATTCTTCCTTGGACCTTCCCCATTAAGTGGCCATGATGAGGTGGTCCACTTGTGCGCTCCATGTGATCCTCCATTCATCCCAATTCGAATGCACTTGCCTCTTGAGTCACTTTGGTTGTCTCCATCCATTTGTACTAGCCTACTCACTAACTACTCAATCCAAGTTCTCCTTACCTATCCTCATTCACTCAAATCCTTCCGAAGGTAAAAACACAATAACAACTCACATCCTAGCCTCTTACAACATGGTACTTCTAAGACTAACATTTCACTCTTTTTATATTTTTGTGAAGTAACATGCTACTTCAAAGTGCATCAACTAACGTTTCAAGGGTCTAAGACTAAATGTGGGCACCCTTTTGGGCTCACATAATTGGCGACCATCGGGGGATGAATCCAAACATCTCTTGCTCCAAGGGTAAGTTGCCTAGTCAAGCTCGGTACTCCTTACATCTACTTCCCGATGTACGGGTAGGAAAGAGCTCACCATTCAACGTTTCCAATTGAATTGAATTATTAGGAAAGACCTCATAGACAAGGTAAGGTCCTAACCATATTGCATCGAATTTCGCCGGAAATTCAAGCTTTCGTGCGTCTTGAATCATGACCATCATTCCCGGTGTTAGGGCCCTTCTCTTATGTCGTTTGTCGAAAGTAATCTTTCTCCTTCTTTGGATTGCCTCAATATGTTGAGCCGCCATCCTCCTCCCTTCGTCAAGTGCTTCCAAATCGGTTAGTCGATTTCGTAAGGATTGACTTTCGGTAAGTCTCGTACTCACGGCCACCCTAAGTGACTCGACTTCATATTCGATTGGTAGTGTCGCTTCAAGACCATAGACTAAGGAAAATGGTGTAGCACGCGTAGTTACCTTATAGGTTGTACGGTATGCCCAAAGTGCCGCCGTTAGTTTCGTATCCCAATCCCGCTTCGAGTCTATAACCGTCTTGCGTAGTATACTCACCAAAATTCCGTTAACCCTTTCCGTTTGTCCATTGGTTTGTGGGTGGTAGGGAGTAGTCTTCCGGTGATCAATTTTAAATTTCTCTGTCATCTCTCGAATCAAGTCATTCAAAAAGTGAGTACCCCTATCGCTTACTAGGATCTTCGGCACCCCGAACCGCGAAATTATGTTTTCGTACATAAATGTTGCCGCGTGTTCCGCCGTGTCGGTCTTCACCGCTTTGGCTTCCGCCCACTTGGTGAGGTACTCGGTTGCCACCACAATATATTTCATTCCTTTTGAAGATTGGGGATGGACCTCACCCACATAGTCGATGCCCCATTTTTCGAAAGGAATTAAGGGTAATGATACATGTAAAGGCATCTCCATTCTAAGGTCGTTTCGGGCATACCGTTGACAAGCGTCGCATTTCCTTACATAGTCATGGGCGTCCTTAAATAGTGTAGGCCAAAAGTAGCCCGCTCTAAGTATTTTTTGCCCGGTGAGTTGACCCGAGAAGTGACCGCCGCAAGCGCTATCGTGGCAAGCGATTAAAATCGCTTCAACCTCCGTTTTTGACACGCATCGTCGTAAAATACCATCGGACCCCCTCCTAAACAACCTATGGCCCACTACAACAAATTGCCTACTATTTACCCTCACCTTCCTTCTCTCTTCTTTTGTCCACTCTTTGGGCAACTTGTGGGTTGTTAGAAATTCCACTATGCCCGCATACCACTCCGGTGTAGAAGTGACCACAAAGAGGCTATCATCTACTAACATATCATTTACCGGATTTTTTCCTATCTCCTCCGACAACCTAGACAAGTGGTCCGCTTGTAAATGCATACGACCCGGTTTATATTCCACCGTGTAGTCGAATTCTTCTAATAATAAAACCCACCTAGCTAACCTACCACTTAACTCCGCCTTGTTAACTAGATACTTGATAGCCATGTGGTCAACAAAAAATACAACCGGGTTGCACATGAGGTAATGCCTAAACTTTTTAACGGAAAACACCATGGCTAGGCACTCCCTCTCCGTTGTAGAGTAGTTTCTTTCGGCGGGGGTCAATTGCTTACTCGCATAAGCTATAGGTTGATCCTTCTCTTTTTCTCCCGTTGCTTGACAAAGCGCACTCCCTATTGCCACATTACTAGCATCACAATAGACGTGAAAAGGTTTACCCCAATTGGGTGGTATCAACACCGGATAGGTGCTCAACCTATCCCGCAATTCCTCAAAGGCTTTTTGACAAGCATCCGTCCACTCGAATTTGACATCCTTTTTGAGCAAATGGGTAATGGGCACCGCTATCTTTGAAAAATTAGGAATAAGTTCCCGGTACCATCCCACATGTCCTAACAACTTAGAGATCCCCTTGGAATTGGTTGGAGTTGCCAAGTCGCTTATGGCCGCAATCTTATCCGGATCGGGTTCTCTACCTTTCTCACTAACAACATAACCCAACAACACTCCCTTATTCACTCCCAAAAATGTCTTATCCGGGTTCAATGCTAACCTCATCTTCCTACACCTAACCAATGCCTCCCTAACACAATGTAGGTGATCGTCCACATTACTTTGTGTGCTAAAATCGTCCACAAAGACGGTCATGGATTTGAACAACAAGTCGGTGAAGATATACATTACTAATCGTTGGAAAGTAGCCGGGGCATTACATAACCCAAATGGCATCACTACCCACACAAAAGTACCCCAAGGTGTAGTAAAAGCCGTTTTATGGATATCTTGGAGGGCTATGGAAATTTGATTATAACCCGCATACCCATCCATAAAGGTATATCGCGAATGACCTCCAACCTCCTCAAGCAACAAGGTGATAAAAGGTAAGGGGAAGTGATCCTTTTGTGTGCACGAATTCAATTTCCTATAGTCGACACAAACCCTTAATTTCCCATTTTTTTTCTTTACTAAGACCATAGGAGAAACCCAATCCGTGATTTCCACCGGCTTGATAAACCCGGCCTTCAATAACCTTTCCAATTCCGCTTTCACCAACAATTGCAATTGAGGATTCATCCTCCTCTCCTTTTGTCTAATTGGCCTCGCCCCCGGAATTAAAGGAATCCGGTGCTCTACCATTTCCCTAGGAATTCCCTTAAGCTCATCGTAGGACCATGCAAAAGTATCACTAAACTCATCCACCAAATTGCTATACTCCCTAACCTCTTTCTCCCCCAATTTGGAACCCATCTTCATTTGTCGGGTTTTTCCATTCTTTAATTTCACATCCACGTACCGCCAATCCGCTTCCGACACATGTGCTTGTTCCTCTTTGTTCCGATACCAATCGGAAGGCACATTGGGGTAATCTTTCACATCTTGACCTACAACTATCCCCGTAGACGTGGTCTTGAAATGTAAAGGCTCCTCCAATTTCGATGACTCAATAATCACATCCTCCTCTTGAGTCCCATCTACATGAATTAAACTAACCTCACCCTCTTCCACGTCATCTACCCAAGGTGTTAACCCACCGCTAACCCACTCTTCCTCGGTGAGCACCTCACATGGCTCCAACAATGAGCCCTCTCCTAAACTAACACTAGGAAATTCACTCCCTAAGCCTACTTGGTGAAATGTAACCATTACATCAACCTCGGACTCGGGGTACTCCCTTAGCCATTGGGCATAATCCCCATTATCCCCATAATTGTAAAAATTAGGACCTAGACTTCCCGAGCCCGAATCTATAACAACCCTTTGACCTTCGGGATGGACGACTCCCACCAATGCCTTGCCAATCTCATTCTCGTTTAAGTCATCAATTTCCTTCTCCAATGGCAAATACATCTCCTTCTTCATCCATCCTTCTAATGAACCAATGGACACTATGACCCTATTACCCTCCGGACCATAAGTGATGGATGGTTTAGGTCCACCCCAATTGACCATAGCATTCGCCATCCGCAACCAAGGCCTACCTAGCAAAATGGGGAAGGTGTCCTTGTTGGAGTGCATTTTAATGACATGGAAGGTGACCAAGTACTCCTCGCCTCCCGTAGTCATTCTACAATCCTTGATCATCCCCAAAGGCGTAGTCGAACTTTGATTTGCCATATTTATGACCAAAGGTGAAGGCCCCGTGAGTCCAAGTCCCAATTTTTTCATAGTATCCTCCGGTAGTATATTTAGACTACTCCCTCCGTCGACTAGCACATTAGGAACCACCTTATCTACTATAACAACTTCTATTTCTATAGCTTTCACGTCTCTTCCACCTTGTGATTGGATCCTAGCGGCTATCTTAGCTTTCACCTTCCTCATCCTCTTGTGTACCGGCATTCCCTCCTTTAATGTTTTCCTTGCCGTGGGTGAAATTTCCAATAGTTGGCCGAAAGTAATATCCGCCTTGAGTGTACTAAGGTCCGCCCACAAGTCGTACCCGGTAGATCTTTCCACCTTAGAATTACCCACTACGTCGAATTCGTCTACGGGAACCCCCGGTCCTTCCCATTCACCCACATCGCTATTATCCAAGTCATGTACCGCATTAGTCCTCTCCCTATCTTGTAAAATTATATTTTCCCTCTCCACATCCTTAGTAGCTCTTCTAGCTACCCTATCCAACTCGGAGAGATTAATCTCTTCATCCGAAGAGTAATTTCCTTGCTCTCCTATTCCTACCTCCAACGGGGCATCCCCTCTCCTAGCCCTAGTAGTTACCGCTAGTGCAGGTGCTTCTTCAACCACACCCTTACCCTTCACTAACTCATATGTAATAGCATTGGTGTGAGGAGGCCATTGACTTTGCTCCTCTCCAATTCTCGTTGGGAGAGGAAGCATGTCATCACATGTGGCCTCCAACACTCCATCCATGAACCTAACATCTTGGGAGTTAGATGGTCCCGGATCCGTTGGAGGCGCTTGTCTCCCGTTACTACCATTAGGTGGAACTCCTTGTCTATTTTGTATTGGAATGTAACCGGTTGTAGTTTGCAAGCCCGCCGGTGGATGAAAAGTTTGCCTAGCATTACTATGGTCATAGTATAAGTTAGGTGGCCTAAGTTCATTGGCCGGTACTCCTTGTGGCCTAGCACCTCGCATATTATCCCTTGCTTGTTGTTGTGGATTAGCCACCTGGTAAGGGACATTAATTATTTTGTCCGGTTGGCGACACGTATCCGAGGGATGACTTCCTCCACAATTGCTACAATTAAACTCTTGACCTTCGGACCAACATTGTCCTTGAGCGTGCCACCTTCCACAAAAGGGATGAAATTCCTTCTTCTCTAAATTTTGGCCACCTTGCCCTCTAGGTTGTGGTCCTCTATTGCTTCCATTTCCATAGTGAGGTGGCGCTTGACCTCGTTGATTTTGTTGAGGTGGGTTACCGTTTCCTCTTTGGTCACGGTTTTGTCCACTTCTACAAAATTGACGCGTGTGGCCCGGTTGGCCACATTGGACACACCATAATCCGGAAGAATGCCTACCCGACTCAACCGGGGGTGGAGGCCCCGGTTGTTGACTCCGGATCATTAATGACATTTGATCCGTGAGGCTTTGCATTTGTTTTATCATAGCCTCTTGGAATCCTAGTTGGCTAGCACCTAGTCTTCTCTCAACCTCCTCCAAGCGTGGATCCGTTCTAGGGGCCGGTAGTGCCAAAAGAGGTGCCGGTTCCCTAACCGCTAAAGGTCGGGGACCGGTGTCCACAATGGCATATGGAATTTGGTTCTCATACTTAGCGGGTTCTACCGCTACCACCCTAGGGCGTATGGGGATGAATTGTGGGATCAATTCATCCTCCCTTCTCCATAGCCTTTCGTGATCTTTATCCAAGTTTTCAATATCTCTAGCCGCACGCTTGGCATCCGCCAAGGTCAAGGGATTCCTTTCTAGAACACCCCTAATAGTTCCGGACTTAAAAAACCCTTGAATGAAAAATTGCTTTAGCGTGTCGTCGTTGAGCATGGTACCCACAAATCTAGTGCACACTAAATCAAACCTCCTAATGTAAGCCGAAATTTCTTCCTCCCTTCCTTGCTTCAATGACGACAATGCCCTTAATGCGGTACTTTGACCCACTTCCGGCCTAAATTCGTTAAGAAACTCCCTTTGTAATTGTTCCCATCCCCTAAAATGTCCCTCGGCATGATCCCGATACCATTCATAGGCTTCCCCTCTAGAGTGGTAGGAAACCACACTAACCAATAACCCGGGTCGGTTATGAGGAAGCTAGCCAACCGTTCGATATACCGTTCCATGTGCCGAGAGGGGTCCTCATCCTTGGTCCCATAAAATTTAGGGAGATGAGATGGCATATCCATCGCCGCTAAATTTTGTGGAACCACAATTGGTAGGCCTCTTGGCCTAACCAATGGGTCTATTGGAGGTATAGGAGGTATGGGCGGAATTGGGGGTATGGGTGGTGGATCCATCCCCCGTTCCTCGGCCATGGTGACCGGTGAACTATTCAACAATCCCCTATCAACTTCTACCGGGAATTCTTCTCTAAGTGTGTAATTTTCCGAAGAAGTTTCACCACTCAATTTGGAGGGAGTGATCTCCTCTTCAAGTTGAGCTCCAAGTTCTAAGGTGTCTAGAATTGACCTAGTCCTAGGTTCGACGTTCAAACAACTCTCTATTCTAACATTATCTTGTTCTAATCTATCACTGATTTTAGAGGACCGCCTCTTTCGAGTAGATTTCTCTAGTCCTACTATCAAACTTGGTTTTTGTGAGCGAGTCCTACCTTGCATTCCATAAGAATCGATCGACCCTCACTTGACCACACATAATCCTAGCAATTCCCCTCTTAATATTTTCACTTGTCTTGGTGTGGTTATAATTTTTTTAGGAGGTGAGGAAAAGAACCTGCAAGCCCACTTAGGTGAAAGAATCCCAATAGGGGATAGGCATGTTCATGTTAATTTTTTGGTTAAGTCGGAGCATCACCTCCGCACCTTCCCGCAAATTAACACTCACCACAATACCGATTGTGAGGGGGTGACCTTCCGAGTAGATTATGTTAAAAGTCGAGGCTTCACCCTTCAACTTCTCACACCATCCACAATTCGGGAATTACCCTCTACAACGGATAACAACAATCACGAGTACAAAAGGCATTCCTTAATTAGTTAATGAGTTCACTTTGAAGAAATAAACATACCTTGAGCAATCGCATCCCCCTGTGAGTTAGCACTCCCCTCAATCGTGACTCAATGTAACAACACCATAAACTTTGTGAAATATTAATTTAATCTAGAGCATGAAATGACAACTCCCAAAACTTTGAGACTCACCCCGAGGTGAGTGTCAAAGTTCAATGTCCTAAGGTGAATTTACCCTCTAATGTTTTAATGAGCTACTCGGTTATAGGTTCCTTTTAAGTTCTTAGCAAATCCCCAAAAAGGTTGAGGACGTACCTTCGCCGCGCTCCTTCCTCAAAAATGAATTTGCGTAATTGACAATGCAATTCATTCCAAGGAATAGTTGAAATACAATGAATTCAAATGTAACCCAAAGAGAGAATACTTACCGAGTTTCGGGTGCTCCTTCCCTTCTCTCAAGTTTGTGTCTCCAATTTTTCCTAGTTGCCTCCAAGTCTCCTAGTCGCCTCCAAGTCTTGTAACTACCTTCCGCTTCGCTCCCGGCGGACGCACCAATTATGTGAGGCCAAACCCCCCACCCTTAAGCGTCCGTAGTCCGAGTAGTGGGTTTGGGCTCACATTCCTCCGCGGTATTGGATTTGGACTTGGATGAGTCCATAGTGCAAGGTTCACCCTTCAAGTGGTCTTGGATTTAACTTTGGTCTTTGCTTCCTTTGTCTTGCCATCGCGAGAGTGCTCCACATTCTCCATTAATTTGTGCACGTGGTTTATTTTTAAAGAGAGGATGCAAGTGTTAAAAAACACTATTCTCTATAGTCAATCTCAAATACATTTACTTGTGAAAGCCACACATAACACTAACTAGCATAATGTAACTAACTACTTGTCTATGAGCTAATTAAGTAGGTTATCTACTAAGCTCCTTCATGAACCCATCTCTTTACTTTCTAATTACATAAACCTAGCTCCTTCATAAACCCAACTCCTTCATGAACCCAACTCCTTAGCTTCTAACTACATAAACCCAGCTCCTTCATGAACCCAGCTCCTTCATAAACCCAGCTTCTTAGCTTCTAACTAAACAAACCCAGCTCCTTTATAAACCCAGCTCCTTCATGAACCCACAACTTTGTAGTTGTAATCCCCAACTACCTCACTAATTATTCAAGCCCTTAACTAATCTTCCTACCTAATTTTCCTAATTCTACTAACAACCCCTTTCTAATCACACAATTCTTCTCTAATCCTAAAATCCTAAAATCCTAGAGAGGAGAGGGGGAGAGAGAATTTCCTAACTTCACTAAGACTAACTAATCCACACAAGTATATTTTTGCACTCATCACAACATCAAGTGCTCAACTCTTAAACATGGAACTTGCAACCACGTGTATTCAAAACATGAACTTTAAGTACCACAAATTGGAATCATGAATTAACTTTAAAATCCTTCACGTCAACACTAATTCTATCAAGAGGTCAAGCCCTCTTCAAGGCTAACAAGCCTTGGCTCTCAAACTAAAAACTAAGCACACACATGTGCTCCAATATGGCTTCCCACACCCACACTTATAACTCGTGGGGTGCCTTGGAGCACAAAGGAAAGAGAGGATGAGTGAGGGAAGAATGAGGGATTATATAGTAAGCTTGAGGGGGTGAGCACCCTCAAGGCTCACGATAAGCCCTTGAGATTTCCTCCTACTTAGTAGGCGCCAATCCTATCTTCTAAGTCTTCCTCCCTCAAATGATCAACAAGGATCCTAATTCGAACATTTAACTAGCCTTGGCTTTCTACCTACCACACTTTACCAAACTTGGGATGCTTCAACCCAAACTTAGCCTCCTTCGCTTTCCGCCGCCATAACTTTCTCCCCTTACTTTCCCAAATCGTTGCTCACCACTTAATTCAAACCACGATGCTTAACTCGTGATTTGATTGGTGCTTTGAGAATTTGCTTATCCTCCACCTTGCATTCTTCCTTGGACCTTCCCCATTAAGTGGCCATGATGAGGTGGTCCACTTGTGCGCTCCATGTGATCCTCCATTCATCCCAATTCGAATGCACTTGCCTCTTGAGTCACTTTGGTTGTCTCCATCCATTTGTACTAGCCTACTCACTAACTACTCAATCCAAGTTCTCCTTACCTATCCTCATTCACTCAAATCCTTCCGAAGGTAAAAACACAATAACAACTCACATCCTAGCCTCTTACAACATGGTACTTCTAAGACTAACATTTCACTCTTTTTATATTTTTGTGAAGTAACATGCTACTTCAAAGTGCATCAACTAACGTTTCAAGGGTCTAAGACTAAATGTGGGCACCCTTTTGGGCTCACACCCGCTAATCGGCAATATGATTGCTATTCATCAATATAAGTAACTTCTTAAAGTGGAAAGTTATTTATATTGTGACATCTACCGCGTCACATTGGGATATTTGAGATGATAGTTTTGTGTTTAAGCATGCAAGGGAAGATATGATTGAACATACTAATGGCAATTGTCATTTGTGTACATTTTTAGTCAGCTTATAGACCATTGTAAAATATAGGCATACACCTCATAACACTATTGAAAATATTTGTTCCAAGGTATTAGTAAGCACACTTGAACGTTGAGTGGCATGAGGTGACACTAATAGTGAAGTTGTTGATCATTAGTAATGTAACCTAGCATATGTCTCAAAATAGGGTAAGTGATATGTACCCCACTTCTCCTAGGATAGGAAATATGTGATTAGTACAAGATGGTTAGTGAATCCAAATCGATGCCATAGCCACTGTTCTCATCAATTTTGGAGCTCATATGGATACCTATTACCAAAGCAAAGATTGTCGTGTTCCTTGAATGGTCATATAGCCCCCCCCCCCATTTTTTGACTATTGGACCTAGAATGATTATCATATTTTGAGCATATAGTCCAATCATTTTTTTAACATGAGATATCTTTTTGGTATCCATTCTTGGAGCCACACCTAACCACATACCACTTGAATTAGATGTCCTATTAAGATAAGTGACCAAATTAGGCATGTCTACCTTAAGTTGTATTTTGGTAGGATATTACAAACTTTAGCCTTGGGGCCAACCATATCTAGTTTCACAAAACCTACCGAAGGGGGGACAACAAAAACTTGTGCTCTATAAGTTTGTCGGTGACCTATAAGTTTGCTGGTCCCAAGTCAAGCTCATTAGACACTAATGTGGGGACTTTGACTCTGGTTTAGGTTGGGTTTTCTTCAAATAAAACAAGGGGCTTTCCAATAGTCATAAGTGTTGTCATCCTCACCCCCCACATGGGTCCATCTCGATCATTCTTGTAACAAAATAACAAATAAAGGGGCTAACAAAATAGGTTACAAACACTTGCAACAACTTAATGGAGTTAAATGTACTTATTGAAGTTATCCCTAGATGAAGGCTCACTCATTGTATGAAGCTTCCTCTGATAACATTTTAAAAAATAATACAGCTTCCTACATGTGTTACCTTCAACAATACAAAATGGTAGGTTCTAGCGTTCATAATTTATTGTATGAGTTTGTTAACATTGTTTTTTCAATCCATAATGTACATAACATTACTCAGTTGTTGAGTTGTGTTCACGGGCCCAATAGTAGAATCGAGAATAAAGACTTCGGATGCCGGAATCCGAGTACTTCATATTGAACATGAAGTCAAGGCAGCTGAACACAACTCATCAGCTAAGTAATGTTATGTACTTGAGTCTTACAAATCTTACATATTCTTTGCTTGCTCGGGGCTCGCTTCCCCATTTATTTTGTTGTTTGGAACATGGTAGATTCACAAACCTTGTTAAATTTATAACTTTACTAAATACCCCAATGAGTGCGTGTGGTACTAATTCCCGAATTATGCACTATTTTGCCAAGTCTCAAAATTAGTGAGGGTTGTACATGCTCATTTACCATACATTTAAAGAAATTAGTGTGTGCTCTAAGGTGCTTGTAGAGTGATAACAAAATTATATGCACATACATGTTTGTCAAAGAATAATGTTAGGATGAATAATGCCAAGATGAACAATGCTTCCTATATCTTTTGGTGGAACTACTTTCATAACTTTAAAAAAAATTAGTAACACCTTCAGTAATTTCCCACACTCACTATTAGCCCTCCCTCACTAATTGGGATAATCAATGTGCTAATGAATGGGTATAATCAGTGTGCTAAATCATTAACGAGTGGGTGAACTCATTTTCTATAAATACGCTTTTCATTATTTTAGCCTCCCTAAATTTGTTTCTTGCCAAATTCCTTGCATGTTTTACCTTCGAAACACATAATAATAAGTCCATGGTGAACCCGATATTCAGCAATTCTAGCAACAATCCTTGGTAAATTAGTTGGCAATGTCCAAGTGAATCTTTGATCACTCCTTCACTGATGTCTCAATAAAAAAAAGCACTTTATAACTTCAATCAGTGAGACCTTTGTTCTGGCTCACAAAAAAACCATGTTTGTAGAACTACACCGTTTTGGGTATTTAGTGTCACGGACACTATTTGCAAAGGGCCTAAACTAGATTCTTAGAGGTTTCAAAGTGTCATGCATGCTAATTGCCAATATGATCTCAATTGTCAACATACGTAACTTTTTTAAGTGAAAATTTATCTACATTATGACATTTAGAGTAGCAAATTGGGATACTTTAGATGATAGCCTTGTGTTTTAGTATGCAAAGGGGAGATATTTTTGAGTGTACAAATGGCAAGTGTCATTTGTATACACTTTAGTCAACATGTAGACCATTATGTAGCATAGACATGCACCTCATAACACTATTGAACATACTCATGCCAAGATACTAGTAAGCGCACTTGAATGCCAAGTATCGTGAGGTGACACTTATGGTGAAGTCATCAATGTAACTTAGCATACGTCTCAAAATAGGGTGAGTGACACTATTATGCATGTGAGACTATACCATAAATGGTGTACAGTAATCTCCTGCTAAAGTACGCACCCGTTTAAGTACGCATCCCGGTTAAGTGTGCAATTTTTTTATGCTTGACATTCATTGTCAATTTATTAACGTTTCGCTAAAATGTCTCAAACAAATTGTCACATTTCATCGTACATCTGTCCAACTTCCGTTTGAACATTGGAGCAAAGCAATTGGTCGTTGATGTCAAGGATAGTAGAGCTTCAAAGCCTTTGAAGTCGGTAGCACTTTCAGATTTAGCAAATGTCTTGATAGGCTGGATTTCGTCATTGATAGGTGGTTCTTCTTCAATTTGCATCGTTTTCATAACTTTCTGGATGGCACCTTCACTGACTTCATACTCCCGCTCCAGTGCCCGCTTGCTCAACGCATTCGGCTTGCTCAACTTTGCAGTGATTCACATCGTTGGGCTTCGGTCAAGCGGGTTGCCTCAAGTTTCATCCGTTTCCCGTTGCAATTCATCGAATAAGAGGGTCTAGAAAGCTCGGGGAAGTCACTTAGTGTACTCTTTGGGAACACATGAGCGTACAACACATATTTTTTGGGGGGCTATGTAGCTCATTTACTGCATTTTAGTGGACCCTATATTTTTTAATAATTCTACTTTCTTCAATTTCTTACCACCTTATGTGTAATTATAAATTACAATCTCCATAATATTTCAGACCCTTCATTATTTATATTTATTTGAATTTTCCTTCGTGGACAATAGCATTGTACTATAGCATTTAATCACTATATTGGTTAATTTGGGACTTTTTTGGCATTTTGAGACATTTACAAATATAAGAACATGGATGAAATCACACAGATATTGGAGAATGTTGTAAGATGCAAATACTTTGAAGTGGGTGTTCATATCAAGAACCCAATTAAGAACTCATATCAAAATGGTTTAGGTAGGACAACCCAAACATTAGACCATGTTGTTGTGGTCCATATATTAATTTGAGACAAGAGAAAGTCTCAAATTAACGAATATAGTGATATTAGAAATGGAATTGTGTACACAAGAAGCATGTTATTTACATAATTGGTTACATGTCTAAGCCCATTGATAATGGCGTACTCAATTGTTTCATCCAAACATTGAAAGAAGTCTACAAATTCCAAAACAAACCATCATCACTAAAATGTCCATAATGTGTTCACTAACATAGTTGCACTAACATTGCATGTGTTATCATGCAAAGTGTGAAGACAATTTGAAATGCCTACTTATGAGTCCTACGTGAAAATTGAGAAACGATCATCACAAAAGATGCCACAGCTTCTCGCCTAGAACAAATCCATCAATCCACCATAGATTCACCAAATATGGTCTCACGGAGCTCTTTAAATGCATAGGGGTCAATGCATGATGATAGAATTCTTGTCTTGCGTGGGAGGAACAACCAGAGAATTATACAAACGTCAATGAAATGTTCCTCAAAAGTACACTTAATAACCCTCATCCAACGAGTTCATCCATTTTGTAGATGGATTTGTGATCATTTTTCATCTAGTTCTTAAAGTTTTCTTACCCTAAACTCAACCCAAAAATAATAATAATTCCCTACCAATTACTATAACGCTATTTTAGAAATACTATAAACATAATTTTGGGTATTCCAAGTGACCCTATATTATATATAATGTGCTACCTCACATTTCTTCAAGGCTATGGTATATCAAAAAAAATATAATTTTTATCAACCATGAATAAATGTCACCCTATATTTGTTCTCTCATAGTTATCTAAATTTTCGACAGTGACTTCCCCGGGCTAGAAAGCGATAATATGAGTAAAGTACGCACCTACCAACTAAGTGCGCACCAACGGCTCCAGTTCAAAGTGCGTACTTAAGCGAGAGATTATTGTACATTGATTACAATACATTGTGTGGGTAGATGAATAGTGTGACCTACCAAAGGCAACCCCCTATAGTACTATGACCCGCAATATACACCATCACACAAAGAAAATAGTGTCCGACCCTACATAGCTTGTCATGCCTGTGTGCACCTCCTTCCCCTCGGTTGGTGATCTATTAGATTCACACTATTTGTAGTCAATAGAAATATAACAAAATACAAAATGGACCTTTGGGGAGGAATTTTATGGGGTGGTCAGTAGTTTGCACACATTATACTAACCCCAATGTTTCTATGTGGAAAAAAACTCAATAGCATGGTCCACACTATTTACCGTGATCATCAACGTACTATAGTACACCATTGATGGTATTCAGTGTCACTTGGATCACAATGTCACTTACCCTATTATGAGGCCTTCCCTAGGCTACACTAATGGTCAACTTGGTTAACCAATGAGCTCAATGATATCTTCCTCTTTGCCTCGTCAAGTGTCCCAATGTGCTACGAGGTCATAATGTAGATATTTGTCCACTTCAAGAAGTTACTTGTGTTGACAAATAGTATAAGGTTGATAATTAGCATGCATGACACTTTGAGACCTCTAAATATCTATGTAGTTTAGGTTGTTCGCAAAGAGTGTGTGTGACACTAAATACCATAAGTAGATGGGTCTTAAGTGGCTCGTTTTCTTAATCAAACCCTACATTTGACTAGTATGTGGTTTGGTGAGTATCAAAGAACAAACATCATAAAAGACACATGTGTAAAAGAGATTGGACTACGTCCTCAAAATTTATAAACTACTCTACACTCAACTGGTGAACACAATTGGGAGGACCTATGTATTCAATTAAGAAATCAACAAACATGCACTTCCAATAAGCATAAGTAAATCAAGAGAGGTCTGATTTTCAATCCAATTTTGGGATATGTTTCATCGTAGGTTTGCTAATGCAACATGAGTTTTGTTGTGTAAATCTAATCGGTAGAAGTTGGAGAACATGAAAAACAAACCAAATAACACGCACATACCTTGAATGGTCATGGGTGATTCAAGTGTGCGGGTAGAAACTGATTTCGCAGGAGTATGTGGTGTTGTGTTCGCTATTTTAGTGTCGTCTTCATATAATTTTTGGATTTTACCTTCACCGAAATAGCATGTTGTTTGCTAGGCAGGCAACAATCATTGGGTTAGTTGAGAATGCACAGGCTCTGCTATCCAGAATTGCTGATCGCTGTTCTATCCATTTGACTTTAGAGTCGTGGATTCCTTGGATGAGAGCTGCGGAGCAGATCAATGAAAACTTGCAGGTGGCACTGCCGTGAGTGGGAGGTACTTAACTTCCCTTACTTACTGATGATGTCATTCATTCGGAGATCGTGATTGTGTGAAGGGAATCTCATCTCTTTGCAGTGAGTCGACGTGAGGGAATATATGATACTTTTCTGGCCCCTGTCAGTCCAGTCCTTGGTTAAAAGGTATACTATTGTAATATTTTGTCTGTTTACCCTCAAGTTGCCAACTTAGTAATTGAAGAGCGAGATTATAATAAGAACTGCATCTTGGAAGTAAATCTCCGTGTAGCAGGCAGCATCAAAATTAGAAATGCTTGCGCGGGCTCAACGGCACAGATTGCCGCCAGAAAATGGTCGCGAAACAGGGATTGCTTGCGGCTCAGCTCCGGGTCAAGTTAAATTTCACAAGTGCACAGTTGTTGTTGTTGTTTTTTTTTAAAAATAAAAATAAAATTAACCAGGCTCGGCCCAGATTGGGACTCACTCGCAAAGTGTAGGATCCTTCGGAGGTTGGAAGTTGGCGAAAGATGTGATGATGTAACCTACTTACTAACTCGCCAAGTTTTGCACTGCAGGTGTTTGTGGAAGAGATCATGGGAGCAGTAAGGTTAGAAGTTGTAATGGAGCAATATTGTAGCACCCTCCTCCCAGTGTTGATGAAGTCTCCCGCCAATGATGCTGAATCCGTGCAACAACAACAACAACAACAGCACCACTGTAATGTTGAAGGTGCTAAGAGTGATGACGAAGTTGTTCACAATGATGCTAGGACCGAATCTGCTGCGAGAATGAAGAGGCCCAAGAAGATCTGGCACTTGTGAAACAGGCTGCCTCCAAGTCTAGTGTTCAAGTAGTGGCCTCCTAGGGATTAGGCATTGCCGTTATGGGGTGGTTGTTCTCGTGCCTTGGAAGCCACAAGAATGGTCGCACCAATCCTCGTGTGTTTGGCAGGGTACACATTCCAACATTACCTGCTTCCCAAAGGAAAGGATGATGGCGATGCTCACCGATTCAAGCTTTTTAGGTTGTTGTTAGGTTGTGATGAATGCATTCCTCATTTGCCCATCATTATGGTGACACCGATACAAGCTTTTAGGGGTAGGTTGTAATGCATTCCTCAGATTGACGATGATGATGGTTGCCAATTCATATAATGTCAAACGATTCAAGTCTTTAGGTTGGTAGATTAGTGCATTCCTCAGATTGATGATGATGATGTCAATTTGCCCATCGTTATGATGTCACCGATTGAGGGTTTTAGGGGTAGGTTGTGATGCATTCCTCAGGTGGATGATGATGATGTTTGGCCAATCGATATGATGTCAGACGATTCAAGTTTTTAGGCTGGTAGATTTAAAGTGTATCCCTCAGATGGATGATAATGTTTACCCATGGATGGTGTGTTGGTGATAGGGGTGTGCATTAGGCGGCAGCGACACGTACCATGGTCTTTCTGCGCAGTTCGGAGGCAATGCACCCCGCATAGAAGGTGATTTTTATTCATTTATTTATAACTTTTATGTTGTTGTTGTTCTTGGAAGGTTATTTTTTGTTGTTTAAAAATGTATGTTGTGCTAGTGAAGTTTGAGTGAATTTGACGGAACTGGCTGGAGATTACTTGGGTTTGAGATGGTAGCACCGGGGGTTTGGGTTCGAGGTTTGGGTTTCTCAAGTTTCTTTCTTCGTGACACGAGTGGAGAAATCTGGGCATGGTGCAGATTTTTTGCAACCAAGGAGAGTGAGTTGCAGCGATGTGGAGTGCTCACCTCCGGTGACGGTGGGAAGCCGCTTCAGTGATGCTGCAACTGGGAAGCCTATCCAGCACCGAAACTCACAGCAGGTGGATGTGGAAGAGCTCGAAGAGGAGGTTGAACTCCTTCGAAGGAAACTAGCCGCGGAGGCAGCGACCGCCGAGCAACTTAGACAAGAGGTAAAAGGTCTTATAAGCGGATCCTTAAACTTTTGAAGATTCTTGAACCCTTCATTGTGGTGAATTCTGCCCTAGAATCGGCTAATTACCGAGGAATTCAATGTGGTATAGGTAGGAGACTTAAGAAAAAGAGCTACAGTCTTGTGAGCAGATCTTTAAATTTTGCCGTGAAAGAAATTTCTCTGAATCGAAGAACTTGTGATGAAGTTTCTTGAACCCTCGGTATGCTGAATTTTCCCAAGAGCCGGCATTGCATTCTTAAGCATGTGTAGTAGGTCACTTTCTATTCTAGCTTCAAGAATGAATCCAAGAATCAAGCTCACTGGTTACGTGCATTGTCAAGTGGCATTGAGCTCTCATTAGTTGTTGACACCTCATTGTTTCCTATCTATCTTCGGACAAAACTCTCAAATACCAAGACTCAACTCAATGAACTTGCCAATATACTCGAAATCTCTGAACCGAGTGTATCCATTTTAGGGTAAACACTCACTACACCACTGAAGAAGGTTATTGGATAACCACCGAGGGATTCAATGTGCTATAGGTAGGAGGCTTAAAGAAGTAAAGTCTTGTGAGCAGATATTTTTTGCAATGGAAGGAATCTCTCTGAATTAAAGAACTTGTAATGAAACTTCTTGAACCCTCGGTGTGCTGAGTTTTTCCCTAGAACCGGCATTGCAATCTTAAAGCATGTGTAGGAAGTCTCTTCCTATTCTAGCTTCATGAGTGAACCCAAGAATCAAGATCATCGATTACATGCATTGTTAAGTGGCATTAAACTCTAATTAGTTGACACCTCTTTGTTTACCTATCTTCGGACAACTACAGAGATTCAACTTAAAGAACTTGCCAAAAAGTGTTTCTGAACCGATTCAATGTGCTTTAGGTACGTAACCTGCGATCCGGTGGAAATGTCTGTAACGGCGGTGCCATTGAAGATCGCGGGAAAAGCTTGGAGAGGGAGAGATTGATTCCGGGTTCCGAGGTAACTGTGCGGAGCAACTGGAATTCAGGAAACCGACCCTCGGCTCCTCCGAAGCAGAGGAAATCCTTCTCCGAGCTTCTGATAGAAACTGATGCAGGAACTTCGAAAGCTGTCAAGGGGCCCCTGGCATTGTAAGTCTCAGCTAACCCTCGCAGACCCACCAGATTTATTTAAAAAAAAATCTCGCCCCCTCGGCTGCATATACTCCTCAAAGCGCTGAAACAACATAATGCAACCTCATTACAAATTTGATGTCTTCGAATAAATTACATCAAAGATTTGATGTCTTTGGGGTTGCAATATCATGTCTGTTGCCTTGAAGAGGTTGCATTTGTGTTGCATTACAGATTTGATGTCTGTGAGGTTGCAATATTACGTCTGTTGCTTTTAATGAGGTTGCAATACGTTGTATTACAGATGTCTTTGAGGTTGCGTTATGTTGTCTGTTGCCTTGAATGAGGTTGTGTTATGTTGCCTTACAAATTTGATGCAATTGATTTTGACAGGAAAGCAAGGGCTGTTGCGGCTGAAAGAGCTGCGAGGAATCTGCATGCAGCCAGGCCGGTTGCTGCTGCATCACCATCACCACCACCAGACTTCTCTACTTTCGGAGATCATCATAAGTCTAAACATGGGCATAGAATCCCTAGGAATGTGAGAGCTACTCATGGAAGTAGTGGGCAAAAGCCCGGGGACTCTCTTCTCAACTGGCTCAAGCAGGAGAACGAATCCATCTCGCAGCAGCAACAGCGGCTGCTGTTGGATGTGTCCAAACCCTCCAGTGGTGGACAATGGTGGCACAATTCTTCCCTCGCTTCCTCCAACAAGCAGGTAAACAAATGGAAGTTTTGCAAAACCCTATGATTGTCAAGTGAAAAGTTATGCAAAGCCCTTTGTCTTGATTGAATTGTGCTGCCTGAGTGTGGATGTCAGGAAGGCTGATATGTGAGTGTGTAATTCCATGACAGGAGGTGCAAAGCTTCACAAGACCGTATGTCACCACATTGGCAAGAGTGGACAGCAATGAAGCACTTGACATACAATGGATTGAGATGCGGAGTGGAGAGAACAGCCCATGTCGAAGCATCGAGGTTGCCAAATGCGATGGCATCACAGGGTTACCTCGAACCTCTGGGTTTTTCCTAAACGTGGCCGCAGAAGCTTTTGTGCGAGATTGCCAAAAGGTAGCCAAGAGTTCCAGGATTCAAATGGGGAAGAATTCATCAGGGAACAATCATTCCAGGATGAATGGCTCCGAGGTTCGCAAGGCCTTTGGAGCCCCTGGGCCATGCTTCTCATTCAAGGCAACAGACATGAACCCCTCCTCTCTTACCATTGTGGACAAAGAAAACGATGCCGAGAGTCAGGGGCAGCTTGCACCTCTTGATTACTCACATGCCTCATATGTAGCAATTCCAAGACCGAGTCGAAAGAAACATCACCGAGGTTCGGCTCCCAAGGGGGTAGCTGGGGCAGCTCAGAAGGCCACAAGATGGACTCTGTCAGATGACAGCATCGATTTGCACCCTAGCAAGGATCGAAGATGGCATGCGGAGAATGCAGGATCGAACAAGATTCGAAGGCAAACCGGGTGTGCAGATGCAAAATCAGTCGAATCTGCTACGGAGTCGGATTCAAGCACCAAGACTCAGATGTCAAACCCTGACCCTCCTCACATGGAGGAAGGAGGTCAAGAGGCTCCCAAACTTCGCAGCCAAACCTCCAACCCTGGGGATCTCGAAACTGCTCGAAGGTCGGTTACGAGATTTGCTGCGGAAGAGGAGAGAATGAAAATGGCGGAGCAGAGAGGAGATGTGCAGGAATCAGAGAATGTTGATGATGTTGTTGCCACCAAGTTTAAAGCAGGTCCGCTTCCTGGGAATGACATAGAAGAACAAGAAGAACCTGGGAATGAGAATGAAATACAAGAGAAGAAGATGATTCATGAGGGTGAGGACCAGAAACTGCGAGTTTCGAACCAAATTGAGTTTTGGAACACGCTGCAGAAAAGAGCTGCTGCTGCTACTTTTGCTTTTACCTCTCCAACAGCGGCAGACAAAGAAAATGCAAGTGCAGTCTCAGGTCCACCTTCAAGAGCAGTTGAAGAGCTGAAGCCGGTTGCATCTCAACCTGGTACACTCCTACTGGCATTGTCTGTAGTGCTTTCATGGGACTTTTCTTGCTCACCCTTAATCTCTGCTGATGAAGGCTCTTTGTGGGTCAGAAATCAGGTGAAACTTTGGAATTCTCTGCACCAAGAAGCTGCTGCCACGATCATTAAGCCAAGTGGAACTCCATCGCCGACGTCGGATTGTAGGCTCATCAAGTCTGGTAAGTTTTCTGGATTTATGTGCACTTGGAACCAGTTGAATATGAAGTAAGTTGAAGTGCCTTGCAGTAGTGCAAAGTTTGTGTTGCTATTCAATTTCAAATGTTTCAGTGAATCTCAATTCACGAATCGTGGGATTGTAGAACCATTTTAGGGTTTCTTCTGGATTTATGTGCACTTGGAATCAGTTGAATATGTTGCAGTGGTGCACATTTCGTCTTGCCATCCAATTTTAAATGTTTGGGTGAATCCATGAATTATTGGATTGTAGACTCATTAAGTCTGGTAAGTTAAGGGTTTTTTCTGGATGTATGTTCACTTCGAATCTTGCATATCAGCTAGGTCGAAGTGTGCATTTCAAAAGTGCAAATGTTGGGTTGCCATCCGATTTCAAATGTTTTGGTGATACTGAAACGAGAGCCTGCATCTGGCACAGGTGCAACCAAAAATGGGGTTGACAGACGTACAAGTAGGTGTAAAAACGATGTGCTTCCAGCAGTTAAACAAAGTGCGGAGGTTCGGACACTTAGAGAATCCACAGCAAATAATATGACCTTGGACAATGCAGCTGCGCGGAGTACTCCAAATAAAGCTGGTAAAGGCTGTGCAGCAGTAGTAGTAGCTTCTTCAGGCTTGCCATCCTCAGGAGTCCAAGTCTCTGGTAGTCGGAGAGAGATTGGCGATTGTTTTAATCTTCCGAGGACTCGCCGACATGTAGGTGCTGCAATAACGGTGCAAACCTCTGAAGAATGCCCCCAAAATGGAACTGCAATGGAGTCAGTTTCCACGATATTGCATGATGTAAAGCCGGAGGATAGGCCGATAGTGGGATCTGTTGGCAGCCATTGGGAAGCTCCGGCCCGGACTCATCATCTTCACATCTGGGATGGCAAAGGCATCCCCAACTCCACTTACAAATACAGAGAGGTCAGTAAACAATCACCTAACTTTTGTTGCAAAAAGTCTTGTATTCTTGGATATCATCTAGTAATAAACGGAAATGAAAAGTAAACAAGGGATCCACGTTATGACAAAAGTGAAGTATTTTCCAATGTTGGGCCAGTATAAAGGTGAGTGCATGGGTATTGATAATCAACATCAATAATGGTATCAAAGAACCTACCTGTGGGTATTAAAACTGTAATATCAGTCAACTATTGTTATTTGGTGGGTTATTAAGGTGAGTATTTGTATATACGCAAGTTATTATTTGGGTCAATACCATTCTAAACTAAATGATACTAGGGTGATTTTGACTAGGTATAAAGGTTCTTACTTGGTATATATACCCGAATGGTATCAAAACAAAAATATTGTCAAATATCCATACCCTATTGGTATCATAAAATGTGAAATACTCATTATAGATACCCAAATGGTATCAAAAAAGACGATACCAATCCAACACTGGTATTTTCCTGCAAACTTGGGATCGCATTAGCGCAAAGAAGGTTGTTCTCTGTTACATGTGTTGAAAGCATCTAAGTGTTCCGGTGACTAACCTATTCAGGGAGTTATTTCCCTACTTGTTATGGGAAGCCTAAAGCAGAAAAAAACAAATAAAATTTCCTCTTCCTCTGGGAGGAGAGCTTCGCCTTCGAGAATCAAAGTCAAACCAAAAAATAGCTGAATGTTGGTTCGAGTTCACCTGCAAGTGATGGTGCTTCCCTGTGGTTTACATGGTTTAATGAACCGACAGCCAGTAGGAGATTTTTTTTCCTCCACTTCTACTGCCCCATTCAAATCCAAACTCAATCCCTTAATAAGGCCAGCAAAATTAGGGAATCGTGACTTTTTTGAACCCTATATCCATGGTTGATAGATTTGCAAGCCACAGATGTTGATGGATTTGATGGGAGTTTGAGTTATTGATAAGATTGTGGGGGTTGGTGAATCTGATGCAGGATCAGATAGTAAACTGGCAAACAATGCCCTTTGAAGAACAGCTAGAGCATGCACTAGCCACACAAGTGGCTACATTTTTAAGGTAACTTACTCGCCATGTTGCAGGTTTCAATGTTCTCTATCATACAGTAAATCATGTAAAAATGAAGTCTGGTTATTGTATTTGATTTGATCCGATTCTTTGTTGTGTTGTCACAAAGTTTAGGTGACAAATTTGGGCGTCTCATGTTCAAAATGTCTTTTTTGAAGCATCTGGCAAGAATTTCCATTTGAGCTCATGGTTACAATGCATCTGAGTGAGCAGGAACCCTGCCACCGCTACAATTGACATGAACGTGATTGCTGATGGGATTGCAAGGGAGCAGGTGACTTGAAAGCCCTCTGCAAAGGGCAGCTGCATCCCCATAGCAATGAATTTTTTAAAATTTTGATTTATTTTTTGTTCTTGTTGCTTTCTTGTATAGATGTTAAAATATCCCCAAGTGGACAGTGGTGGAACAAATTCGCCCTTTTTACATGGTACTTGTTTTGTATAATTCTAGAACACTTGTTTGTGAAAGTATTCTCAAAATTGTCAAAAAAAAGCCTTTCCACAAATTCAATTGCAATTTCAATTATATTCGTCCAATACACTCTTGTGCCGTTGGGAATCTCAGTGTTATCTGATTGATGCAAGACCTGTCTCACAGTTCTTAGCTCTTACCAACAGATCTAGCAAACTTCAACATGTAATCGTAGTGTGTATGGCGTACGTGGCCTACATGGCTTATGTGTAGCAATTCACTGAATGAGCACACTCATGGAGGTCACTTAGGTACATCCCAAGAACTTTTAAAATCCCAAATTGTACAGGATCTGATGGAATTTCAAACCGTCTTTCTTAAACTTAAAGTTGTTACGCCCAAAAAATTTATCTGTGTATAAAATTTAGTATTCAAAGTGCGAGCAGAGAGACATTGTTAATGGAAATGAAGTTTGTGATGCCACCTCCTTTATTGAAATAGATGAATAAAGGATCAGGGTCTCTTCTAGTTTGTTAGCAGAATTGTGAACTCTATTCGAGTTTAGATTGTGAAACTTTGAGCTCTTTAGTTTTCTTAAGCCCCAAACAGTACCCAATCAAACCCACATATGGTACAAACCTCAGAATCCGAAGTAGCTCTTTCCTGTCATCCCTTATGTTATCAAGATTGTCTCCGATGAGCCAAGGCTGGAAAACTGTGTAGCAGCACAAGTCCCAAATGAATGCATATGATGGACGGTCTCTGCTGATTATGTCCGTGAAGTAGCTCCATCGTTCACCCAGATCTCCATAGCCACCTGTGGGCCTTCCAGTGACAAACCACACTATTGACAATATCCCGACTACACCACCTGTTGCGGCAACTATGCGTGCGCTCGATGTA
The DNA here is from genome assembly GCA_964035585.1 of Polytrichum formosum. Lineage (NCBI taxonomy): Eukaryota > Viridiplantae > Streptophyta > Polytrichopsida > Polytrichales > Polytrichaceae > Polytrichum > Polytrichum formosum. The sequence continues at coordinate 1,759,237 of OZ037939.1, forward strand.
AATGCTCGTTGCAGTGCACTTTTTGTCCTGTATGAATCACTAAACCCTAAACCCTGATTGTCAGAGTCTTCTAGTGTGCCTGAGGTTCTCCTTGGACTTGCATTCAACCGGATGGCCATATAGGGAATCATAAACGCTGCTCGACAATCGCAAGAATGTGTTTGTTAGACTTGAAATAGCATTCTCAAAGAAGCTGGTAATGTTGCAAAATACCTAGAAGCAGTTGTTGGATTGTAGTGAGATTGGATACACAAGTCACTTACTGTTTGTTAGAAACATTGAGAGGAGCCAGAAAACATCGAGCGATCCAGGGAATCGGTTCCGCTTTCTGTCGGTGAAGACGAGTGGTGCAAACAGGAGTGCCCAGCCCAGGACGAAGTTGAACAGTGCCTCATCAGCCTGCACGAAAAGGGAACTGTCAACAAAGACCATGGCAATTTCTGCTAAGGTAGGTGGGTCTTAAATGGTTAACCCTTTCCTATTAGCCCGCTTCTCCTAGGGTATGAAAACGCATGATTAGTACAAGATGGTGAGCAAATCCAAATCGAGACCATAGCCACTTTTGTCGTAATTTTCAGAGTTCATATGTATATCCTATTGATTATGAAAGTGAAGATTCTCATACTCATTAAATGGTCATATAGGTCCCCCCCTTCAATTGAGCCTAGAATTGTTATCATAGTTTGAGCACATAGTCCACATGTCTTTTTGGCATCCATTCTTGGAGCCAAAACAAACCACATACCACTCAAATATAGGTGTCCTAATTAAAAAAGTAACTGAATAAGGATCGTCTACCTTATCTATACATTTTGGAATTTTGGAATGGCGAAGGCGCATGGGCGTTGACACATTCGCTATTCAAAGTTCCAAAACAACCGGAATGCGACAGTAGCCAAGGAGGAACATGGCCCCGTGTATGGAAGCGAGTACTAAGGAACACACTACAAACTTGCTAAAACCAACTACACATTAGAGTTAACTGTAAAGTCTATCAAAAGTGGGGAGAAAAACCCCAATTTTGAAGGAGTCTCCCATATTTGCACTTCCAACACTCATGTCTCGTGTCAGTGACCCAAAAAACAGGGAGCAAACTCCTTTTGCTTCTATTCCGAGACTTAAAAACTTTGAGAAATTTTTTAGTTACTTTCTTGAGTTTGATTCTATTTGGGGAGCTCACAAGTGGTGAGGGGAGCAAGGAGCGCTTAGATAAGTGTGTGCATATAGGTGGCAAAGAAAATGAGATGATTCTTTAGTTATATAAAGATGAAACATATCAATGCCTAAAATTCAAAGAAGCCCTCCAAGACTTTATGGTTACACTCAAACAAGGGACCATTAGGGGTATTTCAACCCCAGTTGATCTCCATACTTTTTGGTTCATGCCATTATATTAGTCTTCAAACCTTAAAAATTCATGACTCGTGCAAGGGTGCAACTTGGGACAGCATGGGTCCAAGCTAGTTCTCTACTTGCTGACAAAGATTCAGAAGCATAATCGTATTGGTGAATGCCCCTTGCTTGTCCAAGTTATCAAATATGCCAACATTTGATTCTCTTCCTGCTCCTCTTCTTAGACTTCCAGGCATCTGTCGCATGTTACCTTATTTTTCTTCAACCTCTTTCTCTTTTAAGTTTCCATGTTCAACACACTCTGAGCTCAAGCCACGAGGTGAGGAGCTTACTGGATGGGCAACTGCAGCCTCCAGAAGATGAAATCCTACTGCTCTGTCCAACCCAGATAAGGCACACTTTGTAGGTCAGAAACAACTCAGCATACACACCTATATAAAAACAATAGTCATCCTTAAAGTCTCTCAAAAACTCATGTTTGGTATGGAGTTTCGACAACACTAATTAGGAAAATTAGGGGAATTAAAGTCTCGAAACTCATTGTAATAAGATTGTTTGATGTAGTTCCTCGAGGGCAACATCCTAGACTCCGTCACGAAAAACAGCATGGGTAATATCGAAATGCAAGTGGCAGGCCAAAGATGTCATGTAACTCACCCATGTTGGCCAACGGTAGGACGTAAAAGAAGTTCAACGACAAATCAAGTATTCCCGTGACGGTGGCTGAAGAAATTGCCCACACTGGATCCCCCTGCGACATCACACTTTCAATCAACGATTCAATTGCACCAAACACACACGCGTCCTCACCAATCTCAATCTCAATCCCAACTTCGATAGTTGTAGGGAACAAGAGGTTTGCTGCAATTGTGAATCTCTGACTTGAGTATGGCCAAAACTCTATTCAAATGCCCTGTCCACTGCGATTGCAGTTGTTTGATCAATGTTTTAATGGCTTGGCATTCTTTCTGCATGTTCAGAGCACATGAATTCTGCATGACAAGAATTTCCCTTCCAAATGCATCTTGTTATCAACAGTTCCAAATTCTCATAACACCTGCTTCACATTTACACAGCAGCTGCCAAATGTGTCTGAATATGTTTCGGGTTTTGGGGAGAGTGCTGTGGAGGGACCTTAGTTTCTTTGGTGCTACATGACAAGTCACGACGACCACTCTAATTAACATAGAAAACCAATTTGAATGCCACACTAGTTCAGAAGTTTAGTTTAGTGAGATGAGAAGGTTGCAGGAGGCGGCAACCCCAAGAAGCAGTAGCACTTGTCCCAAAGCTCCAAGCGAGGAATGTTGCAAGAATTCTCTGCCAACTTCATATTGATTGTTCCAGCTCGGTCGAGAGATTAACCAAAAACACACAAAAGATTCGAGCACTGCCATTCAAAAATGGAAGGTGAGGTGGGTAAGAGAGAGAGGGGGGGGGATTACTGGGGCGTAAGGTAACAGGAAGAGCCAGCAAGTGTAGACACCCGCCATGACCCACAACGCCACCTGCTTCACCGCACCCACGGGAGTCTTGTCCACCATGGACTCCAAATCCTCCCCACTCGCGGCAGCAGCTTCTTCTTCGTCTTCTTCGGCTTCCGAACTCCCTTTCTCAGAGCCCAGATTCACCTTGCACATAACTTCTGCCCTATCACCATTCACCCGCCAGCCGCAGTTTAGTCCACTTCCCCACTCCGCTACACCCTCCCGAAGTCGCAGCTTCACAGGCTCAGGGACACGGACCTTTCCAGCAGCTTTAGTGCAAAGATTGCGAGTCGCGGCAGCTGTGGTGGACTGTGGTAGAGGGCTGGGACGGCGTTGCAAGAGGGGGGAGGAGTGCGTTGGAGTGATGGCCATAGCCATGGCCTGGGAGTAGGACAATTGCTTCATGCAGAAATGAGGAAAGTATAAGCAAGTTAGTCCGGTGATCTATCTGCCCATCATCCTGTTATGAGAGAGAGAGAGAAGCCCTCTGCACATGATACGCTTGGCTAAGGCGTTCGCCCGCTGTAGTTCCCACCACCTGGACGGCAAGGTGCCGCGCACATGAGCAACCGTCAGCCGCTCCGCTAGCGGAGCGATGATTCTCATCCAGCTCTGCCTGCGAGGAGCAACCATCAGCCGCTCCGCCTAGTGGAGGAGATGATTCTCATCCAGCTCCGCTTGCGAGGGTGGCGAAGCGGATTGTCCGCCCAAGCCGGATAATTCCCCGGCAAGTTTCTTACTGCGAAACAACTTCAATACTCTCAAATTTCCTCTCTCCTTTCTCTCTCACAAGTAAAAAAGATTGGGAAAGATGAATGCCGGAAGCGGGCGGAGGCGGAGGCTAAAGCACCAAGGCGCTCTCCGCCCGCATGGCGTCACTGGCGTGTGAGCTTCTTGCACGCACCCCCGCCCAGCCAACCGTGGGGGCCACGTGGACCTCCGCTAGGCGGCTGGCAGGGAAGACCGGCACCCATGTGCGTAGGCTTATAGCGAGTGAACATACGGTAGTGGTGGCGAAGAGCAAATTTTGGTTTTTATGCCTGGCCACTTTCGTCAGGTTCACTACACTAAATAGGATATTCAGTGTTTGATTATATTTAATGTTGTTACCACCCTAGGGCTCAACACTAATTTTCAATTTTTGGACAATTAGTGTTAGAAGATATGCTAGAAGATATGTTGGAATTCTTCTTTTATCATTGTTAATTTTTTTTTCATATCCTTACTAACACTAAATACAAACATGTAACTTCCTCATGTTACCATAGTTGATATTTAGTATTTGAGTTCTCATTTAATGTTACTTACTTTCATAGGGTTATTGATATTTAGTGTATGCATTCATTTTTAGTGTAGTTCCGGACTCCGCGGTGAGAGGCAAAAGTGAAGGCGTACTATGCCTTCATGTGTGAGGCCTAAGAGAGAGTGGGTGGGTGGGACAAAGGTAGACATGTCTAAATCCAAGATACTAATAATATGGACACCTTTATTTGAGTGGTAATTGTCAGCCATAAACCCCCACCCTTTTGCGTCTATGGTCTAGGTGGAGGTCCATGGCTCACATGTCATTGCAGACCTCTTTGCTTTAGGGACCCCTTGTTTGCAATCCAATAAAACTAAATGTTTAATGCACTCTTTTTATTAATCTCCACAGGGCATTAGTATTAAGAAATACTTGTGCACCTATGTCAATCATTACATCACAACACACTAACACACTCTTCTCCCTCTAATTTCTTAGATAATCCATGTGGAATCCAACAACTCAATCTAGTTCTTAGCACCCTCAGGTATCATGTATCACATTGAAACTTTGTTGTATTCCACCTACCTTACTATCTAATAATTCTCCTTTCCACTTGGCTACATTACTAAGAGCCATGTTCCTTAAATTAAACCATGTGTCCAACCTTCAAGGCCCTATACTCAAAGTGGGAGATCTTTGAACTCTGAAGTTGAGCACCAGAATGTCGAGGCAGCTCCCCCCGACCCCACATTCCTACTCTTGCTTCTGATTCCGAATCCCAGCGCACAAAATGTCGAGGCAGCTCCCTCCAAGCTCGCTACTCACACATTTCCTCTGAAATTGAATCCAGGCACACAGAGTGCCGAGGCTCTCGCCTCTGAGACCAGATTCCTACCCCTGCCTCTGATTCCTCAAAATTCCAGGGCCTTGCCCACTCCTGTAGCCGCAGCCGCTCTCCCCTTCGCCGAGGGCTCTCCCTGCTTGCCCCTGGAGTCTCCTCGAACCTGAACCAGCCTCCCCCTTCCCAGATCCAGGAGATCTGAACGCTATCCACTTGAAAAAGCCTAGCCCCCCTTAAAACTACCTTAGAGGTACCCTAAACCAAACAATTAGCCTAGGCTAAAAACCACACTTCTACTAAGTCCTCACTCAACTTCTAACCTAGCCAACTCAATTTTGCCTTAACCCTTAACTAACCAACCCACTAATTCCTCTGATTCCAATCCCAACACAACACCTGCTCAACCAACGACGCTACCGTGTGAGCGGTGGGACGCGAGCGGTGAGCGGTGAGCAGAAAATTTGCTCACGGTGAGCAGAAAAAAGTCAACGCTTTCCAATTATAGTAATAAAATTTCTAAATTTAGATAATATAAATAGAAAAAATCGTGGGACCTCTTTTTTAAGTAAAAACGTTGGACCTATTTCCGTGCAAATTTTGAGGGCTTTAAGGACAGAGACTTGGTTTTAGGGTACCTTTCAGAGAGACTAGTTGACATGATCTAATTAAACCAGGGAACTTTTGACTGTCCACATTATGGTGAGAGCCGCTTAATCATAGGCTATGGTCACAACGTAAGAGAAAATTCTAAGTCAAAAAATTCAAGCATTCAAGCAAAGTAGCAAAACTCGTACCGTTCAATAACATCTAAAACTACCATTGGAAGAAGAGACCCATAAGTATTTAGAAACCTTTATAGATATTTAGAAACGAATACAATTCACATCATGTAGATAAAGATAGGTGTGATATATCAACGATATTTTCGGAAAACGTGCACTCATACTATGGTATACTCAACGCAATAGGAAATACTTAGCGAGAACTTATAAATAAGGGGGGGCAGCCTAGCTCCTATAGGTATCCACGCTAAGGTCTCACATGCTTCATGATGCCACTTTCGAGGAGGTGCTTCACTTTATTGAAACTAAGGCTCGGAGCATGGATGAAAGTTTCTTGGTATTGATCCAAGTTGCAGGTCACACGGAAGATGAAGTACAAGTGCTTGCAGTTTACCCAAGTGCGCCGCTTCCCAAGTGCTCTTGTTGACATCTCCACGAAATCCGGGCATGTGCATGACGGGAAGGTGCTGATAGTGATACGGTACTCTTCAACCTTAGCCTTTTTTCGGGACTGGAAGAGAATGATGCACCCGATCCCTGGGTGAGGTATCATTGTGACGGAGGTGATTTGTCCGTCGACGTTGAGGGCTGACTCCCACTTGTTGCGTTGTTGGACGCATGGTCCGTTGTTACTGCGTCGGATCTTCTTTCCAAACCTGAGCATAGGGTATTGATCGGCTTGGGCCGGGGTAGGGAGTTCGGCCATGGATGAGGCAACATTGGAGGAGTCGCCGAAGAGTCTTCTGGGTGACACATCTTGACGATGCTGAAGTTGGAATCCCCCTTCTTCAAGGGCCAGAACCTCTTGGAGAGTGAGGTTTGTCCCAGTGAGGACAGGCCAGACGTCCGGGACATCCGGACGGTGCTGCACCCACTTCCTCCTAGTGCCTTTGACACATCTCTCAATGTCGTCGTTGCAGAAGAAGAACTGTGTCAAGAATTCCTCGTTCTTCTTGTAGTCGCGCATATAGCCGGTGTACGTAGGAGCTGGAGTATTTTTACCATGCCGAACGATCTTCTGGGTGCACTTGGTCTTTGTGCGAGCTTGCATGGCGAAGCAGGCCTTGGCGGAAGTCTTGGGTAGTCTAGAAATGTGCCACTTGGAGACATCGCAGTGGGTCTCTTGAATGTTATTGACGTGGGTGACCCGTTGTGGAATCGATTTCTCGGGGGATTGTGTTAGGGGTAGGGTTGATGGTGTGGCGGAATCAGTACGGGCCTTGGTTGACCTAGTGCTCACTCGTGGATGAGAGAAGCTGACCTTGTTGGGTCTATGTGAATCCTGATCAGAACCAGGGGGCATATCAAGTTTGCGTTTTGTGGTGCCAAAGACCTCCTCTCCTTCGAGTTGGGGTTTGCGGGTGCACCAATGCTCTGCTCCAGGCATGTGTTCGAGTGCTGCAACAATTCTCTTGGCGTCACCGGATCGTTGTGCAGCACGAAGGCGGAGTTCTTCTTTTCTTGGGCCAGTACCAGAGCGATCACCCTTCAAGTAGGCGTAGTAGTTCGTACATTGCATGAACGCCCTCACGAAATCATCCACGGTCGCAACATATAGATCAGAGCCACGGTTTCCAGACTGCTGAAGCCATTTGTTATGGACTGTCTCAGAGAGGTTGCAAGATGGCATCTCTGCCAACTCAAAATCTGTGAAATCTCTGAGAGAAGTCAATAAAATGTAGTGAGTACGCTTTGCACAAAAATAGGCTAAAAGCCTAAACTAACACCAAAAACCCAAAAAAAACCAAAAAATAAGTTGACACCAAAAAGCGAAATAGAAAGTGGGTGGGTACTCACTAGTTGCATGAAACCACCCCATTGACGGTAACGAAAATGCCAGAATGCAAGCCATGTATCAAGGTCCTTGATTCCTTCCTCGGATGCAGCTCCAGAGGAAAGCCACCAAGCCCGGATGGCAAGATAACGGGACTCGGACTGCTCGGGAGTCTTGGCATCCTTGTACTGCTTGCATAACAACTTGTGTTGTTGTTGGAGGTCGGGCTTGATGTGGGCGGCGGTGTGGCGCTCCATAGACACTGTCCAATGCAATAGACATGTCCTCTCACGAGACTCCATAGGAACCTTGGGATCACCACTGCCATAGATAATCCTAACTGCATTCCAATTTTCTTGTGCACTGTCCGCCATGAACCCTTTGAAGTTAACTTTAGCAATGCCATGTCTATGCATAACTTCATTGAGCCCATGCCAAAGAAGGCTTTGCGCCGTGACATCCTCAGACTGCATATCACATACTGTAATAGTCATAACCCGGCAGTAGGCCGAGTCATAGACATGGCAAGTCATGGTTGTCCACCCCTTGACACGCTTGACATGGTCAAACATGACCCAAGCATCCTGCAAATCACCGTGTGGTTGCATTCTCTTGACAAGGTCAACTCCAGACCCAGGGCCCACCTCGGACATTTTGAACACATAGACTTTCTCCAACAGCTTTCCCTGGCCTGGGAATTTGTTTTCTTGCACATAGGGCCAATTGCTATGACCTCTCAGTCCGGTGATGCTATCAATGATCCCCCTCGCCCAATGCGCTTGAAGGAAGTGACTATGTTTCGAATACTCGGGGTGCTGAGGTGTTGGTACCTGTCCATGACAAACTTCATGGACTCCAGGTCCATAACTTTATTGGGATCAGATCCCGTGCGTAGAAGATACTTGGCCAGGAACTCTTTACTTGCAGCCAAGGCAATCGCAGAGTTGGTGGCGGTGGGAGTCCTCTCAACTTCTCTACCAATGAGATCATGAATTTCGACCTTAGACTCTCTACATACACCTTGCGAAACGGGGTGATGGTGATGACCCATATGGATGCATGCACGGGTCATGTCACCTTTGCCAAGAACATAGTACATCTTAGCGTGGCAAGTATCAAGACAGTAGGGTGGTGTCTTACAGACCTTACAAACGAGAGATGACCCAGCTGGGGGATCAGCTCCTGCGGAGAAGGGTGAGGCGGTACAGCCTTCCCATTTGGTCTCGTTGACGTCAGTGGCCCGATTGGGGCGGTTGAGGTAATCACAGCCCTCGTTATCACAACGGAGATGGCCAACACAACATGAAAACCGGAAGGTCAAGCCGAGATCATTGGTAATATTAGACGTCTTTGTCCTGCACCAAGCATGACCGTCGAAACGCTTGTCCATTCCGAACATGAGTCTAGCATGGGAATGGGGAGCATCAGCTCCTAGAGGAGGGAACTCAAAGATGACGTCGCCGTCAAAAACAGAAGGGAGGAACTCAACCTTCTCATGCCTAACAGCTTCATAATCAATACTCTTGAGGATGTTCTTGGACCCTGGTCGGGTTGCAAGCAACTTCAAGTGGTGGACAACACTGGGACGATCTATAGACACACCTGGGTGAACTGGGGGTCTGGAAGTAGATGGTTGACTTACAGTAGGCGAGTGTGGAATCCTGAGAGGATTGATGAAGGGCTGATACTGCGATGGAGGTGGGGTAATGTTAGAGGCAGGTGGCAGATCATCATCAGAGTCACTGAGCAAGGTAACCTCTTCGATGCCGGGCTCCTTCTTGACCGTCGCCAGAAGAGGAACCTGCGTGGTGGACGTGAGGGACACACCTGGTGTTAGCAACACAGTTGTGGTGGCCATATCCGACTCGGTGACGCCTATGGCCTTGTACGTTCCAGGGATCAAGAACCAAACTCTACCATCGTCATTGCGAAACGATATCTGAAGGACAGTGTGACTCAAGTCACCGTTAGCATCAAAGACCTCTTCTTCGACATGAATTGAGGCTGGGTGGAATCTAAACCTCAAACTAAGGAACGACTCTGTGACTTTGGCTAGACCATCATCTCCTAGAGGGATCATAAGCGGGATGGAATGGTGCAGTGCTCGGATGGTGGCCATTGTAGAAGGATTGTGAATGCGAGTTCACAGCAGGTAGTGGCCAAATGGGCAATGGACTTAAGGAAACCACAAAGTGGGGAGGTGTATATAGTGTTGTGATTAGAAGGCCATGGCAAGATGGAATCTATGAATGACGGCGGAGACTTGGATTAGTAGTGGAATAATAAGCCGATTCATTATAGAAATGTGAATAAAAATTGAAAATGCACTACAACATTTACTTAAGTTAGTCATGATCATATGCCAATCCAAACTAGATATATCAATACCAAACAATGAGGCTGGATGCCGACTGACGAACTTAAAAATACACAAGACCACGTGAACCATTTAGTGGATGTAAGGGGCACCCTAAAGGAAAGTGTTTCTTTTTTAGTCGAGGCTTGAAATGGGCAAAGGTAGAGCATTAACCTTTATGGCGAAGCGAGAATAGGAAAGTTTATTTGGAAGAGTCTCGTCAAGTTATGGCTATACAAACCGAGGAATAATTAAAGAAACTGCAGGTTAATTATCTAAATCCAAGATAATAGGAACATAATGATGGCGCATAGATGTTAATTATGACAGACTTGACAATGATATATAACATTTGTTTGCTTCAATATGGTTAGAGATGAACACTCGGACGAGAGCGAGAGCAGATCGAGAATTGAGGAGGACTATTGAAAAACAGAGGCGTATAGAGAGAAGGCAAAGGTTAGAATCAAGAGAGAGCTCAGGGACGCCGTACAACTTGCGGAAAACAATGTGTAGACAAGGGGTTAATTCTTCTAGGGGAACAGGTAGAGGTTCCAAAAGGAAAAAGACATGGAGGATTGTAAGAAAGAGGATTGTAGGATAATTGGCTGTTTGTTAAAATTATTATAGCAGCTGTAAAATTCATGGGCAAGGGTGATCGAAGGTATGTCAGCGCATAAGTAGCTGTGTGGAATGTGTGGCAACCAAAATTAGGCACAACCGACGTCATTTATTGGATCGATTAAATATCTATCCAAATTAGAATCAGAGGTTTAGGTGTAAAGTCGATTGCCCTCGGCCGTAATTTGAAGGATGAAAATAACAATTATGCGTTATTATAAGTAAATCATTAAAGGGGTCCGTTAAATTGGAATGTAGTGGAGATTTAAACAAGATGTAAAACACCATAAAAGTCCTCTCAGATTGCAGAAAGATGAGCTGAGTTTGGTAATGAGGTAGTATCTCAGATGCATGCTGTGTATCCATTAGACGGTGTGACACCTTTGATTGCAAAGCGAAGGAGAAGGAGAAAGCCCCTATTCTCTAGTTCAAAGCAGATTAGGCGTGCTAGGATGAGAAATACAGAGATTAAGAGAATGCGGCTTGCAAACTTGGACGGTACCGTCAAGTCGTTAACGAACCAGTTTGCGAAGCTTCCAGTCGAGATTGTACAAAATCAAGTTGTCGAACAAGAAGTTACTTCACCTTCACACTCAAAGTGTGAGTCCGAGCTCCAACTATCGGTGGACTTCACTATTGACAAAGAGAGTCAGGTATTTGATAACCCACTCATTAATTACTGTTGTTTTTGATATTATAAATTGTCACTTGGTGCAAGGTTAGGAACAACCTCGAAAAGGACGTTCACAGATAAGGACTAAACCTTAGAATTCATATGCGCTGCTCGGTTGGACTACAATGCTGACAAGAAATAATTAGCGTTACAGTTTCAGAAAAGGCCCATTTCCAGCACCCTAAGGGCGCTCATTTTTTTTGTGGTTGCTCTGTTTTTTCCTTTCTTGCCCCAGGTGAGGCCTCGGACTCTGGATGTGTTGGAGCGCCCTTAGGGTGCTGGAAAAGAGTGGTCGGCTCCGACCACCCTTTTCCAGCACCCTAAGGGCGCTCATTTTTTTTGTGGTTGCTCTGTTTTTTCCTTTGGGCACTGGAAACGGGATCGAGAGTCCGAGGCCTCACCTGGGGCAAGAAAGGAAAAAACAGGGCAACCACAAAAAAAAATTTGGGAGTCATGTTTGTTTGTGACCTGGATTGAGGCATGTTAAAGTTGCAGATTGGTATGATGTTTCTGGAATTCTTAGTCACGGCCCCTGTACATACTTTGCAGTTTCAATCAGTGAGTTGAGGGAGGGTTTAGGCTAGGCTTGGGTGGGATTATTTAGATGTAGATTTTGATTTTGATATCTGGAATCCTACATCTGAACCTGGTTTTTGTTGGTTGCAGTGTCTCACTTAGAATTCTAAGAAGCCAAGTGTCACAGTTTGTATGAGTCCAAGTGTAAGGTTTTAGAGAAAATGTAATGTTTATATTGTAGGTATATGCTGTATCTTCACCACCTTCGACACAAGTATCAGAGGGAATGGAGCCAGAATTGGAAATCCATGATGACTGTCCTGAGGGAGAAGAAGATATTCTTGGGGATGATACTCAATGTATGGCTGATGAGGATGAGATTCGGACTCGGCAAAAACTTAACTCAGTGTCCACGATCACAAGCTTGAGATTCCAACCCATCAGTTCCTCGCGATTTTGTATTCCTTTGTGCAGAATGCTTGCAATGCCAATGGTAAGGCCAACTCTGTCTTCCGATCTTGCTAAGCTTGAGCAAGAGTTTGTCCACGGATACAGGGAGGGCGCCTCAGTCTTTTATGTCTCAACCACAAATGAAGACGGTATGACACAAGAAGTGTTAGAAGCTGATAAAGCTTCTTGGGGTCCTATTTGGAACTCCAAAAACGACGTTTTCAACACGTTTCTCCTTTCAGATCCACATTTGGCCCGCTTCACAAATTTGATGTTTTTTGTGTGTGACGGAAACCATAGGCGTCAAGCTTGGTTAAATCACATTGACAGACTTCACCGAACTGAGGATTCTTGGCATTATTTGGTGGACTCAATTCTCCTTGACACAAATGGGAAAGTTGGACTTGTTATGCAAGTCATGCACAACATAAACAAATAAGTGCATTTTCTTTTGATAAGCAATCTTTCATATTAATTTCCAGCAGGTTTCAACTTCTTTTCATTTCAATAATCTAATGTCTTTCACTTGATTTTTGAATTTAGACATACCGAGGACTCGCACGTGAAGACCAACATTGTCCATACCCTCTTCAGGGTTCAGAAGTATGGTCTAATGTCAATTGACCAGTTCAATGACATTTTGAGTCCGGCCGATCTCAAAAGGTGCAAGAAGTCACATAAGACTTGGTATTCGTTACCGTTACATGTGTTTACAAATTTCATATTTCAGGTGAGTCATGGAATAATCCTTATGGTTCTGCGAATCGCTACCAACTTCTTTAAATTTTTTTTGGGTCTTAAACATCATGTTTCATTTTCATTTGAACTTTTGGTTTCCGCATTCTTGTTCCCTTTTTGTGCAGCACGAACTGGGTCTCGCTGTAGACGATGGTATACGTCAGCTTGTAGAGCAATCAGAAGGCGACGTCTCCCCTGCTAACAAGGCAGCTGCGATGAAATCCGCACTTGAGAAGAGAGCTATGGCACTTCGCATTAAGATGGGAAAACTAGTTTCTGTGTCTAACCCGGAGCTTACCGACGGTTGGCTTCGTGAGGTAGGTACCCTAATCCTTTGTCCATATCATTCTGTTCAGCTTATCCTTAAGAAGTTCTCACAATCCCTTTGTCACACAGATTGAGCGTCATTACACCCTGAACTCACTCTCACCGGAACTCAACTTAGAGAAGCTGCAGCTCATTGCAACTTCAAGGGCGTCTCCAGCATTCAAAATAAAATGGCTAGAATATTTTAATTCATCTGCTTCCACTCGCGAGGCTCGCAGGCTACCTCCCAAGCCCATCAACGAAGAGAAATTGGTAAATTTCCTTGCAAAAGCATGTTTCTGGGCAGGAGTGAGTCCACTGATTTTATTGACTTTTCAGTTAGTTCAGTTCCTTGTTGGCATGTGTTTTACCAACCTCACATTCTTAATTTCATTTCTTCGGGGTTCGGGGTTTAGTTCATTTCTGGGTTAGGCTTCGAGGTGGGATTGGTTAAGGGCAGCTAGAAATTATCATTTATGGAATTCTTACTCTCGGCACCGAGATGCTCAATGCAGGCTTAAGTAGTGAGGCCAGGGAGGTTAAGGTTAGGCTTTGGGGTGGGTAGTTAGAATTTTGATTTCTGGAATTGTGTTCTCGGCACCGAGCTACTCTAGGCAGGTTCATTTAGTAAGGGGGCAGAATTAGGCTTTTTCGTGGATATAGTAAGGGATACCTTTAGAGTTTGATTTCTAGAATTGTGAGTCTTGGTAATGGAGGTGCTCTAGGCTTGTTCAATTAGTAACGTCAATTAGCTGATGTTTTTTGTCTTGCTTTCCAGATTTCTGAGCATGCCAGTTTGATTTTTGACGAGACCATGCGTCAAGACCAACTTCCTATCAACATGAGTGTTGTCAGTGATCCTATGTTGTTGTCCGTGTATATCGAAGATTGTCGCATGAAGTTATGGGACCATGCGTTCAACACCTATTTCAAAGGACCTGATTCCTTCAAAAAACTTGATGACTTTGTTGGATTTAATGGATCTGACCTTGTTGTCCGCAGAGTTCTTTTTAGGTACGTCTCAAATCTTTAAGTACTCTTCATTAATTTCAGTTTTTTTTTCAGTTCATCTAATTTGATTTGCTAGTTCGAATGTTCTACAATGTAATGTTATGTGCTATTCCGTGACACAGGTACTCTAAGTACGAGCTTCTGGCCAAAGGAGCTATTTCCAAAGAAGACCTTCCTATATTCTTGACCACATGGCTTGATCGATCAAATTCAGCGTGCATGTTCTCAGCTCTTCAACAACGCACTTGGACAACTTCTCACCTTGCCGGCGGTGCCTGGTATCTTGATTGCGCTCCAAGTTTTACTCCTCATTTTGAGACTGAGCTCAGGAAGTCACGAGAGGTTGTAGGTGAGTTTGGAATTGAAATGCTGGACTTACAGGGCATTGAAGATGAGAATGAGAGGGCAAAGGCAATGAAACGACGCATGGAACAGGACCTGAAGAAAGCGCTGAGGGTCAAGGAGGTTGAGGAGAGAGCTGATCAAAAAGAGCGGGAGAAGCTACAGAAGTCACTGGAGAAGTCCACCAAGAAGGGCAGAAAGAAGATGAACCCCCCCTCAGAGCTAGAAGGTAAGAGTCCCGTTGCTCCAAGTCCCACATATGAATCTGGTTCTCATGCTCCAACATTTTCTAGAGGAACAAAACGCAATTCCTCCTACGATCAGTTGAGTGAAATTCCTATTTTGACTTCGGGGGAGGAGCTCGACATCCATATTCAAGAGCTCATTCTCAATGCCTCAATGGAGGTCGTTCTTGGCGGTGACACGGAGGAATTCACCCCTTCCTACAACGAGTTGAAAAGATTCATGCTCAAGGTATTGCTCTTCCTTAATTTTGTCATAACATGTTTGCCTTGGAATTTATGCATTTCAATGTGTTCCACATTTTTCATTAACTAGAAAGTAACCGAAAATTTTGATTTCTGGAAATATGGGTCTCGGCCCCGAGACCCACTAGTCAAGTTTAATTAGTGAGGTCAGGGTGGTTAAGGTTACGCTTCGGTTTAGTTAGGGGTAGCTACATATTTTGATTTCTGGAATTGTGAGTCTCGGCACTGAAATGTTCTATGCAGGTTCAATTAGTGAAAGGTCAGGGAGGTTAAGGTTAGGCTTGGGTTTAGTTAGGGGTATCTACATATTTTGATTTATGGAAATGTGGGTCTCGGCAGGCTCAATTAGTGAGGGTCAGGCATGTTAAGGCTAGGCTTCCGGTTGGGTGTAGTTAGATTAAATTAGACTTTTGATTTCTAGAAAGCATCTGTAATCATTGTACCTAATTCGGCCATAATCTTTGTTAAGTGTTTTTACAAGCTGGGTGTTATTTGAATATATCAATTTCGGAGCCCCTCTTGTTTCAACTCAGCAATAGCTTACAATATGTGCACTAACTGTGATTAATATCTAGAGTTGGAACACTTTATGAGGGTACAAGAATGTATAAAGAATTTGTTTTGCATTCAAGTACTAGGCAGTGTACAAAGCAAGGAGGATTATTTTAACACCAAACCTGGTTGTCCTTTGATTGTGCAGCACTCAAAAGACAAAACCCGGCACTACAAGGGTTCTCCGGAGGACCATCCCTGTTTGGACTTGATTCTTGCAGATATACCGGAAGGTCTTCCTGTTCTTGGCATATCAGACCCACCATCATCCATTCCCGCTTGGAATCAAGAATCGAAAGAGTGGTTACAACCACTCTTTGTCTTTGCCAACGAACATCTTCACGACGACGGGGCAATTATTTTGTTTCACCCTTTTCGCTTGAGTACGAAGTCCAATATTCTTGGATATTGCAAATCATATGGTTTCGCAATTCGGAAAGAGTGGTGGGGAATGAACCGCCTTCATCTCACATCCCCAATAAATCCAGCATCAACTGTAAGATAAAGCTTAAGTCTTCTTTCTGATCACCGCATTCAGTTTCGATTTCATCCTTGAGTTAGTTCTTAGTGTAGACCCACCTAACTATTATACTCACGCAGTTGTGTTGTTTACTTTGTAAAGTAATATTGTTCTTTATGTCTTGTACATTGTAGACCATGAGGTTCGGTATTTCATTGGCGGTCATGAGCGTGCCGGGGTCACCTCCATCGAAGTTTTCGTTTCGCCATGTCCCTGAATTGGATCCTTATGGGGTGGATGTTGCACGGGATGATATTCTCCAGAACTTGGTCTCTCGTGAGGACCAGCTAACTAATGGATCCACACCATGGCGAGGGCCTCGTGAAAAGTCCGTGCTTCTAATGCAAATGCTAATTGAAGCATGTAGCTCCCCAGGGGATATTATTCTAGACTGCACGGCAACGACCGGTATGTCTTTGTAATCTTCCATTTCAGTTGGTTAATCGTTAATATTGTTTTGCTCTACAAAATTCATAGTGGTTTTTGTACTAAGTTTTTCCAACTTCTTTATTTGCAGGATCTTCCATTCATGCATGCCGCAATGTGCACCGTCACATTGCGGCATTAGAGGCTGATGTTGATATTTTTGAGGCCTTACTTGCTCCATTGATTATCTCTAGAGCAGCCTCTGAAGTCACTCTTGAAGACCCTGTCACCAGTTTAGAGGATCCTGAGGGTGAAGATATCCCCGTTGAGAGGATTGTGAAAAGATCTCGGTTTACTAAGTGAGTAAGGTCCACAAATTCTCTTACCAGTGTTGTGTTTTTTGTTGTCATTTCTTATAAAGTTGAGTTATGAACATGGTACCATTGGCATTTGCAGATGCGATAAATTGAGCTATCCTATTCACCGGCCTTTTTTTTGTGACCCTAAATTCTATCCCAGCCCTCCAAAGTCTTGGCAACTTCCTACATATGCAAATGATATTGCTAATCAACTAGCTGGAGGTTCTTATCAGACTTTTACATCTAAATATCATCCGGGAAGAGTTTTAGAGTTTTTGGATATAGAAGCTTTAGAATCTGATGGTCAAGCCTCCTCTGATACAGATATTAGTGATTCTAGAATGTCTTCATCATCAGGTGATCACAGTGATTCGGATCTGTTGTAATAGCTTCATGTGAATGTTTGTGTACTATCTAATATACCGCTTTTTCTTCCGTTGGTTTTTCAGTTTGTGCACTCATTCCGCATGAAATTCATTGTATTTGTATTACTTTCGGAGTTTATGGGATTGCATATATAATTTAAGTTAACTTTTGACTTCGTATTTTCTAATATTTTTTAAAATATTTTCGAACACCACTTGGTATCTTATTAACATTTGAATTTACGATTAATTTGATTGTTCATCACTTAATTCCATAATCTTACTATTAGTTCATACCTTTCTCTTTTAAATTTAAGGGTTTCCACTATTCTCCTATTATCGTTTTCATATACTTTTTCAATGATGTGCAGAGGTGCATAATGAGTGCCATAGCTTAGATTCCACTTCAAATGAGGGCGGCCATGAGGGGAGTATCTTTGGAAGTAGGGAATCTAGTAGTGACAACCTCATGGTTGATTGATTTTTGGTTTGATTGATTGGTATTTGGATTTATAAAGTGTGGTGTGGTTTTCAATATTCCAATTATCTCATTGAATGCATCTTTTCGTTGTTCTCAAATCACACTACACTTGGTGGTCGTCATACTCCAAAGAGAATTTAGTCCACCATCTTCTCAACCATAGCCAATTTTCCCACGATCATAGGGCCTCATTGGTAATTTCAATAAACTTTTTGGTTCGAGAAATTGGGCACTCCACAATAATGGGCCTTGTAATTACAAATTTAAACTAGAAATATGTGCAAAATCCACGGTCATAAGGGTCCTAACTTTCGAACAATAGAGTTTTAAATTAACATTTTCTACTCGCGAGATCTGCTCACCGCTCACCGCTCACCGCTCACCGCTCACATCGTAGCATTCCTGCCTGCTCAACACTTCAACTAAATCTCAAATTAAAACACCAAAGCTTCACTCTTTTTTATAATTTTGAGTAATGAAGAAATGTCAAAGTCGAGTTTGAACGAACTTTTGAGGTTAACACCACATGTGGGCACCATATTGGGCTCACAGTAATGTGGTTAGGTGTGGATCTAAGGTAGAAAAACCCAAAACGATGAATGACCATTACTGGTGCACTAGACTAGGGGTAGCATGATTCTTGTGTGGACCCAAAATGACTAATTGTAAAAGTGGTGGCCCGAAAAGGTTCCAATGATAGGTGGGATGTGGTGATTGGTTGGATAGGTGTTGTTTTGTACGATTAGTGATCACTTTTGGGCATCATTGAGTTAACCATTTTGTGTGCATTCATATGCAAAGTAGGATATTTTGATGCAAATTAGGAAGACACTATTGTACAAATAGGGGGTTTGACTTACTTGCCTCTTTGGGAAAATGTAACTAATTAGTAAACAAAGAATAAAATTACAAAACAATTCGTATTCCTCATCATTTTCCTCTACTCCATCTCTGAAAAATAGTGCACAAATTTCAAGCCACTCTTTTTGACCGAATCAACTTATTTTCACCATTTTCCGTGTATCTACCTTTAAAAAGGCACGTGTGTACAAGAGATTGGACTCCATGTTCAAAATTTGCTAACCATTCTAGGTTCAATAATCAACATGATTGAAGGGACTTATGTGACCACTTGATGAGCATGAGAATCTTCAAATTGATATAGAAGGAGATATTCATATGAGCTCCAAGAATTGTGAGGAAAATGGTTTCGGACACGATTTGGGTTTCCTAATTATCTTGCACTAATTGCATGTTTCACATCCAACAAGAAGTGGGTGTAGAGCACGGGGGGTCACTTAGTGCATTTTAAAAACGACGTGCGGCATAATCTCGGGGAAGTCACTTAGTGTATTCTTTGGGGACACATGAGCGTACAACACATATTTTTTGGGGGGCTATGTAGCTCATTTACTGCATTTTAGTGGACCCTATATTTTTTAATAATTCTACTTTCTTCAATTTCTTACCACCCTATGTGTAATTATAAATTAAAATCTCCATAATATTTCAGACCCTTCATTATTTATATTTATTTGAATTTTCCTTCATGGATAATAGCATTAGAAATGGAATTCATCACGCAACAGAAATTAAGTTGTGTATACAAGAAGCATGTTATTTACATAATTGGTTACATGTCTAAGCCCATTGATAATGGCGTACTTAATTGTTTCATCCAAACATTGAAAGAAGTCCACAAATTCCAAAACAAACCAACATCATTAAAGTATCCATATGTGTTCACTAACACAGTTGCATTAACATTGCACATGTTATCATGCAAAGTGTGAAGACAATTTGAAATGCCTACTTAAGATTCCTACGTGAAAATTGAGAAACGATCATCACAAAAGATGCCACAACCTCTCGATCAACTAGGACAAATCCATCAATCCACCATAGATTCACCAAATATGGCCCCACGGAGCTCTTTAAACACGTAGGGGTCAATGCACGATGATAGAATTCTTGTCTTGTGTGGGAGGAACAACCAGAGAATTATACAAACGTCAATGAAATGTTCCTCAAAAATACACTTAATAACCCTCATCCAACGAGTTCATCCATTTTGTAGATGGATTTGTGATCATTTTTCATCTAGTTCTTAAATTTTTCTTACCCTAAACTCAACCCAAAAATAATAAAAATTCCCTACCAATTACTATAATGCTATTTTAGAAATACTATAAACATAATTTTGGGTATTACAAGTGACCCTATATTATATATAATGTGCTACCTCACATTTCTTCAAGGCTATGGTATATCAAAAAAATATATAATTTCTATCAACCATGAATAAATGTCACCCTATATTTGTTCTCTCATAGTTATCTAAATTTTCGACAGTGACTTCCCCGGGGGCATAATATAGGGAGGATTCAATTCGTTTGACATAAAAATTATAAAAGAATTCCAAATAATGAAGGGTCCATTAAAAGTAGATAATTCCATTACAAGTAAAATAGATAGGTATAAAATATGGGCCATTCCCTTTTAGTAAAAATAATATAGGGGCTGAAAATAAGGATCCTAGGATGTATGTTTAGTAGAATCAATTTTGTACACATGCCTCACGAGGGATGGATGAAAAATGACCCATCATTTACCCAAAAATGGATGAAATTGTAAGCCTAACCCTAACTCTCTTCCCGACACCTCTCAATGGCTTCTCTCCCTTCTGTTGGTGGCATTTCATTATTCATTTTTCTTGTGGCTTCTCATTTTTCAGGCATCATCATCTCCAAGTGATAGTGAATTGCGTTTAGATATGCAGTGATAGTGAACATCAGCAAGGTAAAGGCACATCATTGCATTGTAGGAAGGGCGCAATCTGGGAGCCTCTGATTTGTCACATATTCACCTATTTGTTGAGTTTTGGATCATTGGTGTGAGTGATTCTTAGTTTTCATGTGAGAGGTTGTTGAGATGTAAGTATGAGGAAAATCTGAGCTTCAGGCTGAACTAATTTCTTTCGACCAGGGGGGGAGCTTATGTGTAGAGTTTTCTTTTGTGGAAAGCAGGTGTCTTTTATCGAAGTAAATTCCCCTTCTGATGTGTTGTAAACTCACAAAGCTTTTTGCCTCTACCTCTGAGACTATTAGATTCGCCCTCTTCTGTGTAGAGCTTCAGTTCGAAATTAATGAATTTTTGGGTCGGTACAAACTTTCTGCGACCTAGTACTAGATTTTTATACTATTATTTGCTTGAGAATGCGGCCTTGTTCGGACAATACTCTGGAGGAACATGTTTCTATGCTTCCTATATTACATGTTGTTGGGATTTGAAATCCTGGTATATTAAAGAACACTATGTACTACTGGGGTCAAAAATGTTTTGACTCAATGCTCAATATGGAAACAAACTACAGATTGCCAACAGATTCTTAGAAATGAATTATTTCGTTGGAGGAGATTCCAAGTGCAACATGATAATTTCAGAGAGCTGGAATGATCGGTGTAGTACGCCGGAGAAATGTAGAATTAAGGGATTCATTTTGAGTTGTTTATTGTTTAAATATTTTTAGGGTTTTAGAGTTCAGTGATCATTTTTGTGCAGTTAGAAGAACTGGATCTGAGAAGGGGAAGGGAGTTTAGATATTGCGTCCACATGTAATCCTTTGTACTGTTTTCTCCTGGAATGTTAACACAAATGCTCATATGCATATGTTTTTATAAAAAAAAACTTCTCTTGAGGGTGTAGGTGTTAGGAAGGTGGATAATATTTAGAGTGGGCATACATTGATGCAAACCTTAATGTTAACCCAAGGAAAACTTTGAATTCAATTGATATTATTGATTGAGAGCAAAAATTTGGACCTTAGGAGTTTACACTAGGCTTGGAGTCCAAAGTATGAATGAATGAAGTGGTGTTCATGTGGCAACACTTTCCTGCTAAATCTTGTTGGGCTCAACTTAAGACAATACCACTCCTAGTTTGAGAAACCAATCCTCAAGCTTGGGTCTAATTTTGAGTCCAAAAGTAAGGACCTTTAATGTAGCCAACTGCAAGGAGCTTCTTACTCTTGCTGCCATGAGATTGATTTAATAATGGATTGTAGGGTCCCTCTTATTCAAAATGATTACCCTTTTGGTCTGTGTTTGTAATCACTTGAGGTCGAACTCTGAAAAAAATTGGGCACTATATTGGCAAGTGGTATGTTAGGTCACACAATTAAGTATCAAGTTCTGTACTTTGATCCATAATTTGTAACAATGTCTGATTGTACAAATAGTCACCCACTCAATCAAGCCTTTTTTTTGTTTCGTTTTGCAGGGCAAAAAGGGCTGAAAAGCAAGCAAAAGCTCAACAGTAGGCCTACATTTTCTTCTCCTGTTATTAATTACTGACTTTTACCAAAACTAATATTTAATTTTGGTTAAACATTGTATATGAAGAGTTTATAGTACCTTCCCATCCTGGCGGTAAGATACCTCTTCTCAGATTCATTATTCACATATAGCATCCTCTTCTTTTATGTACCTTAATCTTGGTGGTTCAATTGCACAACTTCAACCTCTTGTGTGCTACTTGGATCTTGATTCTAAAGAATGATTTGTTTACCATGACTAATATCATCTACATCTCAATGTGTTAGACGGTGGAATTTAAGACTGCATTCTAGTTCATGGTGGGTGGGTAGGGTGTAGGCTATGCGATGGCGCAATGGAAAACAATTTGGGGTACATAGGCAAGCGGTTGACCTCCTTGCTCGAATGGAGGAAACAAGGAGGAGAAATCCTAATAATCCCCACATCGAAGTAATGTTGCAATATTATAGAAAGCATCCAAGCTGTAACAAATATAAGTGTGATCACACGGATAGCAAATGGATTGATGTAGATTGCATTATATCTACGGTAACCATGAGCTACAATTCTACAAATGAAGTGTATACTCTAGATAGGAATGATTCAGAGCAATTGTCCAAGTTTGTGACAGAACGAACTATATAAGATTCATGACCAAGCTTGGTGCGTTTCACACTATATGGTTTTGGTCTTTACTAGTATGTAAATTGATTTTGAATGAAGAATTTTTATGGAGCGGGTGTTGTGTTTGTGAACACACATTCAATCTTGTTGTGTTCCATCCTAAGTCTTCTTGTTGTGTTTTCATTGTAAGTTTTTTGTACTTGGTTTTTGCAATGCTATGTATTTTTTATACGTTTTTGTTACCATGCTTTTTCTCACCACTTTTGCATTGCATACATTTGTAAATTAACTTTTTTTAATTAAAAGGAATATAGACTACAAAAAATTACAATGACATGGGCATTATAAGTAATGGTAGGGTACAAAAAAATAGGCCATTTTAGAAATTTATGTAATTATAGGGAGCTTTTAATTCGTGCCTTGGAGGTAAATAGCCCCTAAACAAATACCCCTCCGCCGCACGTGGTACATGAAAATCCTATAGAGTGCCCCCCCCGTGGTGTAGAGAGAAAAGTGTCCAAATAACACACGTCTACCTTAGTCCTAAGTATTGCCTTGTTTGAACAAGTTTCTATTTCACCAAGTAACTTGTACATGCCCACAAAAGAGGCCATTCATACCAATAGTCATCTGAATCTTATCAAGTTTTTGGTGTCCAAGTCCATATGGGGTCAATATTAGGGCGTCGTTCTCTTTTTGGTGACATCATCCATTTAAGCTACAATTCATTTTGCTTGATACACACTTGATACATGCCACTCCATACTGAGAGTATTTTCAAAAATTGTATCAAAGCTTGCATTGATTAATCAAGCATGAAACAAGCCTGGAATATTTATATACAATGGACAATGTGGTCATGATGGGAGTGCCATCATGTGAGCGATAACACATGAGTGGTGAAGGAGGGAAAATATTTGGTAATAGGTCCACTAGTATCCTATAACCATGATATTTTGGCATAAATAAAAACTTTTTATACATCATGATGTGAGTGGGGTTCACAAACAAAGTGTAATAATCCTAATGAATGCCTAACTTCACTATTAAATTCAACAACTACAAGATTAACATCAGGGAATGGAAAATAAATCTAATATTGTTGATAGGTTCAACATCCACTTTCTCAAACATATGCAAGCACATACCAACTCTTGATCATGCTCTATAATTTTTTTCTCAAGTTTGCACTTACGTTTCAAAAGCAAATCCATGTAGGCATTGTGGAAAAAAGAAACACAAATACTTGGGCAAAGATGGAAATATAAAAGGAAATTCCTCACACAAGTCAATGTCCGTTGATTGTGATAATGAAAAGAAAAGCCATCAATCTAATTCAATCAAATCCAACCATATCCGATCCAATCAAACATATAGAGATGGCACTGTCAACTAACGAAATGTTACCTAACTAGTTTAGCCTAAGCACCATGATCATTACCATGTCATCATCTACATATCGGTTATGAGCAATTTGTTTCGACTTGCGGCGAGGAATTGACAATGTTGACTTTGCCATCAATTGGGCAGCCCTCTCCACATCAGGGATGTACAAATGGACGTGACGCGGCCTAAACGCGTCACGTCGCTTCACGAATGATGTGACGGCGTCATGTCGCGTCACGTCCAGGGTGTGACGCCAAACGGACGTTACTGTAGTAAAAAAAAATTACTAATGGGATTTTTTTCTTCAGATAAGTAATTATTTCGACATCAATACAGGCAGTCGTCTACCATGGTCGACTGCTATATAGGCAGTCGACCACTTAATCGACTGCTAACTCAGCAGTCGACTACAATGGTCGACTGCTAATGTAGCAGTCGACTAAGTGGTCGACTGCTATATAGGGAGTCGACCACTTAATCGACTGCTAACTTAGCAGTCGACTACAATGGTCGACTGCTAATGTAGCAGTCGACTACCATGGTCGACTGCTATACAGGCAGTCGACGGTGGTAGTCGACTGCTACATTGGCAGTCGACCAAGGTAATCGACTGCCTATATGGCAGTCGACCATGGTAATCGACTGCCTATATAATAGTCGACGGTGGTAGTCGACTGCTACATTGGCAGTCGACTACCATGGTCGACTGCTACATTTGCAGTCGACCATTGTAGTCGACTGCTACATTAGCAGTCGATTAAGTGGTCGACTGCCTATATAGTAGTCGACCACTTAGTCGACTGCTACATTAGCAGTCGACCATTGTAGTCGACTGCTAAGTTAGCAGTCGATTAAGTGGTCGACTCCCTATATAGCAGTCGACCACTTAGTCGACTGCTACATTAGCATCAGGGAATGGAAAATAAATATAATATTGTTGATAGGTTCAACATCCACTTTCTCAAACATATGCAAGCACATACCAACTCTTGATCATGCTCTATAATTTTTTTCTCAAGTTTGCACTTACGTTTCAAAAGCAAATCCATGTAGGCATTGTGGAAAAAAGAAACACAAATACTTGGGCAAAGATGGAAATATAAAAGGAAATTCCTCACACAAGTCAATGTCCGTTGATTGTGATAATGAAAAGAAAAGCCATCAATCTAATTCAATCAAATCCAACCATATCCGATCCAATCAAACATATAGAGATGGCACTGTCAACTAACGAAATGTTACCTAACTAGTTTAGCCTAAGCACCATGATCATTACCATGTCATCATCTACATATCGGTTATGAGCAATTTGTTTCGACTTGCGGCGAGGAATTGACAATGTTGACTTTGCCATCAATTGGGCAGCCCTCTCCACATCAGGGATGTACAAATGGACGTGACGCGGCCTAAACGCGTCACGTCGCTTCACGAATGATGTGACGGCGTCACGTCGCGTCACGTCCAGGGTGTGACGCCAAACGGACGTTACTGTAGTAAAAAAAAATTACTAATGGGATTTTTTTCTTCAGATAAGTAATTATTTCGACATCAATACAGGCAGTCGTCTACCATGGTCGACTGCTATATAGGCAGTCGACCACTTAATCGACTGCTAACTCAGCAGTCGACTACAATGGTCGACTGCTAATGTAGCAGTCGACTACAATGGTCGACTGCTATATAGGGAGTCGACCACTTAATCGACTGCTAACTTAGCAGTCGACTACAATGGTCGACTGCTAATGTAGCAGTCGACTAAGTGGTCGACTACTATATAGGCAGTCGACCACTTAATCGACTGCTAATGTAGCAGTCGACTACAATGGTCGACTGCTAATGTAGCAGTCGACTACCATGGTCGACTGCTATACAGGCAGTCGACGGTGGTAGTCGACTGCTACATTGGCAGTCGACCAAGGTAATCGACTGCCTATATGGCAGTCGACCATGGTAATCGACTGCCTATATAATAGTCGACGGTGGTAGTCGACTGCTACATTGGCAGTCGACTACCATGGTCGACTGCTACATTTGCAGTCGACCATTGTAGTCGACTGCTACATTAGCAGTCGATTAAGTGGTCGACTGCCTATATAGTAGTCGACCACTTAGTCGACTGCTACATTAGCAGTCGACCATTGTAGTCGACTGCTAAGTTAGCAGTCGATTAAGTGGTCGACTCCCTATATAGCAGTCGACCACTTAGTCGACTGCTACATTAGCATCAGGGAATGGAAAATAAATATAATATTGTTGATAGGTTCAACATCCACTTTCTCAAACATATGCAAGCACATACCAACTCTTGATCATGCTCTATAATTTTTTTCTCAAGTTTGCACTTACGTTTCAAAAGCAAATCCATGTAGGCATTGTGGAAAAAAGAAACACAAATACTTGGGCAAAGATGGAAATATAAAAGGAAATTCCTCACACAAGTCAATGTCCGTTGATTGTGATAATGAAAAGAAAAGCCATCAATCTAATTCAATCAAATCCAACCATATCCGATCCAATCAAACATATAGAGATGGCACTGTCAACTAACGAAATGTTACCTAACTAGTTTAGCCTAAGCACCATGATCATTACCATGTCATCATCTACATATCGGTTATGAGCAATTTGTTTCGACTTGCGGCGAGGAATTGACAATGTTGACTTTGCCATCAATTGGGCAGCCCTCTCCACATCAGGGATGTACAAATGGACGTGACGCGGCCTAAACGCGTCACGTCGCTTCACGAATGATGTGACGGCGTCACGTCGCGTCACGTCCAGGGTGTGACGCCAAACGGACGTTACTGTAGTAAAAAAAAATTACTAATGGGATTTTTTTCTTCAGATAAGTAATTATTTCGACATCAATACAGGCAGTCGTCTACCATGGTCGACTGCTATATAGGCAGTCGACCACTTAATCGACTGCTAACTCAGCAGTCGACTACAATGGTCGACTGCTAATGTAGCAGTCGACTACAATGGTCGACTGCAAATGTAGCAGTCGACCATGGTAGTCGACTGCCAATGTAGCAGTCGACTACCACCGTCGACTATTATATAGGCAGTCGATTACCATGGTCGACTGCCATATAGGCAGTCGATTACCTTGGTCGACTGCCAATGTAGCAGTCGACTACCACCGTCGACTGCCTGTATAGCAGTCGACCATGGTAGTCGACTGCCAATGTAGCAGTCGACTATCTTCGTCGACGGCCAACATAGCAGTCGACCATGGTAGTCGACTGCTACATTGGCAGTCGACCATGGTTGATAGTCGACTGCTATGTTGCCGTCGACGAAGATAGTCGACTGCAGTTGTAGCAGTCGACCATTGCCGTCGACTGATACTATTAACAGACAAATGCAGTCAACATCATATGTTTGTTGGGTTAAATTTTAATGGTTTGGATATAGTGGAATATGGATGGATGAAAGTAGTTTAGGAAAAATGTGATTAAAGCCAACAATGATATGTAGAAGAAAAAAAAACCGCGTTGTATTAAAACAAGTATATCGTAAAGATATAAAAAATATACAAGGTTGTCCATATCAATGATACACGCATACTACCTTAACCCCTACGATGTTGCCTAAAGAACTAAACAGACTAAACACTATCCTTAACCTCAGTTCTCCAGTAGTCTATCGGCTCATCCCACCCCACAAACGGCATCTGCATCCGTAGTTTGGCGATGGTCAATGAAATGCGGTTGGACACGTTCTCGCATGTCAATGCATTCAAAGTGACATCCCAAATTTTCCTTCCTTCATTGGCAAAGATAATTCGGTCATCACCATCGTTGCAAAGTTGTCGAGCAATCATGCCGACCGCATAACACTCAGCCTCCGCGGTGTAATATACATCGGGATCATGGTGTCTCATGTTTTGGATGTAAAACAGTTCCGGCGCCACCCAAAACTTCTCCTTCCTCAATTTTTCCTTCGCTTCTACGGTTTCCGCATGCCATAGCGATAGGACATCCTCACCCGAATGCGTTGCACATCCCCAATCGCACACCCCAATCTTGAGGCTCCCGTCCGATTCCCAATGCAACATAATGTTGTCAATGGATAGATCGTTGTGTTGTACATTTGCAGCGTGCAAAGCCTCCATGATCCATAACAATGCCCAAGCCAACTTTACCCTCTTCGCCCGGAACTTTTGGACTTGGTCATAGAGTTGCCATTCGGTTGCGTCCATTGTCAAAATGTTGGCATTTGGGCGGTGGGCTCTATCCCGAATGAACATCTCTCGTAGAGTGCCCCCGTTCCACCATAGTGTATAGCCCGCATTGGACACACTGTTGATTAACCAAAACTTGATGAAACCTGGATGCGTGCTCTTTAAAACGCATGCCTCCGCACTTACTTGGATACGAGCTTTTTGCCTATCCGACGTCTTTGGGGTCTTTTCAGCCCACGTAATCTCCGGTGGGAGACGATCGTCGCCCTCGATCCTCACCTTCCTCACCTCCCCGTAACCCCCCACCTTCTTTATGCTCTTCAAACTCACGACATTTGCCGTATCGGGAATCCACAATAGTTGGCATGGGCCCGACACCCTTAGCCACTTCTCCAATTTCTCCGCCTTCCAAGGAATTATTTTGGAGGCCGTCTTGGACAATCCTTTGGCCACGGGATCCCACCACAAAAATATTTCCCGGATTCTTACAGCTCGAGGGCTCAACACCTCGCCTGTTTCGCCCTCCGGGAACATGTTCTCAACCAATTGCTTGAGGTTGAAAATACCATTTTGGGCCTTATTCTTCACCCATGAATCGAACCCCGCAAGATTCCTATCACCGCTAAACTCGGGGCCATCCACTTCCTGTCGAATAGCAACCTCCATGTCCCTTTTAATTATCTCAACCCTTTTGTGTTTCGGCTGCTCCAAAAAACGGAATTTGATGCCGGCCTCCCCATTCCTCAAATACCAGTCAACTATGGCTTGGTGGACCTTTGCCGTTATCGCATCCGAAAATTTTACCCTTGGTTTCCCGCTCCTACTCGACGACCCTGAGGCCGCGGAAGCCCCTCCTTGGCTGCTCGTAGGGGCACCGGCATTTGGGCGGACGGGAACGGTAGTATCTGAACGGGGGGTAATATTGGCTCCCGTTCCCGAAGCACTTCCTGATCCCACATCGGAATGTCGTTGCCGCTTAGGGGGCCGTTTGTGCACCCTGCCGGGTGCATCCGGCTCGTCCTCCGGCATCTTCCAACTTCGATCCTCCATTGTGTTTAAAAACACGCTATTATTGTGTTCACAAACACAACTCAAATGTGTTCACAAACACGGCCGTATTCACACCGCTCCACCGCAAAAAATCGGATCCAAAATTGGCAAGAGTTTGAACCCTAAACCAATCTTCCAACCGCCCCCTAGGCCCTCTCAAAACATTAGGCAAAGGATGCTAGGCATGCTTAGTCCCAATGTCCCGCTTGAGGAGGGGTGGTTGAAAAATGATGTCAATGAGGCCTCCCCACTTATATATATAGGTTGGGTGGGCCTCACACCGACGGTACGACCGGACGCCGCGCCCCTGGATCTTGACCGTTGGACCGTGCATCATCCAACGGCCAGGATGGATGCGACGATTGGTCAACTGCTATACGGCAGTCGACCATCCAGTCGACTGCCAGATAGCAGTCGACTCTGGATAAGGCAGTCGACAATTAGCAGTCGGCCCACACGTCGACTGCCACATAGCAGTCGACAATTAGCAGTCGACCGCGGCGTCGACTGCTATGTGGCAGTCGACGTGTGGGCCGACTGCATTTAGCAGTCGACT
This sequence comes from Polytrichum formosum, assembly GCA_964035585.1. Classification (NCBI taxonomy): domain Eukaryota; kingdom Viridiplantae; phylum Streptophyta; class Polytrichopsida; order Polytrichales; family Polytrichaceae; genus Polytrichum; species Polytrichum formosum. The sequence goes on from OZ037939.1 coordinate 1,788,979, forward strand.
GCGGGGGTCGACTGCCATGTCGACTGCTAGTTTGCAGTCGACCCTGGAAGTCGACTGCCACGTCGACTGCCAAGCAGCAGTCGACCCCCGATGTCGACTGCGAGTGGCAGTCGACGTGGCGGTCGACTGCTAGTTTGTAGTCGACCCTGGAAGTCGACTGCCACGTCGACTGCCAAGCAGCAGTCGACCCCCGATGTCGACTGCGAATGGCAGTCGACGTGGCAGTCGACTGCTAGTTTGCAGTCGACCCTGGAAGTCGACTGCCACGTCGACTGCCAAGCAGCAGTCGACACCCTATGTCGACTGCGAATGGCAGTCGACGTGGCAGTCGACCGCCATGTCGACTGCTAGTTTGCAGTCGACCCTGGAAGTCGACTGCCACGTCGACTGCCAAGCAGCAGTCGACACCCTATGTCGACTGCGAATGGCAGTCGACGTGGCAGTCGACCGCCATGTCGACTGCTAGTTTGCAGTCGACCCTGGAATTCGACTGCCACGTCGACTGCCAAGCAGCAGTCGACCCCTGAAGTCCGCTGCGAATGGCAGACATTGGACCTCCCCCCCTCCAAACATAAACAAATTGCTTTTGCAATGGATCCTATAGCAGATTACTCTAAACACTTTTAATATCATAGCATCTTTTATATTTAGTGCACGTTCAAGCGTCGGGACTATAAAGGGTTCACCGCTCATTAGCATTCATCATTCCCCCTCGCTCTAGTTGGCCTTGATTGCCTTTTGGCATTCGTTGCAAGTGGAGAGAGGTAGTAGGTTATATTGGGATGGGCACGCGAAACGAATGGAAGCCTTGGTTTGTGCCCAAGGAGTGGACTCCAACGTCCAAGAAGGTCGAGTGCAAATTTTGCGTGTTGGAATTAGTTTATAGGAAGGACCGCATGGTTGCCCATTTGGGATACCAAAAAAATGACGGCAAGATGCGGGGGGTGGCATTGTATCAACGTCAAGGGCCGATTGTAAAGTCTTTATTTTCGAGGTGCGGCGGATCGTGGCCGCCAATTCCGGATGACTTTGTGGTCGAGTGCGTTGAGGACGGGGGAGAAGCTGTGGTCGGGTCCCAACAGTAAGCGTCATGCGGTGCATTGTCGAACGCGAACGGAAGCCAAACCGCTCCACCATCGCCCGCACCGTCAGTGGCAAGGGAGGTGGTGTCCGGGACGACTCCCGAACCCCACCGACGTTCCCAACGGCAAATGGGACTAAAAGAAGGGTTGCAAAATTCGACAAAACGAGACTTGGATACAAAATGGTCGCAAGCCTTTTATGAGGCTAATATCCCCATTAGTATTGTCCGCCATCCCGCGTTCATCCAGGCCGTTAAGGCAACCGCCGAGGCTAGAATTATGTACTAACCCCCAACATACCATGCAATGCGCAAGAGTTTACTTGACGATGCACGGTTCAATACACAAAAAATCGTGGAGTTGAAGACAACATCATCCATCCACAAATATGGGTGCACTATTTGTTCGGACGGATGGGAGAATGTTGTCCACCGCCCTTTGATGAATGTCATGCAAATTTGTCCGGCGGGCGACGTGTTCCTTGGTTCCATCGACATCACCGGTAGCACAAAGGATGCCGCCTACGTGGCCACCGAGGTCAAACGCTACATCGTTGGAGTGGACCCCACAAAGGTTGTTCAAGTTTGCTTCGATAATGCGGCGGCCATGAAAACCGCGGCGAGCAATATTAGCCGGGAATGGCCACACATATATTGGCAAGGGTGTGCGGCGCATTGTTTGAACTTGTTGTTGAAGGATTGGGGTAAACAACGATGGGCGAAGGACGTCGTAGACAAGGCGAAGGACATTGTCAAATACATCCGGGCCCACCAATGTCCGACAGCGGTCTTCCTCACCTACTCGCCCAATTTGGGCTTGAAGATGCCCGGGTCCACACGATTCGCCACCAACTTCCTCATGATTGACCGGCTTCTAAAGGTGAGACATGCTTTGGAACAAACGGTTATTCATCCCGATTGGACCGCGTACGTGAACAAATTAAATAGAGGAGGCGATGATCGAAGGAGAAGTGCAATGGAGGCACGTCAAATCAAGACAACGGTTAATGACGACAATTTTTGGACAAGTTGCGATAATTACCGCCACATGTCGGAGGAGGTGTTGAAAGCATTGAGAGTGTTTGATGGCGTTGAACCGGCAATTGGCAAGGCTTGGTTGACCATGAAGAACTTGGAGAAACATGTGCTTAGCCTAAGGAATCCTCCTTTCAACCTAGCACACAACCTCGCTACCTTGGCCGAAGAAGATTTCTACAGCCGGTGGCGTATGATGACCACGGACCTACACCATGCCGGTGTAATCTTGAATCCTTATTTATTGGACGACAACGTCGTCCACGAAGACGCGGCCGTTAAATCCGGATTCTTGGACGCCATGAGGAGGTTGACCACGGGCAAGGACGGTCATTACGGTCGGGTTGTGGCCGAATTTCAAGCATTCAAAGAGCGTAGGGGCGCGTTCGCCAATATGCCCCTAGCCATGGAAGCCAACATTCCACCCCACGAGTGGTGGGACCTCGTGGGCGAAGGTGGCACCCACTTGACCCCTTTGGCAAAGCGAATATTGGCCCAAGTGTGCTCCTCTTCGTCTTGCGAAAGGAATTGGAGTAGTTATTCGTTTGTGCACAACAAGACTAGGAACCGGTTGAGTTCGGGGAGGCCCGAAAGTTTGGTGTACATTTATACCAATTCACGGTTGGCACGGGAGAGGGTTGATCGGGACTCGGCCGCATGGTATCTAGTGAACATGATGTCCGAAGACTCCGACTATTCGGCCGACGAGGATATAAATGGTGACCTCCCCGCGGGACCCGGCGGGGATTCCTCGGGGCCTTCGGACAACGAGAGCGATGGGGGACATGGTGGAGGGAATTTGGGCCTTGACAACCACAATGATCCGTTTGCATACGATGGACTTGACGCCGAGGACGATGGTGATCTTCACATGTGGGCCAACATAGCCGGTCGGGAGTTTCTCTCCACTACGTATGTGCGTCCCGCTACGCCGACAACTACAATACCCGATGTACCGGTAGACATTCAACCCGTAGTAGATGAAGATGTAGTGGCCGAACCACATGTGGATGAAGCTCTTGAAGCGGCTCCGAACCGGATGGACATGGACGAAGTCCCACCACATGCTTCCCCCATTCATCCACCGACGGATGTTGTGCCCACTCCTATTGTGCCGACAACATATGCACAACCCATGCAAACTACACCACCCTTTCCCGAGCCCCACGGAGAGGGCACGTCCAATGTTGTCCTTAACACTAGTCCATTGCGAGGTATTGGGCAATGCCCGGCCGTTGCGCGAGCACCGGAATCCGACTCGGATGACACATTGGCGCAACACATTGTGCGTCGGGCCCCAACAATACCAAGCATGGGCTTCCGGTTGGTTGGTGCCACCATCGGCATGCGCGCCCCATGCCCCACACCGGCTAGGCCACCCCCTAATATTGCATTGACAAACTTTGGTCGGACCACGAGAGGTCAAAAAAGAAAACGACAAAGGGATGTGCGAGAATGGAGGACTACAGGGGCCATCCCACTTGCACGTCCACAAACTGACGGCGTTATGGATGCAACGGGTTCAAGACCAATGGTATCGATTAGAATGCCAAGGGCTGGCACACGGCTTAGTCGAATTCCCGGCCCGGCAATTGATGGCCACGAATCCGACGCCCGAACAGATGACAATGCCAGCACGGACGATGAATCCGGCGTAGGCGAAGCTCCCGATGATAGTGATTACCAAGCACCGCCCCCAAGGGTAACTGTGGGAGGGCCACGCAGGACAAGGAATTCTATTCCTCAAGACAACGATAATGCCCCTTCATGAATGAATATTTATAGTAATGTCAAATATCCTATGGTGTTCAATGGGTTTAGTTGTATTGGTGATCAATTTTTGTAATAACTATTTTTGGGTATGTTTGTTGAAAAAATAATGTGAATTTCAAATTTGTATGTTGGATGTTGACTAGAAATTGAGCCTACATGTATGATGTAGGGTTTAGGAAATGAATGTCCAATGTGCACTAAGGTTAGGACTCAGGAGTAGGACACATGGAATTGATTTGTAATGCCAATAGGCCCTATGTAGTGTTGCATTTTTTATTCTATAGGTCGGAGGCGGCATTATAAAATAGTTTTAAGAATATTTAAGACTATTTTTATGTTTTTATTATTGAAAATCATCGAAGACATCAATCCGTGAGGTCCTTTATGGCAAATCATTGTCGAAAACATTCCCCTCTTCTAGGATTAGGTCATCGAGCTCTTCTCCGCCCAAATATTGATCCAAGAATGATGACATTGTAAATGGAGACCACCATTCACGACTTGTCCGATGTGCCATGTGGGGCGTTATGTATTCCAATATTTGCCAATTTGTGTGGCAAATTGGCAATGCTCAAGGCTCAAACATTGCCATTGAGTTTGAATGTACTAATGCTATATGGTAATATGGAACAATTGTCAAAGTTGAGCGTGTCTATATTTGCCCTATTGCCATGGATTGGCTATAGTCGTGAACTTATAATAAAAAACATTTTAAAATGCCGTAGAAATTTGTCGAGGATTTTAAAATGCATTTTAAATGTGTATTTTAAGATAAAGTAAAAATAAATGCACCTCTAGCCCTATGTCATGTGGGAGGATGAAATGAATGTCCAATGTGCACTAAGGTTAGGAGTAGGACATATGGAATTGATTTGTAATGCCAATAGGCCCTATGTCATGGGCGAGGATGGAATTAATGTCCACACACACACACATATATATATATTGCAAATACCCCCAAATATATATATATATATATATTGCACATACATCCATATATATAGCGCATACATATAGAACATACGGTATACCGGGAACCCACATATATATTGCACATACACATACATATTGCAATTTGCACGTACACCCATACATGTTAGACATACATATTGCACACGGGTGTAGCTAATAAGGAAGTTATCATTTGTTTAAATAGCGATCCACTTTTATTTCACATTACGGATCATATCTTTTACATAGTGCGATTATATCCACTAGGCCTAAACACATATACAATGTGTTTGCTAGGATTAAATCGGCGAACTATATAGAACATGAACCGCTACATCTACATAGAAAAATTATAATGTCAATAGTCGCTCCGAAGGACAAATCCAAAAGTTGGTGCATCGACGATATTCGGCAGAACGTTTGTCGACTTGAAGCCAATATTCTCCATTCTCCACAAGCATATCCCGCAAGTATTCAAGTTCCATTATGAAAATATCGTTGAGCCGAGCATGCTGAACTTGCCATCGAATTGGGATGGCAATGCGTTGCGTATGGCTGAACATGAAGAGGTTCAGTCGGAACGCTCGAAACAATTCGGCGAGCTCCGAAGTCCCTCTCACGCCCCTAAATCGATGCCCCATTGGTATGTCTACGTCCCAAATCGACATACGCAACGCATTGTAGACTTCTCCCATACCAAAATGTTCCCGCCAAGCTTTGTTAACTCCCATGTATTTAAAAATACATATGAGAGTTAAAAAATTCGCCTTCACTTCACACCCCCGCCCATACTCTCCTCGGTGATATGGCTTCAAAATAGGCTCTAGGACCTTCGGCAATATGTGCTCCCCCACAATTTCCGCGGTCAATCCGGGTAAAATGGTCGACGGTGCCATGTTTGGCACAACCCTGAAATAGCAGCTTCTCCGCTCCTTCTCCCTTTGTTCTCCGTTTGCAAAGCTTGCTAAAACAGGCTATGGCCAATGGAGAACTTGGGAATGAGGGAAATGGGAGGTTGGATTGCTATATATATGCATCCTTTGTCATGATTGTATGCATTTAATGCATGATTTGACTAAGCTAACGCTCTTCCCAAACCCTAACGCCTAATTTCGACTGCTGGGCAGCAGTCGATTGCCATATTCGACTGTTGGGCAGCAGTCGATTCGCATATTCGATTGCTGGGCAGCAGTCGATTCGCATATTCCACTGCTGGGCAGCAGTCGACTGTGGTTGGTCGACTGCTACACAACAGTCGACTGATAAAATCGACTGCTGGAAGGCAGTCGACTGTGGATGAATGACTGCCTTCCAGCAGTCGACCATCTTAGTCGACTGCTAGGAAGCAGTCGATTTTATCAGTTGACTGCTGTGTAGCAGTCGACCAGCCACAGTCGACTGCTGGGCATTTATCAATCGACTGCTGCCCAGCAGTCGATTTACATAGTCGACTGCTATGAAGCAGTCGATTTACATAGTCGACTGCTATGAAGCAGTCGATTTGCATAGTCGGCTGCTGTGTAGCAGTCGACCATCCACAGTCGACTGCTGTGTAGCAGTCGACCATCCACAGTCGACTGCTGTGCAGCAGTCGACTATGCAAATCGATTGCTACAAGACAGTCGACTGTGGATGGTCGACTGCTACACAGCAGTCGACTGCCTTGCAGCTTAATTTAGACAACTAATTAGACACACCCGTAACCCAACCTGCCAAATCATTGGATGCCACCCGAGGGCCCACACTGCGATATCCCTATAAAATCAAGTGTGCTACCCACCATGAGGCCACCTTGCCTCGTAGTGATTTTGAGGACCTTGTATGCGTCGCATACATTGCCCAAGATCAACTACGGTGTGGGCAATCCATAGGATTGCGATGGCTGGGAGTGGCAAGATACGGGATGCGGGTGGTTCGTCAAGAAGTATGTATTACAATCCCCGACACGCATGGGGCTTGCCGGACGAACCGGACGAATTTACACCCGAGGTGGTTGCAGAGAACACTCGAAATGAGGACGATTTGCGCAGTGTTTTACGTCCGATTCAAGGGTTCACTGAATTCTATTGGGTTCGACTGCCTAGGAGACAAGTTGATCGTCACCACCGCGGATACTTGGACGCCCAAGAAAGGCCCGCATGCCGCATCGGTTACAAGGAAAAACTTTTCCCATGGCACTTGTTTCAAGACCTTAGCGACGTTCTCACGAAGGGGAAAAATCAATTGTATTTTCGAAAAAACTATGGAACCTTGTGGAGGTTCTACCAAACCATAAAACACTCGGTGCATGACGCAATTCATTGGGGGTTCAACCGGTGCACCGCGCACCAAAAGGAATACCGGGTGTATAGAGAGTACACACTTAGGTCGTCAATGTAAGATTTGCCCACGAATATGGTGAGAGCGTAGTATCAAGTTTGTACTTGCACGTATACTTACGTATGTTGGTAAGTTGGAAATGCGCAATATATGAATTCCCAGCAATATTGCGGTGATGTTTTCCGCTTGGTGTGAACTTATAATCATGCCACATGGAATCATTGTCACAGTTATTTGCATCGATACGTGTTTGATTCAAGTGCAAATGCATGTAGATGCAAAGTCCATGGTTTAATTGGATGTTTGTGGCAACCGATTGTGTGGGCAAACATAAGAAATGATCATTGTGCGACACTTGTTTATTACTCCCAAAATTGATAGTGAACAATAATTCACTTATAAACATTTCCAAAATCATGGTTTTTCCCGCATTGTGTACAATTGAGTATCAAATAATGCCTCCTAGTCCAACGCCTATCTCACAAACACTAGCCAACATTCCTAATCCGGCTCCGAATCACTATCCAATGCAATGGGGGGTCCGCGGCTTGAGCTTGCACCGTTCAGATTTGGTGGCCGTAGTGTCCGGCGCCTCGCCTCACGCCTGCTCTCGGTGATGGCCCATAGTTCTTGCGCCGCAGTCTCCCGGTCAGCTTGTGCACGAGCGCGCGCGCGGTCTCCAATGTGCAACCCCCTCGCGGCATTCGGATGGCGCAGGACGTCTTGCATGGTGGGGCTAGAGGCCCCGTCACGGATGTCCAAAAGGCCGTTGACGTATTTCCACTCATTCATCCGGATTTGGACGTCCACCTCATTGAAGCTACCCTCTTGTGTAACGGCCTCCTGCCTCTCCAGATCGGCCTCAAAACTTGTTGTGTCCAACACGTGTTCCACATCCCAAGTTGTTTCCTCGCCGGGGACCGGTTCCCGTGGTAATACCCCCACTGTCACATTGCCGTTGGAGTCATACACGTATCCGTGGGGGTGAGGACCTGGGACGTATTCACCCGTCTCTCCGGCATGCCCACCCACAACACGGTACAAAAATGCCCTCAAACCTACGGCCTGAGGAGAGGAGCCGGGGTAAAACTCATGAGCAACCCTTGTGTACATTTCAGGCGTGAAGTTTGTCGGGTAGCCTCGCAGGTCCTTCAAATACCTCCGTGCACGCCAGCTATAAGTAGGAGGATCGCCGTATTCTGCGGGCGGCACACCATGGATTATTGTGTATTCAAAATCGGGAGGCATTCCCCATTGCACTCCGAATTGCTCGTACAACCTTCGATGCAGAGGGGCTTGGCACGTAGGACAACGGCGTGTTTGCAACATGTGTGGCAACAAACAATTCGGGTGGACCATGTGACCGCACGACCCAACGATCCATGCGCCTTCGGGTCCCCAAGGATTGGAACAAATGGGGCACATGCTCATGTCCTTGATCCAATCGGGGACGCATGGCCACAACAAGGCTGGTCTGGCCGGGGGTATCACGATGCGGGATGATACTGCGGTATCCCATTGGAATTCATCCTCGGGCCTCTTGGTCCACGCAATACTGGGGTAATGGTCGTCATCGACCGGGAGGTTCTCATGATACATGAAATCCAATGGCGGCCACGAGGTAAAAAGAAGCCGTCGTTCGGGCCACTGTTCGCCGTGGTCCCTATAGTGTGTCAGCTCGTCCATCAATGCCCTCTCACGCGTGGCGAACATGATAGTGGCTGTGACCATGCCCATGTAGTCGTCCTCCAACAACCGGTTCCTCCTAATGACCCGGTCGTAATCAACCCTCATTGCCTCCAAGTTTGTTGTGGGCGACGGCTCCCGCCCTTGTCCATCACTACCAGACATTGCTTGCGGCAGTTGTGGCGCATCAGCCCTCGCAAGTTCAAGGTCGGTCAAACGTGCAATCTCGGCCTTCAACCCTTGGACCTCCTCGGCGTGTGCACGTCGGACCATCTCCAATTCCCGTTCGTGGTCAGATTTGCATTTTGCCAACTCCGCCCTCAACGCCTCCACAACGTCGTTGTCGGCAACTACCAGTGGTGGGGATGGCACCGCCGATGCCATCTCCACATCAACGGGCGAAGATGGAGGACAAACCAACCGGGAACCATGTGGCGGTGTCACGTGGACCCTTTGTCGCCGGCTAGGTGGTTCAACCGGCAACCCTATGACAATGTTGTGCTCGTCCATGTTTGACTCGGCGGCCGGTGGAGTCCCCACAATTTGATGATCTGGTCCCGCAAGGAAATCAAAATAAGATCGGACCCTCAAAGGATTCATTGGAGTTTGCCATGCCAATGGAATCGGACGGCCAGCGTTCCGTCCTAGCACGGCACTTGGTATGACCGTGACCCGGCGTGCCTGCCTCAAGTCCGGGCTCGTGCGGGGTATGGTGGACCAGTCGATATCCACTCCCAAAATTACCTCCGCGTAGACCATTTGGCATAACCACATTAGCATATGCCCGCGATCAAATTCCCTCGGTGCACCCCACAAGAAATCCCACACCTCCTTGCACCGTTCTCCAAATATTTGATGGCTCACCTCCCTCCATATGCCATAGCGTTGTCTAGACATCCGTTCAGCATTCGCGCTAGGAACGAACATCCTCGTCAAATGGGTCCACTCTACGTACCTTCAGACCGTGCTATACAACCACATGCCCCTCTCATTTTGCCAGCCGGGATTGGCGAGAATGTTCGGGTCCCGCGCCACCTCCAAATTGATTGGTTGCGGCCTGCCCCTCGGCGCATTGCCGCGTCTTCTAACGCCTGCCGACCCCGGTCTCGCTTGCGGAGTCCCCCCCGGATCCAAATCCCCGCCACGTGGAGGTTCCGGCGGCAAGTTATCTTCGTCTGCCATCGTTGCCCCTAACCCCTAGCTTTGTATGCCTACTATAAATTAAACCTAATATGGTAGCACTTCCAAAATAAGCGCCACCACCCACAATTTTTTTCCCAATCCACTAAAACCAAATTAAGGCCATTCAAAGTTCAAACTACATAATTAGATTTAAACCACTTTCAAAATAAGTGTTCACATGTAACAATTTCCGGTATGGTTCAAAGTAACCGCAATGGGGTACAATGTAGACCGTATGTAGGTGGGTTGCAATACACACGTTAGGCAATAACAGTATATCGTATGCACCGTATACGTATTTCAGTACGTATGTCCACCTGTAGCCCTCCAGCTCACCTCTATCTCCAAATGGCAAGGGCTGATTAACAACCTAGGCCCAAATGGAGGGAGGTGGGAGTGAGGGAATGAGGGAAGTGGGGTCCATATATACCCCAAGGAGGCGTCCTTTCGATTAGACGCCCCTTGGACCAACCCATGGACGCCACGTGCCCATGGGTGTCTCTACGCGACTGCTCGTGAGCAGTCGCAACCCATTCAAGTCGACTGCTGATAGCAGTCGACCATAGGGTGCGACTGCTCACCAGCAGTCGTCCGCACTTTGTCGACTGCTATTAGCAGTCGACTTGGGTTGTCGACTGCAGTTGGGCAGTCGACTGTCTTCGTCGACTGCTAATAGCAGTCGACTTGAAGGGCAGACGACTGCTTGTAAGCAGTCGCATCCCTTCGTCGACTGCTATTAGCAGTCGACGAAGGGGTGCGACTGCCCACCAGCAGTCGTCTGCCCTTCTTCGTCAACTGCTAATAGCAGTCGACGAAGGGGTGCGACTGCCCACCAGCAGTCGTCTGCCCTTCTTCGTCAACTGCTAATAGCAGTCGACGAAGGGGTGCGACTGCCCACCAGCAGTCGTCTGCCCTTCTTCGTCAACTGCTAATAGCAGTCGATGAAGGGGTGCGACTGCCCACCAGCAGTCGTCCGCACTTTGTCGACTGCTATTAGCAGTCGAATTGGGTTGTCGACTGCAGTTGGGCAGTCGACTGTCCAAGTCGACTGCTAATAGCAGTCGACGAAGGGGTGCGACTGCCCACCAGCAGTCGTCCGCACTTTGTCGACTGCTATTAGCAGTCGACGAGGGTTGTCGATTGCAGTTGGGCAGTCGACTGTCCAAATCGACTGCTATTAGCAGTCGACTTGAAGGGCAGACGACTGTTTGTAAGCAGTCGCATCCCTTCGTCGACTGCTATTAGCAGTCGACGAAGGGGTGCGACTGCCCCTCAGCAGTCGTCCGGACTTTGTCGACTGCTATTAGCAGTCGACTTGGGTTGTCGACTGCAGTTGGGCAGTCGACAGTCCAAGTCGACTGCTAATAGCAGTCGACTTGAAGGGCAGACGACTGCTCACAAGCAGTCGCCCGCCTGTCGTCGACTGCTAATAGCAGTCGAATTTCCATGTCGACTGCCCAAGAGCCGTCGACAACCCAAGTCGACTGCTATTAGCAGTCGACTAGTTATGGTAGTCGACTGCTCTTGAGCAGTCGACATGGAAATTCGACTGCCGTCAGCAGTCGACACACCTATACGACTGCCCTTTAGCAGTCGATTCAGTGTGTCGACTGCCTAGTAGCAGTCGCTATAACTCGTCGACTGCCCACTAGCAGTCGACACTGTTGACGACAGTTTACCCTGTGTGACTACAGGGTAAACTGTTTTACTCCCCCCAAACGGACGTGACGTTTTCAGGTCTGCCGTCACGTCGCTGTCACAGGACGTGACGCGACGTGACGTGTAATCCCTGCTCCACATATATATAGGCAAAACCATAGGACTTGGAGGAGAATTCATGTTTTTTCTTTTCCTGCAAAATAAAAACATAAATCTTAGATTTCAAGTATGCATTTACAAAGCACGAGGGTCAAATTGATAGAATACATAGATAGTTTGTTAAATTAGGTGCTCAATCAATTTTTTCTTGCAGCCTTCTTAATAGGCTCTTCGTCGTATTCAATGGATGCATCCTAGGAAACATATCTACCATCAACATGAATTGGCTCTGCATCACGCAATGGGGATAGGATGGCATCAAATAATGCAAAGTCCTCCTTGTATGCAATTAATGGCAGTCACTACATCTGCAATCATGAATACATGCACCTGTCATTCAAATATTTAGAGCTTAACAAATTTGCACAAGTCACAAACAACACCAAACATAAGTTTAGTTTGCATGATGACCTTTAGAGTATTAGAAATACCAACCTATAGATGCATAAGCATCAAGGACAATGGACGCATGAGTTGTTAAAGTCTCAATCAATGTTTGCATTGATTCAAAGTAATGAAAGAAATGAGTCTGTTTATTGGCTTTTGACCCATCCGTTGGCTAGCTTTTGAGGAATTTTAAGTGAGTTCACGGAGACCTAGCTGGTGATGTGGGATGAGTTGGTGTGTGGCAAACGTGACAAGAGGTCCTACAACGTATACGTATGTGGCTATGCATAATCTTGTGGCATGTGTATGTGACTATGTTGGCAATGTGGAACAAACATGTGGCCCCCACTTCCTAAGTTGTTGATGTAAATATGGCTAACACATTGCAAATAACATAAAAATTTGGCTACATCTAAGAATTATTGTGTTAAAAGAATTGTTCCACGAAGGAATTGAACCCCGGTCTTTCATCCCTGCCATATGCATGGCCTGCAAAACCACACATTAGCACAAACCATCCACCACCCTAACAAAATTAGTGTCTAAGTAGTTGACATGCACTAACATCTTTCTCCAACGGCGCCATCCAAATATGGCCAATGCACCTTACACATACGGTCATGAAGGACCTACACCCTCAAATATGCCATACATGGTTCAAACTTTGACATTAGATTCTTGAGGTATAAATTCATGCCTTGCCTCATCATGTTCCAAAAATTGAATGCAAGTTCAATACGTTAGGTACCTCTACTAAAACTAGAGCTACATTGGTTCTTCATTTTTCAAACCATTAATTGGTTGTTGCTACTAGTTGCCCCTTAACTACGTATACATCCACTACCATTGCATTTAGAAACCACTTGCAACAACATATATTGGAACTCATCTACTTTTCCCCTCCATATTACACCCTTTGAGCTTTCCAATATGATATCACTACTTGTAAGGGAATATGGGGAAACTTAGTAGTGTGAGCGTAGAGCGAAAAGCGGAGAATTTGAATTGTGGTGGCAAATTTCAACAGAAGGAGTGTCTATGACTGTGGAATTTTGGAGATATTTTGAGATCAATTTGTGGAAAAGGTACCCCAATTCTATGGAGAAGATAACTCAATCTAAACCAAGCAGAAGATAGAATGTAAAGGCATGAAAGAATGTATTTCTTATAAAGATCTTGTAGTATAGTTTCTAAATGGTTTAGCATTAAATTAGGGTTGACATCAGCAAAAAGAATCAAGAAACAACACGAGATAAAGTCCAAGTAGAACGGTGGTTTTGCAAAAAACACATGTAAATAAAAGAAAAGAACTCATACAAAAGTCCAAATCAAAACAAAGCATGGAGCTCGAATCTCCAAACCCACGAGACGTAATCAATGGCTAGGACTATCATCTTTATCACTATCCTCACCTTGCTCGACCTCAACATCTAGGAAATCCAACACAAGTTTGTTGAAAGGGCGAGTGCGAGGAGGTGGGGACGGTGCCTCCGCAAATTGATGGGAAGCCCAACATCGTAAAAAGAACGCCGTCGAAGGGGTTGCAAACATGTCCGCAACGAGGACGTGGATCGGATTCTCCTATGGAACTCTGAACACATAGGACGAAGAAAAAAACATAAGTAGAGGCAAAAAACAAAGAACAGAGAAAAAATGTAGACAAACAAGTTAGAAGTCAAACAGTGAATTTACGTACATAACAAATCAAAATTGTGCTTCGCCATCTTCCGAGGAGGAGGAGCAAAAATGGACCCCCGCTGTGGGGCAACCTGTCGAGAAGTGGGCTTCGGCTCATGATTATGCATGGGGAGGAGGAGGGCCTTGAAGATGTCAATATCCAACTCGAGCGCCACAATATGGCGTTGAATGAAGCGGCATTGGCACGGTATGCGGCGTCGGTGACCACACCGCATCCGGAGGGATTTCATCCATTTAGATATGGATGGATGAAACCCTTGGATTTGTGGAGATACTCTTAGGTGAGGAGTCTCCTTCTTGGTTTGGCATTTTTGCCAAGTCAAGCCTTGTGAGTGAGTGTGTGGAGAGAGCTTGTGTGAGATGAAAATTGCATGTTTTTGGAATAGAATTGAATGTTTTTGGAATGGAATGTTCTTGAATTCTTCTTTCCTTACTTACACTCTTGGATTCTCCCGTGGTGGAGTGAGAGATAACTTGACTTGTTGTGTGTATTTGAAGAGAGAACTAGAGCTCTTAGTAATCTTTGACTCTCTTCCTTCTCACTCACAATGCTTGACTTGGCAAGAATGCCAAGCCAAGGAGGAGACTCCTCACATAGGAGTATGTCCACAAATGCAAGGGTTTCATCCATCTATGAGGAAGAATCCTTCCCACCTTTGATTGCGTCCTAGTCCAGGTGAGGAGTCCCTTGCCATAAATCCTACTTCTTACCGCCACAAATGCTTGCATCCCACTCAATCAATTGAAGCTTGGTGTGTACAACACCCTCATTTATTAATCATGCACAAGTATTGACAAATACTTGAGTTACAAATGAAGATTGCCTAAATTCCCTACAATGTCAAAAATACCCAAGGCCTACCTACTTCTCACTAATGCCAACACCTGGCTGCACAACTCCTAGTCTTATTCTACCCTGCCACTGCTGACTCCACCAACCGCTGGCCTTAGCTTCCCAATACAACACTTACACCACAACACCCTCTCCCCCCAATAACCTAACCTCCAGGTTCTTTGAGTGTTGCCTCATTGGTCACTTAGCAGCTACAATAAAGTCCACCCTTGGCAGCCTTCCCAACACCTGCAGTTGCCACGGTCACCTGGCTCCTCTGTCCTCCATGAGCTTGAGGGTGGATGCATGGTTGAGTGGACCAATACCGGACCATATCCATTTTTTGAAGTCCATATCCATTTTTTGTATATGCAATTGATTATTTTTAAATTTATTTTACACACATTCTTTAAAGCATATAAAACTCAAATCAAAAGAAAAAATTGTAATACCTTTATTTTATATTTAGTTATAATATTTTGAAAAACTGATCAAAATTTGCTTTAAATAAATAAATAATTCTAAAGAAAATTAAGTATTTCTAAATAGAAGCCCACCTAAATCTTATAGATCTTAATACCCATAAAAAAACTTGCCTCCGCAAACCTCTATTATGGATCTATTATGGACTTCAAAAAATATGACCACATTCAACCTCTTCAAAAGTCCATAACTATCATTTTAATAGCAATATTATTAAAAAATGCTTTAGCTCCAAACTATTCTATCTATACTACAACACATAGTGAGTCACTACCATAATAATGTAATCATATACTTATTGAAAAAGCTACATTCATAAAAATATTTACTGGTGACCATAGTCCATACTTTTACTTTAAAAGTCCCATATTCTTTATTTATAGAACAAAATTCAAAGACAAAATTTTATTTGTAAAGACACTTAAGTTAACTGTAAGCTATGCCCAAAGTTTCAAAAGGATTTATCAGGTAGATTTTTTTTAATTCAACTTACAATACAAAGAGGTATACTGAAAAATGGTTGTGACACAAAAAGTGGTCCACTCAACCATGCATTCACCCTTGAATGTAAACACAACCGTCCCCTACTTCGGCGAGCTTCCCCACCTTGAAAGTCACTTCTTTCCCCTCTGCAGGTGCCTCGCTTCTGCACAGCAAAACAACCCTCACACCCCTACACAGGCCCATCAAAAAAGAACTAGCAGCCCCTGCATTTTCCCCAACCTCCACCTGATCGTGAAGCTTGCATGCCACCAGTGAAAAAGAGTTGCCAACATCCTCAACTTGCCAGAGCTGCAGCATCGCCCATGACACATAGAGCGAGCTCGCAACCCCTAATGACGAGAGACCACTTAACTTCACAGTTCATGCTTACCCAACAATGTACCACGTGATGACTGTCCAACCCGACGAGGAATCTAACGGTTGTTTCCCCCTTAAGGAGGATGCGGAAAATTAGGTGCCACGCCAAGACGAGTGTGCGACTCAACTCCCCCTGCCCCACACTTCACAGTCTCAATGATGCTCGAGGCATGTCTATTGAGCTCCTCCACGACCCCGACCTTTGGAGTTCAGTTCCCCATGGTCACCATGACCTGATTCATCTCGTGCAGTAGGTGGTGGATCCCGTGATAAGGCCACGTGAAAGAGGTCACTCCCCATGTGTGATATACCAAGGTAGCTGATGAGGCTCCTTAAAGAGCAACCTTGTTTCGCGGCACTGTTGACACAAGTGAGTGGATTCTACCTTGGCTCTCTCTCATGAGTGTCATGGCTCAAAATTCCTTCCCCAACAAAATTTATTCCTGATCAGCCGTGGACTAACCACTTCTACTGGCCACCTTTGCGCTCCATTACCTTTGCCTTTTGACAGGAACTCTCAACAAGCAGAATGCAATTCTCGTGCACACTAGAATGTTCCTGCTTCGAATCCTAGGCCATGTCCTCTTCTTTCACTCGTCCACACAACGCCACCGCACAACCCCGAGTTCTCCTCTAATCAACATCATGGAAACAATAAGAGAAAGAACACGATCCTCCTCATGATGTTGGCCACAGTGATCCCCGTCGATCCCAGGTGTGCAGGTTACCGAGTGCGCTTCCAGGTACCTCGATCCACTTCCCCAGATTCGTTGATTGAGGGCCCAACCTAAGTGCCTCCAACTCTCGGAAGGTATAACAGACTTACCAATTGCCTGACTTCTAAAAAACACCTTCCGACCTTGGAATCCACGAATTGACCACCACTTCCCTATACCCAACCTCTCTAGAATTGTCGCGTACCTCTCCATGCGGATTGCCCGAAACACCTTGGACACAAGGGGGACCCCGGAGTGACACCCGGGACTTGGGCGCCGTTGGTGAGAGGGCCCAAATAATCCTAGTGTGGGTGAGGGCCCCGGGCGTTGGGAACGCCTCCCACCCACGGAGACTAGGAGGCATGAGGGTGAGGCCATAAGCTATGCGTAGCTTATGGCATGCCAATTCTAGAATGCTTTAGAACACCTCATTTGGAGGTGTTAGCTAGAAGATATGGCAAGTTGAGTGGGGTGCTGTCCCGAGACAGCGCCCTGGACCAGCAGTGGCCTGGGAGTGGCTCTTGGGACTGCGAACCTTTAAACGGGCATAACTTCCTCTATACTTCCCGAATGGGGCAAGTGAGTAGTCCATCATGATGTACGTGAAATGTAGATCACGATGGAGTGGTCGATTGTTAGAATCAGACAAGTTATGAGGAAGTTATGGGGTTCTGAAGCTGCTAGGCAGCTAGCGGCTAAGGAAAATGTCTACTTGGCCCCAAGAGTTGGGGGAGAGACAAATGGTTACTTGACGGTGGGGTAGGGGTCCTGCCTAGAGTCCTAGAGGCTTATATGGGTGAGGTGGTGTGGCCTCACCCACCCGAGGCCCAACGGCAAGGCCTCCAAGGGTATTGGCCCATTGTGAGGGCATAGTTGCCTAGTAAGACTCGGGTTGTTGTAGTGTTGCTCCGGCAACACGATGTGCAACATGAGATTGGACTTCCATGGATGGAAGTCCAAATCTAAGAATTGGTTACCGATTATGCGGTGAGTCCCGAAAACCAAGTAGGAGGTTTGGTCCCCCACTTACTAAGTGTTGGGTCCGCGGTATTGGGAAGCTAACCTTTCGCATGGCGGTATGCGAAGGGTTAGCGGTCGTAACTCTTGCTAGAATCGAAAAATGGACCGAGTTAGAATGGGGACCTAGCAAGGGTTGCAACACCTTGTGCCCAAGGTGTTTCGGGCAATCCTTATGGAGAGGTCCGCGACAGAGTACTTGACCAAATGGGTGGAGGCTAAACCTGTCAAGACGGATACGGCCGCACACGCAGCCACATTTATGTACGAGAACATCATCTCGAGATTTGGATGCCCGAAGATTCTAGTGAGTGACAGGGGAACTCATTTTTTGAATTCATTAATTCAAGAAATGACCGACAAATTCCAAATCGACCATAGGAAAACCACCCCTTACCATCTGCAAACTAATGGTCAGACGGAGCATATCAACAGAATATTGGTAAGTATCCTTCGGAAGATGATTCTTGACTCTAAGAGGGATTGGGATGTTAAGTTGACAGCGGCATTGTGGGCGTATTGAACCACCTTCAAGGTGACAACTCAAGCAACCCCGTTTTCTTTGGTGTACAGATTGGAGGCCACTCTTCCCATTGAGTTCGAGGTTGCGTCATTGCGTGTGGCGGTTAATTCTCGACTCACAGATAGCCAGTCCTTGAGAAATAGATTGACAACTCTGGAGGAACGTGATGAGAGGAGACGCACGGGGGCTCAACACATTGAAACCATTCAAAGGCGAAGGAAGGTCACCTTCGACAAACAACACAAGAAGAGGACTTTGAAGCCGGGTATGATGGTGTTGATTCAAGATGCTAGGAAGCTCGAATTTCCGGGTAAGTTTGATGCAGTGTGGTTGGGTCCATACCTTATTCGGGAGGCATTCCCAAACAACTCTTTGCAATTGGAAACATTGAATGGGGAGAGCTTTCCAACTCGCACTTCAGGAAGTTGGTGCAAGGAATACAAGGCATGAAATGACCCTTGCCTTCGAGCACGAGATTTTGGATCCATCCCCCGATGGTCGCCAGTTATGTGAGCCCAATTCTATGTTCACATTTCTTGTTAACCCAAAATCACTTGAAGGACTTGGAATTGACAAAGGCCTAGGGTGAGTTCATTTAGGGAGGCAGACCGTTAATAGCGGTTGGGTAAGGCTGGGATTTTTTGATTTGATACTGGGTTCGGCCAGCGAGAGCACACATTGGGACTCTCTCTCGGACGGCGAAGGGGGAACGCTCCAAGAATCGGATGCGGGAGCTGGCCGAAGGCCCAGCAAGGGTAGAATGTGATTTCATAGGCGAGCCTGGGAGCGCTGGCCGAAGCCCAGCAAGGGTAGAATGTGATTTTAGAGGCGAGCCTGGGAGCGCTGGCCGAAGCTTAGCAAGGGTAGAATGTGATTTCAGAGGCAAGCCTGGGAACGTTGGCCGAAGCCCAACAAGGGTTGAATGTGATTTCAGCTGCGAGCCTGGGAGCGCTGGCCGAAGGCCCGGCAGTTTGGTTGGATTTCAACTCCTGGAACTAAGGCTCCCAGTGATGTGGCTGGGTGAGGAGTTGGGAGTGATAGGTAGTGTAGTTAGGTTGGGTTTTGATGGGTTACCAATGTGGGAGGAAGTGCCTTTAGGGAGCCAGGAACTAGATTAGTTAGTTGGGTAGCACACACATTAGTTGGGAAATTAGAAGAGGGAAAAGATGTTGGTGTGGTTGGGTGTAATAATCATCATATATGCAGAAGTATTTTTCAATACTAATGCTTGTGGTGTTTAATAAAAAGAGTGTACCTTGTGATTAAATTCATCAGAGCACGAGTGTGGAGTATCCAAGGCCAAGAGTTGACAAATACGTGTGAGCCATAGACTTCCACCTGGACCACAAACGCATAAGGGTGGGGGTTTATGGTTGACAATACCATGGTTGGAATGGACAAGGATTCTTCTAGTGTGTCTTTTGCGCTTTCCAATCACTCAAGTAAGATTCTCTTGATCTCAAATTACATTCAATGCACTCACATAACCCTTTCCACATTCAATGCACTCAAACAATACTTCTTTCATTCAAAAAACCTTGAATGGTTTCAAACAAGCCTTACACTTTCAAATACCTCAAGTTAGATCTTCTACTCCTCAAGAGAAGTCTTAGGACACTCAAATCATTCAAATAAGATCTTCTACACCTCAAGAGAGTTCTTAAGACACTCAAATCACTCAAATAAATCTCTTTCACCTCAAATGCCTTACACTCTCAAATACCTCAAGTTAGATCATCTACACCTCAAGAGAATTCTTAAAGCACTCAAATCACTCAAATAATATCTTCTTCACCTCAAATGCCTTACACTCTCAAATACCTCAAGTTAGATCTTCTACATTTCTAGAGATGTCTTAAAACACTCAAACCATTCAAATAAGATATTCTTCAACTCAAATGCGCCTTACACTCTCAAAGAAACTTCTCAACACTCAAGCCTCTCAAGTCATATGCTATTGGAGTCTAAACATCTTCAAAGCTCTTAAAAAACCCTCGAATGCTCAAAACACTCAAATCAAATGCTTTGAAGTCTAAACACTTCCAAACCTCTCAACTAAACCTCTCAACACTCAAGAAGCTCAAATCACATGCTCTTACATCAAACATACATAAAAGCAAAAAACAAAAACAAAGAAATACTTACAACAACCAAATGCACCCTCAGACACCTTCAACACTCCGAAGTGCCAACCCCTCAAGATCCACTCTACAACCTCAAAGCAATCAAATCTCTAGGCACGTCACTTGCATGGTGGGCCCATAACCTATTATACATCAATATGACTAGAGATAAGATTGCACAAACATATACACATACACAGGCATATGAACAATGCTTGGAGTGAGATGGTTTCAAGCTCTCCTTGCTTTGTCTTTTATTACTTTTCTTCTTTTCCTTGGTTCATACAAACAATATCCGATAACTCTTATCCCTCTCGGACTAGCGTTGTAGCCTTATTCTAACCTTATTGTTTCTCATGCCTATTTCATTGCATTTCTAATGACTATGAGCAATCTCATACTCTACCTTCTACAACAACCTTATTCCTTTTAGTATTACGTTTCTATTGACTACGAGCAATTAAATGCTCCACCTTCAACATAAAACACATTGTTTTCATATTTGTAAAGTTGGTGAACGAATCCGGCACCTTCTTCAAGCTCTTTCAATTTTCCAAATCCAAGGTTTCCAATGTACACAAATTGCCAAATTCCACGGGTAGCTCTACCAAGTTCTCACACCCTTTCAACCACATATTCTACAAACTTGCCAACTTGGCGAAGAAGTCTGGCACCCTCTCCAATCTTGTACAATTCTCCAAATCCAAGGTTTCCAGTGCACAAAAATTGCCAAACTCCACGAGTAGCTCTACCAAGTTCTCATACCCTTTGACCCGAAGATTCTTCAAACTTGCCAACTTCGCGAGGGAGTCCGGCACCTTCTCCAATCTTGTACAATTCCCCAAATCCAAGGTTTCCAATGCACACAAATTGCCAAACATCACGGGTAGCTCCACCAAGTTCTCACACCCTCTTAACGAAAGATTCTTCAAAGTTGCCAACTTGGCGAAGGAGTTTGGCACCTTCTCCAATCTTGTACAATTCCTCAAATCCAAGGTTTCCAATGCACGCAAATTGCCAAACATCACGGGTAGCTCCACCAAGTTCTCACACCCCTTTAACGAAAGATTCTTCAAAGTTGCCAACTTGGCGAAGGAGTCCGGCACCTTCTCCAATCTTATACAATCCTCCAAATCCAAGGATTCCAATGCACGAAAATTGCCAAACGTCACGGGTAGCTCCACCAAGTTCTCACACCCTTTTAACGAAAAATTCTTCAAACTTGCCAACTTGGCGAAGGACTCCGGCACCTTCTCCAATCTTGTACAATTCTCCAAATCCAAGGATTCCAATGCACGCAAATTGCCAAACGTCACGGGTAGCTCCACCAAGTTCTCACACCCTTTGAACGAAAGATTCTTCAAAGTTGCCAACTTGGCAAAGGAGTCCGGCACCTTCTCCAATCTTGTACAATTCTCGAAATCCAATATTTCCAATGCATGCAAATTGCCAAACTCCACAGGTAGCTCTACCAAGTTCTCACAACCTTTGAACCAAAGATTATTCAAACTTGCCAACTTGGCGAAGGACTCCGGCACCTTCTCCAATCTTGTACAATTCCCCAAATCTAAGGTTTCCAATGCACGCAAATTGCCGAATGTCACAGGTAATTCCGCCAAGTTCTCACACCTTTTGAACCAAAGCTTCTTCAAACTTGCCAACTTGGTAAAGGAGTCCGGCACCCTCTCCAATCTTGTACAATTCTCCAAATCCAAGGATTCCAATGCACACAAATTGCCAAACGTCACGGGTAGCTCCACCAAGTTCTCACATCCTTCTAATGAAAGATTCTTCAAAGTTGCCAACTTAGCGAAGGACTCCGGCACCTTCTCCAATCTTGTACAATTCTCCAAATCCAAGGTTTCCAATGCACGCAAATTGCCAAACGCCACGGGTAGCTCCACCAAGTTCTCACATCCTTCTAATGAAAGATTCTTCAAAGTTGCCAACTTAGCGAAGGAGTCCGGCACCTTCTCCAATCTTGTACAATTCCCCAAATCCAAGGTTTCCAATGCATGCAAATTGCCAAACTCCAAAGGTAGCTCTACCAAGTTCTCACACTCTTTGAACCAAAGATTATTCAAACTTGCCAACTTGGCGGAGGACTCCGGCACCTTCTCCAATCTTGTACAATTCCCCAAATCTAAGGTTTCCAATGCACGCAAATTGCCGAATGTCACAGGCAATTCCGCCAAGTTCTCACACCTTTTGAACCAAAGTTTCTTCAAACTTGCCAACTTGGTAAAGGAGTCCGGCACCTTCTCCAATCTTGTACAATTCTCCAAATCCAAGGATTCCAATGCACGCAAATTGCCAAACGCCACGGGTAGCTCCACCAAGTTCTCACACCCTTCTAATGAAAGATTCTTCAAAGTTGCCAACTTAGCGAAGGAGTCCGGCACCTTCTCCAATCTTCTACAATTCTCTAAATCCAAGGTTTCCAATGTACGCAAATTGCCAAACTCCAAAGGTAGCTCTACCAAGTT
The DNA here is from genome assembly GCA_964035585.1 of Polytrichum formosum. Taxonomy (NCBI): domain Eukaryota; kingdom Viridiplantae; phylum Streptophyta; class Polytrichopsida; order Polytrichales; family Polytrichaceae; genus Polytrichum; species Polytrichum formosum. The sequence continues at coordinate 1,811,950 of OZ037939.1, forward strand.
CTCACACCCTTTGAACCAAAGATTCTTCAAAGTTGCCAAATTGGCGAAGGAGTCCGGCACCTTCTCCAATCTTGTACAATTCTCCAAATTCAAGAATTCCAATGCACGCAAATTGCCAAACTCCACGGGTAACTCTACCAAGTTTTCACACCCTTTGAACTGAAGATACTTCAAAGTTGCCAACTTGGCGAAAGAGTCCGGCACCTTCTCCAATCTTGTACAATTTTCCAAATCCAATAATTCCAATGCACACAAATTGCCAAACTCCACAGGTAGCTCTACCAAGTTCTCACACCCTTTGAACAAAAGATTCTTCAAACTTGCCAACTTGGCGAAGGAGACCGGCACCTTTTCCAATTTTGTACAATTCCTCAAATCCAAGGTTTCCAATGCACAAAAATTGCCAAATGTCACAGGTAGCTCTACCAAGTTCTCACACCCTTTCAACGAAACATTCTTCACAGTTGCCAACTTGGCAAAGGAGTCTGGCACCTTCTCCAATCTTGTACAATTCCCCAAATCCAAGGTTTCCAATGCACACAAATTCCCAAACTCCACGGGTAGCTCCACCAAGTTCTCACACCCTTCTAACGAAACATTCTTCAAAATTTCCAACTTGGCAAAGGAGTCCGGCACCTTCTCCAATCTTGTACAATTCCCCAAATCCAAGGTTTCCAATGCACACAAATTCCCAAACTCCACGGGTAGCTCCACCAAGTTCTCACACCCTTCTAACGAAACATTCTTCAAAATTTCCAACTTGGCAAAGGAGTCCGGCACCTTCTCCAATCTTGTACATTTCCCCAAATCCAAGGTTTCCAATGCACGCAAATTGCCAAACGTCATAGGTAGCTCCACCAAGTTCTCACACCCTTTTAAAGAAAAAATCTTCAAACTTGCCAACTTGACGAAGGAGTCTGGCACCTTCTCCAATCTTGTACAATTCTCCAAATTCAAGGCTTCCAATGCATGCATATTGCCAAACTCCACGGGTAGCTCTACCAAGTTCTCACACCCTTTGAACCAAAGATTCTTCAAAGTTGCCAACTTGACGAAGGAGTCAGGCACCTTCTCCAATCTTGTACAATTCCCCAAATCCAAGGTTTCCAATGCACGAAAATTGCCAAATGTCACAGGTAATTCCGCCAAGTTCTCACACCCAGTAAAATGCATTATCTTCATATTTATCAAGTTGGTGAATGACTCTGGCACCTTCTTTAAGCTCTTACAATTTTCTAAATGCAAGGTTTCCAAAGCATAAAAATTGCCAAACTCCACAGGTAGCTCTACCAAGTTCTCACACCCTTCAAACCACAGATACTTCAAACTTGGCAACTTGGCAAAGGAGTCTGGCACCTTCTCCAATCTTGTACAATTCCCCAAATCCAAGATTTCCAATGCACGCAAATTGCCAAACTCCACAGGTAGCTCTACCAAGTTCTCACACCCTTTGAACAAAAGCTTCTTCAAACTTGCCAACTTGGTGAAGGAGTCCGGCACCTTCTCCAATCTTGTACATTTCCCCAAATCCAAGGATTCCAATGCACACAAATTACCAAACTTCACAGGTAGCTCTACCAAGTTCTCACACCCTTCAAACCAAATATTCTTCAAACTTGCCAACTTGGTAAAGGAGTCCGGCACCTTCTCCAATCTTGTACAATTCTCCAAATCCAAGGTTTCCAATGCACGCAAATTGCCAAACGTCACGGGTAACTCTACCAAGTTCTCACACCCTTTGAACCGAAGATTCTTCAAAGCTGCCAACTTGGCGAAGGAGTCCGGCACCTTCTCCAATCTTGTACAATTCTCCAAATCCAATAATTCCAATGCACACAAATTGCCAAGCTCCACAGGTAGCTCTACCAAGTTCACACACCCTTTGAACAAAAGATTCTTCAAACTTGCCAACTTGGTGAAGGAGTCCGGCACCTTCTCCAATTTTGTACAATTCCTCAAATCCAAGGTTTCCAATGCACACAAATTGCCAAACTCCACAGGTAGCTTTACCAAGTTCTCACACCCTTTGAACAAAAGCTTCTTCAAACTTGCCAACTTGGTGAAGGAGTCCGGCACCTTCTCCAATCTTGTACAATTCCCCAAATCCAAGGTTTCCAATGCACACAAATTGCCAAACTTCACAGGTAGCTCTACCAAGTTCTCACACCCTTCAAACCAAATATTCTTCAAAGTTGCCAATTTGGCGAAGGAGTCCGGCACCTTCTCCAATCTTTTACAATTCACCAAATTCAAGGTTTCCAATGCACGCAAATTGCCAAACTCCACGGGTAGCTCTACCAAGTTCTCACACCCTATGAACCAAAGATTCTTCAAACTTGCCAACTTGGGAAAGGAGTCAGGCACCTTCTCCAATCTTGTACAATTCTCCAAATCCAAGTTTTCCAATGCACGCAAATTGCCAAACTCCACGGGTAGCTCTACCAAGTTCTCACACCCTTTTAAAGAAAGATTCTTCAAAGTTGCCAACTTGGCAAAGGAGTCTGGCACCTTCTCCAATCTTGTACAATTCTCCAAATCCAAGGTTTCCAATGCACGCAAATTGCCAAACTCCACGGGTAGCTCTACCAAAGCCTCACACCCACCCAAATGAAGTGTCTTCAATTTTTTCAAGTTGGTGAATGAGTTTGGCAACTCCTTCAAGGACTTGCAATCCTCGAATCCTAAAAATTCAAGATTGGGCAAATTGCCAAAGTCTTGTGGTAAGATATGCAAATTTTTACAATTTGCAATTTGAACTTTTTGGAGGGTTTGCATTTCATCAAAATGATTGGGTAATGAACAAAAATATGGATGATTCTTGATTTCAAGCACACGTATATGGTGGAGATTTCTATTGTTTATGACACTCCATAGGGCATTTCCATGACAATCGTTGTGATTGATGTGTTGTGCATATTGTGTAAAATCCATTAGCAACCATTTCAAACTTTTGGAAAGTTTGATAATCACCAAGATGGTTTGCAAATCTGTAAAATCATAAAAGTGCAAATAACAAATATTGGGTAGCTCGGTCATGCGGATGTCAATAATTTTCTTCAAAATATCGTCCGTTTCGAAGCCATTGAAAAAAATGCCCCTCGTTGTTTTCAAATCTTTTGTCTACATGCATTGACAACAAGAAATGTATTTAGTCTTGATCAATAAATTTAGCCTTGCATTACATTGAGTCATACAGAGTATTATCACTAACAATATGACGGGATGATGTTCTAATACCTTTTGTATATAAACATTTATGGCGTTGGAGTTCAAAAATCTAGTTCCACAAAATTTGTTGTCCTTCTCGACAATCATACGCCCCATGTCACGCAATTGGTCATGGATTTGGACCACATCATCAAGGTAATTGGTCTGAACCAATGATTTTGCTTTCAAAGCTTCAAAGACTTCCTTATTGAACTGGGAAATATAAATAGCTTCATGCATTGACATGCCCTCAGGAAAGAAAGTGGACTTGCAGAGAAAAAAACATATATCCAAAAACATGTTTTTCTCACTAAGGGACTGTAATCCATCAAAGCTAATCTTTAACCGGTTCCACAAATCTTCATTCTTACCATCGCCATCCAAAGGTCTTGCCTTTTGTAATCGTTGCAAAGTTTGTTCCCACACTCGTAATCTGTCTTGCTCATACAAATATGAACCTGTGACCTTTAAGCTCAAAGGAAGTCCTTTACAACAATCAATAATCTTTTCAGCCACTTGTTGCAAGTGAGGGGAACAAGGATTTTGATTCCTAAAGGCGTGTCTATGGAAAAGCTTTTTTGCATCAACTTTATTTAGACAATCAATGTCATAAATTTGCAATTCCTTTGCGCAACCTTCCAAGACTGTCCGATCCCGAGTTGTCACAATTATCTTGTTGGCAGTTGTGTTATCCACTAGTGCCAATTTGATCAATGCTAAGATTTGAGAGTTATTATCAACATCATCCATAATAACAAGAACTTTCTTCAATTTCAAAGTCTTCATCACTTTCGCTTGACCATCTTCTAAATCCATGAAATCATATGATTCTTTACATTGTTGAAGCAATTCATTGATGATTCCTCTCATCACCTCATCATCTCCTCGATTTTTCAAGTTACTGATCGAATAAGTTGCGTCAAACTTGCAACTCAAATGGTCACGCACAGCATATGCCAAAGTAGTCTTGCCTATTCCACCCATCCCAACAATCCCCACAATATTCGTTTTCTCAAGTAGATTTGCTATGTCATGTGCTTTATCTTCAATGCCAATGATGTCCAAATTTGAAATATTCTTGGAGTCATAAACCTATATCCAAAAACACTTTTGATAAGTTTGTGAAATATTCAATTTTTAACATCATTTCAAGATAGCACTTGCAATAGAAAGGTTTATTGGAGAAATTTGAGTTATGTATCACATATCAAAAAGCATATTACATATTCAAGATGCATATGAATTTTGATTTATTTGTGGCACAATCTTTAGAAAGACTTCAATTGTCAAGTTCTATTTTGAACTATACCAACCAAATTGACCTTTTCATGGATACTTTTAAAACCTAAATAGTCTAGGCATTCAGTTATTTCCTACCTCAGATTGATTCTTACAAAAGATGGAATTTTCCATGTGGTTAAATTAATTGCTAATTAAATGAAAATAATTGCTTAAATCATAAACCAAATCATGTTGCAAAATACTGACACATCTACAACATAGGCCATGTAACCACCTACATCACATCATAGACTTAGAGAAATAATATGTATTTTAGGGTTAAAATTTGAGGACATCGCCAGTGAATCACCTCTTTGCAAGTCTCTCTTAAGGAGTCACCATCTTGAACACCAATCAAGCTTGGATGGTTCGTGGATTCCAATGTGAGAACCTAGATCAAATATGCAATGAATTAGTTTTTAGTGGAGATATTAAGTACAAAAATTTAGAAAACATTCAAACTTTCAAGATATTATTAACTTCTATTATGTGATTTACAAAAACTATAACATCCTTGTATATTTACAACATATGTTACATATTTTCATACAAAAATTTACCTATGATATATCTTAAATAGGACAATGGCCACATGTAAAAAACCAATAGGTAACAATCACCTGCATGCCCGTTCTCCTTGATGATTCTTCATGCGTATCTTTTGTAATTGGTGAGCAATTGATGATTAAATGAAACCAATTTCCTATGGCCACCATGAGACTCCAAAAGAAAATAAAAATACTTGATATAAAGTTTGAATTATCATGCAAATGGGATAGAATCTTCATCGGAGCGGCATCAATCATGGAAGGTTGTCTTAACAACTCTTTTCTTAAATGTTGTAGGCTTTTGCATATGGTTGAGAACGTTGGTCTCTTGGAATCATCAAATGACCAACAATGCCCGATCAACGATTTCAACTCCTCTAAAGTATCAATAGGTAAAATTGGTCTTTCACCTTGCTTGATTGCTTCATATATCTCCCTACGACTTCTATAAGGTCCATCAATTGGTTCCCCCATTGAAAGAATATCAGAGCATAATATACCAAAGCTAAACACATCCGCTTTGAAGGCATACATCGGCATCAAAGGTTCACCTTTTCCTTTGAAATCAAACATCTCTGGTGCCATGTACTTGATTGTACCAATGTTGCCCCCTGTGGGCATCAATGGCTTATCATGTGTTGTTTCTGTCTTTGAAATGCCAAAATCAACAAGTTTCACTTTTGCATATCCTTCACCAATCCAATTTGGAATTACCAAGGGTGTCAATAAGATGTTATTTGGCTTCAAGTCACGATGCGCAACCTTCATGTCATGAAGGTAAGACATTCCCTCTGCAATTTGTAACATCAAGTCAATAGCAACAAGAGGCGTGATCAAAGTCTTTTTGGAATGCTTATCTTTTAAGAACTTGGAAAGGTCCATCTCCATTTTTTCCATTCCAAGAAAGCGTTGTTTCTTTCCATCGTTCTCCCATATCCCACAACACATCAACTTGACCACATTGGGATGACTCAATCCTCCTAAGATGCATGCCTCCTTATCAAAGTTTTTCCTCACTTGTTCATTGGTGACATAATCATCATTATTGAGAACTTTTATTGCACAATCAACCAACCCAAACCAATTTGCATGGTAGACTGATCCAAAGCCACCCGATCCTAAGGGGTTTGAATGGTCTTTGACTGTAATATCGGAAGTCTCGGGGAAAACAATGGATTCCAATTCACGACCTTCTGCATCTTGTAAGAATCCCATCTTCTCCAATAGATATTTGGCAAGTTCACGTATCTCTCTTCTCAATGTCATGTTCGATGATATTGCCAGCAACTTATCTCTGTTTGATATTGTATCTTCTAGAACGGTGTCCATGGTAGCCGGATATAATGTTAGGTTTGTTTTCATATTCTCAGGCTCATGTGTCATATCGCACACTGTATAGAAACAACATTCCAACTCGGAGAGTATATCTCTAAAGGCCTCCTTCATGTCCAATTGCATTATTGCACCATGCCACCAATCATCCCTAGAACAATTCTCCACCAAAGCCTTGGCCTTGATCATGATACGATATAAATCTTGAAGGATGAGATTCCATCCCAAATTGACAAGCTTCTCAAATGCAATGATTGTTGCATCACATGTTGTGATTAAATGACCACATTGATTGGCATTAAACACCTCCTTCCTCAATATCGTTGACTTCATATCGTGTATAGTATCCTTGGACCATTTCAAAAGGTCCGCCATCTTGATAGTTGGTAAAAAAAAGTAGAATTATATATTGATCAATTTCATTTCATGTCACCTTGGTATACAATTTGCTGCACATACAAATAATAAACAAATAAGTTTACATATCTCTAAATTGGGTATTATTACGGATAAATAATATCTCAACACTTGAAATCCTCTATATTGGATGAGTATGTTATGAATTATATATATATATATATATATAATATAATATTGGGTGTCAATATGGATAAGTAATATCTCCACATTTTAAAATCCTCTATATTGGACGAGTATTTGGAAAGGAATACAATAATGACAATCCTCAAAAAATTCAAATGTCATCTAATAAGAACATGACAATGGATCCAATACCATTCTTCAATGTTTCACCTCATGTTTTGAACCCCCAAACGCTTGGGGAGTGCACTTAAACATGCATCATGAACGATAATTTGAACATTGCATTTAGATCTCTTTTAAAGTAGAGTTATGGAAAATAAAAGTTTTAAACTATATCCATGTGACAAGAACAAATGAATCATTGTCGTTGATTGTCACCAAATTATTTTACTAGTATTTCTTTCATAGATTAACCACAATTAGAATGCATCCAAAATTAATTGAAAATTTGATATGGTTGGCTAGAAATATAAGTTGTAGGGCATGGTTGAAGTTGGGAAAAATCATCCAAAATCGCAACCATCCTCCATGTGGTAAATTTTATAAAAACAAACATTTAAGGGTCATCAAAGGAAATTAACTTAATAAAAATGTAACTTGTAGTTATAATATGTAGTGGTATCACAACTCTTATAGATGTATCTTTTATATATGTTGAAGAAAACATTTAGTAAAAGAAAGTCAAAATTTCTTCTAATTCTATTCTATTATTGTATACAAATCCTCATGCCCTTCTCCTTTTATCCTAGTATTAAGAGGTAACTCATGTTATCTTGGGCTTTCTCTCTTTATGGTTTGATCTCCAACTTCCTCTTTATGATGCATGTAAAGGTAAGTGCTTGATCTACAAAATTTGGTTTTTGTTTCATGAAATCAATAAGTTTGTGATCCATATTAATTCTTATATTTTAGTTGCAAATGATGACATGTCTAGGCTAGCAACTCGAGTTATGATAAGTTACACATCATGATGAGCACATGCACAAAAACTCCAATGTAACCAAATGAGCTTGTATTTTTCAAGTATTTAAAACCAATATGGTTTCAAAATACTCAAACATTTGTCATAGGCATTGATGCATACACCAACCATGTAGATGTGTTTCTTGATCCTTTAATAACAACTCCATCTTAGAAAGTTTTCTTTTACATCTAGTAACTTTCGCTTTAGAATAGAACTAAAGATTGAAAAAATGGTTCTACATTATCCCTAGAAATCCCTCACATTTGGGTAGCTTTTGCCATCTTTTTCTATTTGTTTATTTTTTATGCACCTAATTTTCTAGGGCATCCAAACAACTACACACCCACAAATCCCAACTCATCCAAAAAAATGCCCTAAAATAATATGGACTTTGGATATTTCTTATTCAAGATAAATTGACATGGGACCGAACTTCAAGACCCCGAACATGTAATTCAATGATATGTAATTATTGAAATGAATTAACCACAAACCTCTTATAGGCATTGTTTTTAACATGGATAGATGAGAGGTATGCTCATATTCACCAATCCCTCTTGCCCACTCCAATTGTTACAAATCTAAAGAATAACTAAACATTGAAATCAAGGATAAATTTGAGTTTTATTTACGATCAAGCAGGGTACCGGATTGGATGACATGCATAAGTCTTTTGAGCCTCTTTAACATCATGTAAGTTCTAGTAGACCCCATTCCAAAGTAAGCCAAGCAATCTCCTCCACAAATCATGTTGGGCTTATTGTACCATCTTGATAGATTCCATGTCAAGAAATCACAGATTCCAGGTCTACAATATATTCCCCAATTTGCACAAAAATCAACATGTAGATGAGACTCAATAAGTTAGACCAACCATCCCATACCACAACGATAAATGCTAAAATCCCGTCCAACCATATAACATTCTCATGCAAAGATTGCATGATAAAATAATTGTGAACACTTTTTGCCAACAATCAATTTAATAAAATGTTGGTAGAAGAGCACCAAAAAGATTAGGTTCCATCATCATTCCTTTAAATAAATCAGACTTGCATATGGTTAGACTTCCGTTGATTGTGTTGATAAATTCTTAAAGACATTGACATTTCAATTATCGTTCAATGTTTTCAAAGCCATGGTGTGATGATCCCTCATCCACTCCTCTAATAACTAACACATACCATCTTACATTGCGCTGCTTTGATGGAAATTGTGAAGTACCAAAATTTTCAAAGGTTATTTTCTTAGAAAATAATGTTTCTGGTACCCCACTTATTTCATGAAGTATTCTTGCCCATTTAACTATAGAAACCCAATATTTTGGCGATCCCTTTTCTGAAACCATACATGTTTCTACAAGTTTTTGGCTCTTGGTATTGTAGTTTTCCTCCCAGTTAAGAGACCTACATGATGGGCTATAAGCTCAGTGCTAGAGTGTGCCCTTAAACATCATATAGGATTTGAATCTTTGACATCATATAAACCAAAGGAAGGTGAGGACAATGTCAAATCTACATGCCCCTCACGCCCTAGGCAACACACGTGCTACAATGGCCTAAACAAAGAATCGCAACCCGCGAGGGCAAACCAACCTCAAACAAATAGAAAAATAAAAAAACGGCATATATATATATAAACCTATTGAAATATGACCTAATCCAAGTAGTCTTGCTTAAACATTACAAAGAGCCATTGGTTCCAAATCACAATCCATCCTTTTTTTAAATCCAGCTGCAAATGCACGTGCTCTGCCAACATGCCATCATCTATTAATTCATAACTTAATTTAAAACCCATATTTCAACCAAATTTACCAGAATTTTTTTGCAAAATAATTATTTTCAATTATGTCAAAATTGTTTTTAGAATTAAATACAATAATCTAATCTTAGATTCAATACCATTCAAGTAGAACAGTGTTTACCTTTTCATAGTTTTATCCTATACATGTTGTTCATCACACACAACAATCAAGTGATAAGACAAGTACTGATTAACTTATTGTACATCGAGTGGGCAATTGCAACTCCCAGAAGATGAAATACTACTACTCTACCCACACCTTGTTACAATAAAACTTATTAGCATATTCTTTTATATATAAAAATAAATTCTTAAACATCTCCACATGTTATTTAAAACAAACATCTAGCTCCATTTATCCTCTGGGATAACAAAAGCACATTAAACTATGGTTAGTAAAGATCAAATGTTTACCCACACTACAATGTTAATGATTCCATTATTTGCATCTAAATGAGCAGAACACAAGCATTCTTCTTATAATCAATGTACCCAACGTTGCAATTTAACTACGTTGTGGTATTAGAGTTATCCGTTAACTAAACCCCAGTTTAGTAGGGAGTTGGTTGCTTTGCATGCAAAGACTTTCCATGTTCGGTAAGTTTAGGGTGCATGCTTGGAATCAATGCGGAGGCTTGAATCCGGGACATTCCATATTGGTTCATTGGGTGCCAAACTCGTTTTGCAAAACGAGTTTGGCACCCAATGAACCAATATGGAATGTCCCGGATTCAAGCCTCCGCATTGATTCCAAGCATGCACCCTAAACTTACCGAACATGGAAAGTCTTTGCATGCAAAGCAACCAACTCCCTACTAAACTGGGGTTTAGTTAACGGATAACTCTATTTTCCTAAAATTTTGAGTCCTTTGTGAGAATCTGACTTTGTCAACACTCTGTAAATTGTAATTTTAGTTGCTTTACCCGAAAACAATTAGTTTGGACAAGCTCTCATTGATTGCTGGACATAGCATATAAATCCTCCAAATCTATACATGATTGATTGCAAGACGATTGCGCAAAATATTTGCCCTTGAACCCTAAATGCCTAAGAAGCCAAAAGGTGCTTGTGAGGATTTGTCAAATATTATATCTTTCTCAAGGCAAATTTTTTGTTTTTTTGTTTTGTTTCTTGAACTTTGAACTTCAATAGTTCAACACCATCTAGACCAAAGTGATGAAAATGATCTATTAACAACATCAAGCTATGTACTTTGAAGTGATTGGAACCCTTGACTTGTTCCGTGTTACAAAGGTTTCTATTTGAAGAAAGTAACAAGGTTGACGACATATTTTTATTTTTATTTTTTCCCACCAAGTTATGTAACTCATACTTCCAATCAAGGTCAATTGACTTTGATACGTCTTGAAATTTTAATTATATTTTGAATGATTATGCTTCTAAAATGATTTGGTGGAGATCAAAGATAATGATTATTATTGCAACCTTATGAATGTCATCTAAAAATCGCTCTCTACAACTTTCTTTTGTAAGACAACTCCAAATAAGGTTGTTAATTCATATTTTGAAATACATCTTTGATTCAAGCTGAAAAGCTTTTAGTAAGGGTTAAAGTGCATCTATCTGCGACAACAACTGGACTTTGCAGATGCAAGATAACAGACTCTTTAGAGCCACTTAACACATGAGCCAACAGCCGTGACCTTGTAATGGTGAGGACCCTTGACTTTCATCCAAAGGCCGTACCATGGGTGTTGGGAAAGCCGTTTTATGTAGTCACGGGCCCTCAATCATAGTGTGAAGTGAGAATGGACCATGTTGCAAGACCATTGCATATTTTGTTGGCGGAAAAAAAAGGAGGATTTGGTTTAATATAATAGAGTTATCTTTTAAGTCAACCGGAGTTTTAGTAGGGAGTTGGTTGTTTCGCACCACACTCTTGGAGGTGGGCCTGACACAAATACCAAACTCGTTTTGGCATGCCAACTTGGAGGTGGGCCTTTAGGCCTTCACCTTCTAGTGTGAAGTGAACCTGGACGGTCTCCGCCTTTTCGACCAATGAGAACTCTTACATTGCCATGGTTAGGGACCTTCAGCCTTGTGTGTGAAGTGGTCCTTAGTCTTTCACAAGGCCACATTATCTAGGACTGTAGATGGTACATCTGGTGATGTGGTACATATCTACCATAAGCTTAGATGTTGTAACAGAGGTGATGACCTTTGGGCCCCTGCGAATTCTTCTAAACATCCTGACAGTTTATAAAGTGTGACGTTAGCAGTGTCCATAACATTATTAAGTGCGTCAATGTGTTCTCACGGCCCCCGGGAATATAAACCGGGATGCCGTCAGTTAACTCACATTTAGACAGGATGCCGTCAGTTAGCTCACATTTAGACTGAATGTGAGCTAACTCACGGCATCCTGTCTAAATGTGAGCTAACTGACGGCATCCCGGCTTATATTCCCGGGGGCCATGAGAACACACTGACGCACTTAATAATGTTATGTCCATAATTACTTTTGGAATAAGCCTAACCAACCTCAAGAATCGAGACAACCCAGACACAAGCATTCCAGAAATGTAACAATGCCCAAGTAGAGCAGACATTAGTAACATGATTAACATATGCTCTGCAGATACATGATCAATATACATACAATCTTTTAATATAAACCATGACCAAATTTGACTGGTGTTGTTTCTTCTAGGAAACAATTACTCCAACCTATGATCAGGGAGAACCAACAGTTAGTTACAGATGAACCGGTTGAATTTGAGAAATAACCGGTTGAAGTTCAAGACTGCAGGAAAATTACCGATCATTTTAGAGGAATTTATAGAATATATCCCAATTTAATAAAGGAAAACCGAAGGATGTCAACATGTAACCGGTTGGACTTGCAAACACTAGGATCTCAACCGATTATGCCCAAAAATCTCCCCGATCACTGACTCCAACTATGAAGACAACCCTGACATAAGGATTCCAGCAGATCTAACAAAACCATGCAGGTCTATTTACAGACATTACAAAACGCTCGGAGGACGCAAGCAGCGAGTCGAAAGATCTAGTCTTTCAATCAATATTATACCGACAATGTTCTAAAAACGATCATCAAAAGTTAAGTGCTTGTGTTGTTACTTCTGGAAAAAAAAGACTAGTAACCATAACAACGTCAAGTGGTACCAAGACAAACCTGAAATAAGAACTCCAAACGACCTAACAAACCAACGCAGAACAGACATCACAAACACTCTGCAGATGCAAGATCAGAGATCCAATCGTTTGAGCTTTTGAAATTCTAATTTTTGAGAAAAATGCAATAAGGTTGTATTTCGTTGCCATTGATAACCAGAACTCCGTCAGATACGACACTCTAGCAGATCTAACAACCTCACACATGTCTACAGTAATTACAACACACTCCGAGGATGCGAGATAAGAGATCTAGTTCTTTGATTAATATTATACAGGTAATGTTCTATAAACCATAATTAAAGGTTGCGTACTCGTCTTGTTACATCTGGAGACAAGACTAGTAATCAGAACAACGTCAAGTAGCACAAAGACAAACGTGAAATAAGAACTCCAGAAGACAGGCTAACAAACTCACGCAGGAACGGACATGAGTCACAAACACTCTACATATGCAAGGTAAATTATCCAATTAATTGAACAATATACTGACAATGTTTTATACACCATGATCAAATCAAGTACTTCTGTGCTTACTTGTGGAGAAAAGTGTAGTAACCTGAACAACCTCAAGTATCAACACAACCCGAACATAAGAACTTGAGCAGATCTAATATTTCCAAGCAAAACAGACATCACAACACACTCAATATGGCACCAAGAAACTTTAGGCGTGATCATCACAGTAAATCCATCAAGGCTTCAAGCAAATTAATGCAAGATGGAGTTCCACGAGAAAATTCAACATCCACATGAGCAATTGTCCAAGGGCCAGGGAATCACAAAGAAGATTGGCATCCATTATCAAATCTTCAATTGACGCAGCCAAAAAAACTCACCTGCTATGTTATCAACCAAATTCAAAACACATCCTCCAAGTCATCCCTAGTCTCGATTCTGTCCCTGTGCTGGTGCGCTACAACTGAGCAAGTGCCAAGCGCAGTCGAAAGGCTCCTTTCTGGTTTATGATAGTGATGTACTAAAGTTCACTGGAGTAAGTAAAGGTAGATGGGTCTTCAATGGTTCCTTTTCCCGACTAGCCCACTTCTCCTAGGAAACACCAGACGACAAGAGAGTGGTGCTCCCTATGTGGTTGCAAGTGGACGAAGGAGCGGCGGCGGCGGCGGCAGAGGAGACAAGAAGGGTGAAGTTGGGGGAGTGGCCTCCGCCCTCTAGAGCAGAAAGGTCAGAGGGACGACCGCCTTCGGATGGAGCCGGCCACCGTGCAGGGAAGGGGAAGACGAGGGTTTTGGGACACTTGACAAGAGCGGTACAACTTATCACTCATAAAGACTCGCTTCCTGCACTGCAAAGCAGTGGTTGCCCAAGTGTGCCTACACTGCTACTGCAATTTTATTTCCGCCAACGGTAACAGCTGTTTGACCCCTTGGAATTTTCCAGCGTTGCTACTTCAAACCTCGCTACACCTCAAATCCAAATCCAACTCAAACCATCCTCCGAACGAGAAAAACACCCGCCCAAATCTCCCCAGCCTCCGACGAACGAAAGAAAGGAAGAACGAATTCCTCCTGACCAACTTCGCAATTCACCAAAACTCCACACTTCGAAAAATTCCTCCGAACTACTGCAATTCTACAACCGTCGTGAATGCCCACCGACCCCAACAAACCCCCTCCTGCTTCTCGAAATTGACCGAGTACTCAAAAACACCCAAAACGAGAGATAGCTCGCTCGCAAAACCGCAACCGCAATCACTCGAAACTCCTGGAAAATTTTACAGATTCCTCGAGAATTCAACCAACAGTGAGCCTAAACCTGCATTGGGAGGATACTCTCTCGGAGAGAAGGAAGAAGGGAGGAAAGGAAAGAATTGCGCGAGGTTCTACATGTAGACTACATAAATTTCCTAAAATATGTGGAATAAATTTCCATGTAGGCCGGTCACCTGCCACTCAAATATAGGTGTTCGAGTAGGATAAGTAACCAAATTAGGCACGTCCACCTCACTTGCCAAGTCATGTACGTATGTATGTGTCATACTTTAAGTACTTTGTGCACGCCAGTGCCCTGGAAGTTTTTGGGCATTGTCAGTCAAGATCCTAGTGATTCTAAATCCAGCCGGTTACATATTGACATCTTCCGGTTTTGCTTTATTCATGTGAGGCATATTCTATAGATTCCTCTTAAATGATCGGTGATTCTCCTGAAGTCTCCAACTTCAACCGGTTATTTCTCAAACTCAACCCGTTCATCTGTAACTAAGGCCCAAGTCACACTAGACGCAACTTCCTTGAACGGCACTGAGTTGCATGAATAGCATTGGTTCAAATGAGCAAGTGGTTGCCACATGAGAAGAAGGGCTGGGGCGAACCAACCCCTATATTCGTACCTTACCGGGGAGGGCGAACGGCTAGGGATTCGTGGCACTCACTTAAAATCAACCATCCTACATATCGTGGATGAAGTGGCTCCAATACAAAAAGACCCCCTATGAGGTTGAGGGCCGATTCATTCAAATGTGACATCACTAGACATCCGGTAAGGTACCAATGTATGGGTCGGTTTGCCCTGGCCTGAGAAGAAGTATGGGGAGTGGCAACAATGACTTTTTAGCTTTGGATTTTGCTTTGGGTTTAGGGTTGGGATCTACTTGGCAATAAAGTAGAGTGACATGGCACAATAAATGTAGTTGCAAACTTCCGGGTTCTAGTCCCCGGAAGTACCCCGGTAGTACCCTGGTTTAAGGAGAAAAACAAGGAAAGGGAGACTTTTCAAAAGCAAAGTGCCATGTAGGAGGAAGTTGGGAAACTTCCTGGGCCTCGAGTGTGGCTCCGGCCTACCTGCCGGTTCTTCCTGGACATATAGGTGCACGCAACTAGAAACACTCTTTTCGAGGTCCCTGAGCGGCCATGTGGAAAGCACTTTGGGGGTAACTCACACAAAGTCGCAAATGGAATTCCCAGGAGTCTGCTGACTGGGATTATCAAGAATATTACAAATAAAAAGCAACTACTTGGTGCATGGCATAGACCAGAAACCCATTCTATAGGAACGCGTGTTTCAATGTCCAGGAATTAGTCTTTTGTAGAGGACCGAAAAGGAGAGTCTTCCTCAATTATCAAGGAATTGGAATTGCCTGTGCCTTAAATAAACTACACTCAATATTGTATTTAGCATCACTTACTATTTGAAGTTCCACAACGCTATATATTTTCATTATCAATGTTCTCTAATGTCCAAATCAGTGTTGGACTGGTATTGTCTTTTAAAAAAAATACAATTTGGGTATCTATAATAATGGTTTCACACTTTTTGATACAAGTAGGGCATGCGTATTTGAAGGCATTTTTGTTTGCGAAACCATTCAGGTCTATAGACCATACACGAACTTTCATACCTAAGTAAAATCACCCTCATATCAATATGGTTTAGAATGGTTTTGACCCAAATAATGATTTGGCTGTACAAATTTTCTCACCTTGACATACCCACCAAATATCAATATTTAATTGGCATTATGATTTTGATACCCACAGGTAGCTTCTTTGATATCATTATCAATGTTTTTCAATTTTATAACAGTCCAACATTGGTCCAAAACAACCAATTTGACCTTGTTGGCAAGAAAGGAGATATACAAGAAATAATTATAGCACTGTGTAATTCCAAGTAGTAACTGATACTAAATACCATAGTTAGTGTAGTGTGTGCAATTAGGTTGCCTTTGTGAATAGGTTGCCTTTTTCATCCATGCAAATTAGCTTGGGTCAAGATCAAATCACAAAAACTTATAAATTAAGTTTATCAATCCGTAATGGCAACAACGTTAAGAGAAAATCATGTGCTTTGTTACTATGATAACAAATGATGAAAATAGTGTTGAAATTTGTTAAATAACATGGGGCAACCTAAATGCACTATGTAGGCTTTTGGGACCAAGTCCAAGTGGGCTAGAGCTTCCCCCACCACCGAGTTATTTTCTAACTACACCGTTGAAACCATTGATGTGGGTTGAAGCTTAGTAAGGGTAGAAAATACCATGGTCCAAGGTATATTATGTGCACAGGTTGAAAATGAGGGTGGGTTATGCAAAACTACAATATTTATATTTGATATAAATCGACAACATGTCAACAAACCGTGGATAATTTGATAATATATTGATAGGATGTTGATATTCTAGTCCCAAACCATAATGATTCGTGTTCGTGTAAAAAAACATTGATTCTACGTTCTTAGTTTTGAGCATTGGATACTATGGGCTCAAAAATGACGTGGGTCAAGAAAATTTATATCAACATAAATTATTGTGGTTTGTCAAAATGATAATGGACCACAATATTAGGTGTTAAAGGTGTACATTGATCAAGGTTAATATTGTGGGCCACACTATTGAGCTCATTTCCACACCATAAATTAATTTTGTGATAATTTGTGGGTGCACACTATTTATCAACCCTCAATACTTAGATCAAGAGATATGTGCACTTGAAAGACTTCTAACCTAGGGCAATCCAATACATATGTAAAGAAACAACAGAAGGACATGGCACGTGTATTAACTAGGATTGCACAATATTTTCATGCATGATAGTGTATACCATGGGTCACACTATACATTTTCCCACATTTTTTACTATAATTAGTGTATTTAAAAATTGTTTATGTGGCTACAAGCCTACAAATGCCTTGCAAAAGTCGCATTGACCTGGCCCAAGCTCCATGATGGAGGTAGAAAATGGCGGTCATTGATCATTTCGTGGAGGTAGCTATGTTAATATATACAACCAAGGTGAAGTTTTGCTTCAAGTTCACCCAACCGTTTGTGGTTCAATGAGAGGGGTTTGGCAAGTGACCCCACCATCCCCCCACAAGCTGGAAAAATATTAAACATATTAACTCAAGTGCACCAAATTTCTTAGTCTAGTATACCAATGGTTGCAAATTCAACTTGTGGGTCTTCGGGAGGAACCTTCACCCCTTGGACATTCCAAAGAGCCAACCTCCATGATTCTTGGAGCCCATGAGCATGGCCTCCATGAATCATGATCCACGAATCATGAAGCTCGGCTCTTAGGAATGCGGTGGGGTGAGGTTCCTCCCAAAGACTTGCCAACTGAAATTTCAACCATCAGTATTGTAAACTAAAGAATTTGGTGTACTCATGCTAATATCTATATTAATTTCCGGCATGTTGGGGGACGGTGGGGTCAGTCATTGAATCCCTCTCATTGACCAAGTACTTCACCTTGGTTGTATATAATAATATAGCTACCTACACAAAATTATCAATGGCCACCATTTGCTACCTCCAGTCATGAAGTTTGGGTAAGGTCAATGTGACCTTTGGCAAGGCATTTGTAAGAGCATCTCCACCCTTGCGCGTCAAAGGGTCTTGGCAAGCCCTTTGACGCGGCCTAGCAGAAAAATTTGCCCCACCCCTCTTGCCCGGGCTCTTCAAACTTGCCAGGGCTCTTCAAACTTTCGATTCCACTCACTATCCTCCCGGGTGAGCGTTGCTCTTGCTGCGCCCAAATTCCGGGACCTCATCCACGTGCGATCTTTGAATCGTGCCACTTTTGGGTTGAAGCCACTTTACAAGGAATATTCCTGACGGTTTTTCGGGTTGAAGAGCCGGTATGCAAGGTAAGGGTGGGGGAGTGCCACCCTCAAAAAATTTAGTGCATGCTTGGAGCCCTTCAAAGCACATTTCGAGAGTCTACCTTGACGCGCAAGGGTGGAGATGCTCTAAGGCGGACATAAATGCCCCTACAACCTTTCAAGGGGGTTGACATGGCATGTACAAAAGTTCATGTCACCCTTGTCGAGGATGGTGACCAATGCAACAGGTCACTGGTTGATGGCAACAAACGCACCCCTCGAGGTGTGGAGGACAATGATGACTATGCAAGAGTGCGCCCTAGTTCTTCAAAATGGTTGGGTTGGGTGTTCTTCCCAAGGTACACTCACTATAAGGAATGAGGGTCCTTTCTAACACAAAAAGGACACATAAATGACAATGTTTTGGGGCCTCCACATGTGTCATGAAGGTTTGCAGCCCTGTGGAGGTAGTGTCATCCTGGACCAGTCCTATTTTTGCACAAAAGAGTGTTAGAAATGTGGTTTAAGGCCTTTTGACCGCGACAGTAATTAATAAGTTTGACGGCCGTGGTAATTAATGATCTCGATCGCCGCAATAATTTATGATTATGGGGGAATTCCAAAGGTACATTAATTTAATCTCATATAATATGTCTATTTAAAAGAGACATCCATTAATAAGTGCACTCCTCGCCTCCCGAGGCTAGCCATCTATAAAGCACCTACTTCCAAGTGCCTAGCCACCTACCTACCAAGGTAGGCTAAGCCAATGGCGGGGGCCAAAGGGTTTGATCCTTGAACCTCTTGGCTCCCGCATGGAGGCCTTAGCCACTAAGCCACCGCTCATCACATGATATGTGAGGAGTATTTAAAAGATTTGTATATAGAGGCCCCAAGTTACTCTTCATTTACTGTTTTTATTTACTGGTTTTATTTACTGGTTTTACTTACTGTTTTTATTTACTGGTTTTATTTACTGGTTTTACTTACTGTTTTTATTTACTGGTTTTACTTACTGTTTTTATTTACTATTTTATTTACTATTTTTATTTACTGTTTTTACGTACTGTTTTATTTACTATTTTTAGTTACTTTTTATTTACTGTTATTATTTTTATTTTTTTAGTTACTTTTTTATTTATTGTTTTTTATTTACTATTTTTATTTACTATTTTTATTTATTGTTTTTTATTTACTATTTTTTATTTACTGTTTTTATTTACTATTTTTATTTACTGTTTTTTATTTACTGTTTTTATTTACTGGTTTTACTTACTGTTTTTACTTACTGTTTTTATTTAATATCTTCTACCTTAGTAGTTAATTAGGTAGGTGACTTCCTTCTTGGTCTAGATCTAGCTAGAAGATCTACAAAAGTAAACAAATTTGTTTACTTTTGTAGATCTCCTAGCTAGATCTAGATCTAGAAGGAAGTCACCTACGTAATTAAAGATAGAACATTCTTTCACGGACTTCCTTGCCATTAAGTATTTGCTATTTTAGTGCATTTATGTTAGATGAATGCATGTAATGTCTCTCTTCGACCTTAATTAGTAGTTAATTAGGTAGGTGACTCCCTTCTAGCTAGATCTAGACCTAGAAGGAAGTCACCTACCTAATTAAAGATAGAACATTCTTTCACGGACTTCGTGCATGACATTAAAGTGACACAACTCTTACACATATGTGTAAGAGTTTTAAGCTTTCGCTCGATTTGTGTTGCGGAGCTCAAAAATCGAGCGAAAGCTTAAAATTTCCACACAAAAGTTTTTTTATGACGAACATGTGGAAATATCCCACACGGGAGGCCCTCCGTGTTAGAGCGGTATGTCATGAGCACTATAAGGAATGGGGTCCTTTCTAACACAAAAAGGACACATAAATGACAATGTTTTGGGGCCACCACATGTGTCATGAAGGTTTGCAGCCCTGTGAAAGTAGTGTCATCCTGGACCAGTCCTATTTTTGCACAAAAGAGTCCTATTTAAGGCCTTTGACCGCGACAGTAATTAATAATTTTGACGGCCGTGGTAATTAATGACCTCGATCGCCGCGGTAATTTATGATTATGGGGGAATTCCAGAGGTACATTAATTCAATCTCATATAATATGTCTCTTTAAAAGAGATATCCATTAATAAATGCACTCCTCGCCTCCCGAGGCTAGCCATCTATATAAAGCACCTACTTCCAAGTGCCTAGCCACCTACCTACTAAGGTAGGCTAAGCCAAGGGCGGGGGCCAAGGGGTTTGATCCTTGAACCTCTTGGCTCCCGCGTAGAGGCCTTAACCACTAAGCCACCACTCATCACATGATATATGAGGAGTATTTAAAAGATTTGTATATAGAGGCCCCAAGTTACTCTTCATTTACTGTTTTTATTTACTGGTTTTATTTACTGGTTTTACTTACTGTTTTTATTTACTGGTTTTACTTACTGTTTTTATTTACTGTTGTTATTTACTGGTTTTACTTACTGTTTTTATTTACTATTTTTATTTACTGTTTTTATTTACTGTTTTTATTTACTGTTTTTATTACTCTTTTTTATTTACTCTTTATTATTTACTGGTTTTATTTACTGTTTTTATTTACTGTTTTTACTTACTGTTTTTACTAACTGTTTTTATTTACTATCTTCTACCTTAGTAGTTAATTAGGTAGGTGACTTCCTTCTCGGTCTAGATCTAGCTAGAAGATCTACAAAAGTAAACAAATTTGTTTACTTTTGTAGATCTCCTAGCTAGATCTAGATCTAGAAGGAAGTCACCTACGTAATTAAAGATAGAACATTCTTTCACGGACTTCCTTGCCATTAAGTATTTGCTATTTTAGTGCATTTATGTTAGATGAATGCATGTAATGTCTCTCTTCGACCTTAATTAGTAGTTAATTAGGTAGGTGACTCCCTTCTAGCTAGATCTAGACCTAGAAAGAAGTCACCTACCTAATTAAAGATAGAACATTCTTTCACGGACTTCGTGCATGACATTAAAGTGACACAACTCTTACACATATGTGTAAGAGTTTTAAGCTTTCGCTCAATTTGTGTTGCGGAGCTCAAAAATCGAGCGAAAGCTTAAAATTCCCACACAAAAGTTTTTTTATGACGAGCATGTGGAAATATCCCACACGGGGGGCCCTCCGTGTTAGAGCGGTATGTCATGAGGGACCCCCATTCCTTCTAGTGGAGGGACCCCCATTCCTTCTAGAAACTTTTGTGTGGGAATTTTAGGCTTTCGCTTGATTTTTGAGCTCCGCAACACAAATCGAGCGAAAGCTTAAAACTCTTACACATGTAGATGCCCCTCTTCGGTGATATGATGTTGACTTCCCTGACTATTGACTTAACCCCCGAGATAAAAAAAAGTAGAGTCTATCAAGAGGAAAGATTACAAGGCTATGTACTTAACCTATTTAAGGTTATAGAGACTTCTTACAAGAAAGAACAACCTCTCAAAGAAAACTTAAGTATAGAATAGCGTCATGCACACAATTCAAATTTTCAAATTGGAGGTAAGTAATCTTTTTAATTTGGAGTATATCATCTCATCCCAATTTCTAAATTTTTGGCTATTGTCTTTAGAGGAATTCTTCATTTTCTTCTTTTGAAGTTACACCGTAGACCATTGTCTTTATATGAAATTTCATGCAACATTTTCACAAGACCTTGGTCTCATCAGCACAACCTCTCTATTTATCTTGCATTCAAGTCTTCTCACCACAATCCATAGTCTTTCTTATTGGCGTTTCAATAAGTGGCCTTGGAGTTCAATATGCTTCTTTAACAACCATACCATTGACTATCTTGCTTTCACTTTGCAGAGACAAAAGGGTAGAGATAAGGAAGATGAAAATTTACTTGGCAGTAGGCAACCCTAAGGGTAGAAGAATTCTCTCTCCTCCTTTGTGTAACCTACTTGACCCAGTCTCCAAATTGATAACTTTCTACTATATGCAAGTTTCTTGACTCTTAGAATAATAATATTACTCTAAAAGCAACAATGGGCCCTAACCCTCTTAGAGTTCTTTCTAACTTGCTTTCCTTTTTTACCTCAAGCTATCTATTCCTTAGACTTGGTCTTTCAAAGATATCACTTACTTAGCCACTTTCTTGGTTTTCTCTTCTATGTCGCTCGCTCTCATTCACTCAACATACAATCTAAGGAGAGTTCATCTAATTTCTAGTCTTAGCAAAGACTATAGGCCTTACAAATAAAAATTCTTCCATGTCCATATTTCTTACGAATCTTTCTTCTTGCAAATTCCAACTTATTTGCTAACTCACTTGCATAGACCAAATTGAAATCTATTGTAGTAGTATTTTTTCAGGCTATCTTTCCTTATGATAATGGTCTTCTTCCTAAGAAATCAACCTTGTTTTTCTACTCAACATATTTCCATTTCTCTTTACTTCCTATTCTTCTCAAAGTTCATCTTTCCTTGTTGCTCACTCGGCATTTCAATAATATGCCATCAACGGCCATAGTCACATGCTTCATTGAGACAATAGTATGTCGTCAATAGCTTCAGTGAGGCCAATGTTTTTGAGTTCATGCGCACATTTTTTACCTAGAAAAGAATTTCAAAGAAAAATATAATTGAATACAACAATTTATTTAATGAGACTGCAGATCTTACGTGACGCTTTTGCAAGGAAGACAACTCCTTCAATGTCTGCACCTTTCTCAACAACTCTCATAATTGTAGCCCCTCTCTTCTCCATCGCCTTAGAAGATTATTGTTTGGCTCACTTTTGTGTCTAACTAATTGACGTAACCGCTGGAGCTTCACCTAATTGGCGGCTTAAAGTGATGGCTTAATGATTACCTATATGGTTGATTATTGAATGATGGTTTGAAATGACTAATTGTCCACTAGTTGAAAGTCTATAGTCAATCCTGTGTTGTTTCAACCAACTCAACTACTATAATTAAATCCATTGCCTAGCTAATTCCTTTGAGATTTCCAATCCAACATGGACTAGGTAATTGATTAGGTAGTTAATTTAAATAGTTAATCAAGTAGGTTATTGGGGTCCCCACTTTAAGCCTTAAAACTAGATTACTTTAGAAAATTTCCAATATAACATGGTGACTTTCTAGTTTCTAAAAAATTTCCAATAAATATTATATACAAAATTTTCAATTTTACACAAAAATACAAGATTAAAAAATTCTTCCCCTCACTTAATCTAAGTAATTGTCCTTAGTTACTTGTAATAGTTCTTTAGACAATAATCATTAATACAAGTGGGAAGAGGTGTGCCCTCAAAATCAATTAACTCAAAACCCATTGAAATGTGCAATTTGACTCTATAAGGACCCATCCAATATAATTTAAATTGACCTAGAATTTTTTTAAACTAGTTGTCATAAAGTAAGACTAAATCTTTAGTAGTAAGTATTTTAGATTTCGTTTTGATGTTGTAATAAGTCTAACACCACTTTTGAATTGCTGTCATATTTAAATAGGCTTGACTTCTTATTTCATCCAAACGTTCTAACATAGCGATACATTCTTAAAGGGAGTCTTCATTACTTCATCTTCGATCAGTGGCAATTCGTAGTGAAGGTAATTCTAATTCAACAAGTAGAATAGTATTTTGACCATAAACTAATTAGAAAGGTCTAAATTTAGTTGTAAGTTTGTAAGATGTACGATAGATGTGATCCCTCAATTTAACTACTACATGTTTATCATCTTGTTTTAGTGGCTTTAGCTTCTACCCATTTGGTGACATAGACCGTAGCCACAAGAATATATTAGTATTGACCATGACAACTTGGGGGATTGATGGATCCAACAAAATCAATGCCCCATTTTTCAAATAATGCAAAAGCTAATATGGGTGTGAGTGGCATTGCAGAAGAGTCAATTGGTTTGCCTAGTCTTTAGCATACATCACACTGTCTTGTATAAGTTGTGCGATAAAAATAAAAAGTGGACCACCAATAACCACTTTGTAATATCTTTGTAGCAGTGACATCTCCTGCAAAATGACTGTAATACCATTTTTCTGGCCATAGCCTGGTATTAAGAAAGAAAAAACTTTTTTTTATGATAAAGTAACTAAAATGATAGATGAAAGTTAGTTTAGGATGAAATCAGAAGGCTATAGCCCGAGGGAAGTAGTTTTAGGAGTTGCAACCGCCGGGAGCTCCGAGCTTGATAAGTGGGCTATCGGCAAGGAGAAGACACTTCTCGTTAGATCTGCTAAGGCCATAGCCGCGGAGAGTCAGGCTATAGACTATAGAGCTAGTTGAATGTAGCATCTTTGAAGTTAGATCAACATAGGAGCATCACCACCTGTGATAGGGGGATGCGGCTGAACAAATTTGAGTTTGAATCAATTAAGTAAAAATAACCATTTGAGTTATGCAAGTATGGCAATATTCTGTGCATGGCACTTGTAAGTTGAATCAGTGCATGATAGGATTGTATTAGAGAGATGAAGTGAGGAGGAACCAATGTGAGTAAAACCAATAAGTGAAACGTGAGAGATTGCTGAGTGAAGCAAAGAGAAGATGGAAGAATCTGCTGGAAGAACCAGTGTAATTGTGTCCAAAGATTGAGATAACTGAAAATAAAAAGAGAGGCAATAGTTTGTATTGTGAGAGAAAGAGGGTGAGTTGAAGTCGAAATGCCACCTCAGGTCGATTAGAAGAAATCAAGTTGTCGCGAAGAAGACGGAGGCTATAGCCAGGGTTAACAGAAACTTGAGAGCGATTGGCCGAGGCAAGAGAGATAACCGCAAGAATTTGAAGAGTCTTAACCTAAGTCAAGATAAGAAGAAGATCTTACGGCGAAGGAGATTGACTATAGCCTAAAGAGATAGAATTACGAGGGCCATAGTCTGTAGCACAGGTCTGATTCCATGAGCATTGTTGTGAGAAATTGAAGGAGAGTTTGTAAGAGTTGTGGACTATCGCCTAAGAGTAAAGCAAGGTAGAGGCCATAGCCAAGAATGTTAGGACATGGTTAAGAAGATCAAAATGTCACCAGGATGGTAAAACCAGAGGAGCCAGTGTAAGGATGAGCGATCCGCCGAGACAGTTACGTCACATTATCGCACAACAGGAGAGAAATACCACCGAGAGCAACTAGAGAAAGAGAGATTGAGCACCGAGAGGTTCTATGCGGCCACGATTGGGAGCAACCTAATAGACTATCGCCTGTGAGAGAGGAAACTGATAGAGGCGAAGTAGAAACTGCCAGAAGAAGTGAGACAGGGAGACGTCCTAGGTAACCACCCGAACTAAAGTGATGAGTGGACAGGGACACCAGATTAAGTAACCCATTCTGAAATGATGATAAGAGAGGTTAGAGCTATCATTATTAGGAAAGATAAGAAGTTTAGCGAGAGTGACGAGACATGACGGAAAGTAGGATATAATGTTGAGTCGACAAGTAATCTAATCCACAAAGAGCGTGCTTTGACATGATTAGGAATGAGAAGGATATGGTTTGATGTGAGAGGAATTAGGCTAGCCATTGAAGTAGATTACGTTGGAATCTAATGGCTATAGCCTATAAGTTATGTGATTATGTAAGAATGTTGCAGGAATCGAAGCAAGCCTTTGTGTGTTATGTGACAATGAAGATTACGAGATAAGTAAATTTTAATTATAATCAATAAAGGGTAAATGAGATAAAGTGAAGGAACAAATTCTTTGAGCAATGCAATTTGAATTATGATTGATGGCATTAAGTGATCATTTAATTAAGGAAGAAGATACTAACCCCAATAGGATGAAAATCCATTGGAAGACTATTGCCAAGATCCGAAAAGACTATTGCCAAAGCCTTTGAGCTTCACGACGGAATTAGAAAGTGTGAAATTAGAGTGATAGGAGTCGTCAGATAGGACAGACCCACACACGACTCAAAGCACCAATGAACCATAAGAGTGGGGATTAAACCTGAGGAAGAGGAAACTAAGGAGTAAAAGACCTAGATTGTTATTAAAACCTTAATCCAATGTGACATTAATCCTTATAGACACTAGCTCAGTCTTCCCTGTGACCTAGTTCCCTGGGTTGTTGTTTTTTTAAGGGACAGCAAAAAACTAACTACAATGACCTCCAATCGTATTATCATGACATTTTGATAGCCATAGATGTGATGATACATAACTCTTTATAGGTGCATTGGAAGAAATATAACATCTTCCAATTCTTCTGCAAAAAATGGTTGTTATCATCCGGTTCCTCCAATGATGAGGGAAGTTTCTTTGTGTTCATGATAGGTTGTTGGTTATAACTATGTAAAGGTTATGATATTATAGGCTGGACGAGAGTTTTGCCAACCTAGGATAGCATCATCTGAATCACCATCAATCTTAGGAATGAAATATTCTCCCATATCTATTGCACAATATGCCCTTTGTTGTTTACCAATGTTATGATTAGATTCACTTGGGGGATCACCTAATTCAATCTCATATCCAGCAGTAGTGAATTCAATACCTTCCTCTTGAGTCTTTCCATGATATTGGGTAGGAATAAAGGTAAAATGGTTTTATCTTTTCCTATACCTAAAGTAAGTGTTCTTTTACCTCAATATTCTTTAGTTTCAACTACTATTAAGTAGGGTATGCCCAATATACCAAATATAGGTTGAATGCATCAGTGGCTCAAAAACAATGAAATCAATTTCGTATTATCGCCCAACAATTTGGATTAGTACTTGAAGTAATTGACCCAAAGGCTTAGTATGTGTTTGATTTGCCATTTGAAGAATGACAGAAGTAGGAACCATGTTAGTGAGTCCTAATTCTTCCATTGTTCCATACTCATGAGATTGACACTAGATCCAATGTGAACTTGAAATCCAACTAGTTGGGTACCATCAATTGTTACATTGATTGTTGGTGCACTTGGGTCTTGACTTAAGGTAACACAATTTCCACAATTTTGGACCTCTTGTGAATATTGCCGAACTAAGTTTGGTAAGATATTGAGGTGCAATTGCCAAAAGGTGCCTCATGGTAATTTGAGGATATAAATTGTCCAAATCTTTCATAATGTCATACGGTTGTGAACTTGTGACTAATTCCATTATATGAGAAACTTCTTATTAGATTTTGACTTTAAGTTCCTCACATGAGGTATGTGATAAGGTGGAGGTTTGAATTTATTACCATAGAGTTGGTTTGCAAGTTTTTGGCAAATCCTTTCCAAAATAGCATTTTTTTTGGAGGGACATTTGAAGTAGGTAATGGTATGGATTTTTTTGGATCATTCTCAATCAAATTATCCATTAGTTCACTATTACTCGGATCATTACTATTCTCACAATAATAGGATAAGGTTCCATTGGGGCTCGAGGCCTTGTAGTTACCACATATACGTAGTTATTTGGATGATGAAGTTGATAAGTGTTGAAAATGATTTACATTTTGTGTTTCTCTCTCTTCTTCATTAGGATCTTGAATTTTCACCCTTTTTCCTTTCTTCCAGTATCTCTCATTTGGTGGATATTCTTTTCTTAGAGTGGGGACACTCATCTATAGTTTTACAATTACCGCACAATGGTACATAATTTTGTGGTTTCCTAGGATATGGGCATTACATAATGTCCAAGTTCCAATTATCTACTACAAACCGGTATTTTACGTGGGTCATCTTGGTATGAATGAATTCTCTTAAAATTATGATTATAAGATGAAGGTCCATTCCAATTGGAAGAATCATTATGTTGATTCTAATTGGAACATCCTTGAATATTTAATGCAACAGGTCAACATTTCAAATTTCCTTTAGGATTATAATACGCACTAAGACCAGTCCATTTGTGTTCTTTTTGCCAAGGACGAGATTGATTCGTATCGACTTGATTTAGAGTTTTTGTTGTTTAAGATTCCAACACGCTTATACTGCATGATTTCCCCCACAAATTATATATCTAGTTTTGAATCCTTTTGGGATTGGACATTTGTTAGCAAGGTGTCCTTGACCTTTAAAATTAAGACACCATACATTATGTCGTTCTTATGTAGGGTTGTGATCTTTTAGGTTCATTGTAGGCTATTTTAATTGACACTTTTGACAATTGTTTAGTCAAATTCTATATAGCATCATCATGCTTAGTGAGTAGATGATCTTGTTGTGTCGGTCTATTAATTGTAGGTTGAGTATATAAAGGTGCATTAGAATTTTGCGCTACCAATGCATATGTGATATAATGTTTATTGTGATTAGTAATGGGAAAAATGCCCGAATGCAATGGAATAGGATTATTGGAATATGTGTTATCGGTGTATACAACCAATTCATTTTCCAATCCACACTCTTCCCATGTTTTTGCTCGTGTGTAAGCTTGTCCATATGTAGCAGTGGCACCTTCTTTGACATGAACTCTTAGCTCTACAGGATATAAACCATCAATAAATATACTCATAAGGACATCATCCAGGATTTGATGACTACCCATATGTTGCAAAATATCTTGCATTCTACCATTATAATTATCGACTCTCTCATTGCTACCAATTCTTATGGTTTGTAGCTTTTTCTTTTAGATTAGTGGCAAAACCTAATGGTCTAAAATGAGCTAGAAAGCCAATTCTTAAGGCATTCCAATCAACAAAATGGTGATTATCTTTGATACCATGGAAAGGCATCTTCTTGTAAAGATGCAGCAAAACTTCTTGAAACTTAGCAATATGAACATCATTGGCTACGCATGTAATTTTTAATTTGGCTACATGTGTATTAGAATCTAATGCCGGTCTTCTGAGGAAGTATGGGATATGTACTATGTTGGTTATTCTAGGAGCTAGATTAGCCATTGAACTAAGAAACGGTGGTAATAATAAAGGTAGTGGATGTGTTGTCAGAGGTGGTAAAGGTGTAAAAGGTAGTAAAGGAGGTAAGTGTATCAGAAGATTTTGGGTCACAAGTGCTTGTGAACCACCTAAGGTTGAACCAAAATTGAGTTGTTATGGTTTATGAGGTGACAATTTTTCCCTTTAACCTTCATTTTCTTTAGGGATTTCTATTTCCAAACTTAATTTAGTATCATGATTTTTAGTTTGTAATTTAAGAACAAATCTTAACCAACTCTTTCTCCTCTCAACTTTCTTTCTTTGGTATTGTCTAGCTATTACACGATCCTCACTAGCTTAGTCATTGGCTACTTTTCTTATTGAGGTTGTCTGTGCATACGATTTTACATGTACAAGCTCAAGTGTGGAAGTTACTTATAACAATTCTCATTTATCTAGACTTTCTTGTGGACATTTTCCTCCTATTCAAGTGTAATTTTGTGAAATAAAAAAAAATTATACATTGAGCTAAAGATTTCCAAAGATTGGGATGTTGACACTTGCACAAGGATCAAAGGGTCCACAAGGAAACGAGCTTGATCAATAGTGAATTGTCCACCATTCCAACAACCATACCCAAATTTTTGGAGTAATTTTTTGTTGTTTTATGTTGACTATAAATCAAAGACAAAAATCTCAGGACAACTCTCAATCTTGGGTATCATTTTTTAATCAAAATTTTATTGAAAATTTTCCATCCTTCCATACTTTCTCCCAAATTTGGTCTTGCAAATGGGATGGAAGATTGAGGGTATTAACTAAAAATTCTTTAAGATGGATTGGGGTATTTGGTCCAATATGGATACCAACCCCCCAAAATGAGGCTTTATACAAGCAATGCAAGGTAGCAAACAAATGCGGTCCTAGGTAAAACCAACTATCAACTATTCCGTTGGTTTAAATTCCTAGGGCCACATTTTGAAAGTTGACTTATTTGACCATCAATATCTTTAGGAATAATAATCTCATAAGAAATTGGTTTGTGACCCCACAGTTCAAATTAACAATTTTGATCTCGGTAATTCTATATATTAGCTTTAAGTTTAAGTTTATTCACTTCACAATCTCTTAGTAGTGCCCCAAACATTTACAAGTCCAGTATCCCATGAGGATTTTTTTGTTGACAAATTTCTTCGAATTGACTCTCATTGATTTATTAAATCATTTTTATGTGATAAGTTGAAGTTTACGAACTTATTTTGAAATTTGGTCAATAGCGTTCTCATATTCTATTGAACTTAATTTTTCCAAATTGGATTTGGATAACCCAAAAGGTCTATATTTAAAATTATAACTAGGTATACATTTTCTCTTTCTATCAACCCTCCATTTTTTGGTCGAATCCATAAATAGAACATGTGTTTACAACTTTGGACATTGGTCCTTTTGCAATTTCCAGTTTGAACTACTACTTTAGATTTATGAATTAGAAGAAAAAATTTGTCACTGATTTGTTCTCCTTTGTAATTTAAATTTCTCACTCAAAATTCTACTCTATCAAGTTTTCCTAACAAACTTACATGTCTAGATTTGAATGAACCAAAGCCTTCTACGGCAACAACATTATTATGTAGTTAGCATTTTGAATATGACAAAAAATTAGGAAAACAATAAGGGAAAACCTATTAGGACAATCATATGATCATTTCAAGGTAGTTCAAGATTTAGAGTTACAAGTTGTTTTTTTAACATAAAAAATTCAAAATTATTCAATCATAATATATATGTATTTATGACAATCATTCAACCTCACAGTATTTTCCGGGCAATAGCTTGACAGTGAATTCATTTTAAATAGACCACATTGTTAAGGATTTGATTGATTCTTTAATCGATTAATGTTATTGTGGTGGTAAATAAAGGTTAGGAAATAAATAATTTGGTCAATTGAAGAACTTTAGAATGGATATTAGCTTAATAAGTAAAATCCCAAAGCAATGGATATGAAAGAATAATTAATGTTTTTTTAGGATTGACTAAGTTAAAGTCAAATAACAAATGATAGATAAGGATGTGACTCTTGATTTTTTTGAAGATCCGAGATAATTACACGCTAAAACAATCAAGCGAATGGAGCCGAGCAAAGTTGACTAATGGAAGGCCATTTGGACTTTGCAAATTCTCCTTCATGATGTGGGATTCTATTTTGATAAGTGTCTTTTGACACTACTAAATCAATGTTAGATGAAATTATTAGATGAAAGTCAAACGGTGGCTAATTTTTTCAGAGAGGTATCCAAGGCAAGTGAAATCTTGGGAGATAATAATTAATGAAAACCTCACCCTCCACCGCTTGAGGCAACCCTTTTATAAGGGGCGGTTCGAACTTCATGCGATCATCTCTCATATCTTTCTCTTGTGACTTCGGTCTCGAACATTCGGAGATGCGAACTCCTCCACCTCTATCTTCTATCTCCTTCGACTTTGATCTCAATCTCATTTAACATCCTTCGACTTCAATCAACCTCATTCTTGGTCTAAAAATCCACAACTTCATTTTTCTTAGTAGTTTGAATGTTAGTACGTCTTAAGAGGGAGTGAAGTTATTCATGATTCATAATTTTTAATTTTTTTTTAATTCAATTTAATTCAATTTGTATTCTTTGTATTAAACTTACATTCTAATTCAACTTCTTTAGTCGATAGATAATAGCTAGTTTTTTTTAATATTTTATTTGTAAATAATCTTGAGTTGGATCAAGACAGTTGAATTCCAAAGCTAGCTATGATTTGTTCCTAAGTCTAATTTTCATATGTCTTATACGTATAGCTAGATTTTGAAGTCTTTTTTTCATCAAAAGTAGTCTTATAAAAATCTAGAACTATGTCTAGAAGTTATGAGTGTTCCTGCAAAACATGTTTATTTTAGTATAGCCAACTATGTAGCCACAATTTTCATTTTCTATAAGTTTTATATTCCTACATAGATATTATAATTTTCTTTCTAGTCCAATAAATATTATTTTATTTTAAAATTTTGACATAAAATTATAGATGTTTCCGTAACGCAACTCATAAAATCTTCTATTTTTTTATTAGGATGATTCAAGTACGTCTATGTCAAGAACACAAGGATTCCAATACGTATAATGCAAGTACAGTAACTTCATTCCAGTACGTCCATGTCAAGAACACAAGGGATTTTAATTAATTTTTCATTGAACGATTTAAGTACATATGAGAATATATTCAATTATGTATTTTACTCCATAATGATTTAGTGAAGGGTCTCGTACCTCCAAAATGTCAAAGACTATTATAAGAATTGTAGATGAATGACAAAGTGAACATTGGAACAATGGAAAGTTTTACTTTTAAAAAAAAGTTGTTGACAACCACAAATAGCTCACATGTGTACAATCCATATATCTATATGGTCAATCTATGTAGTAGTGTACTTCCTTTTGCAATAATGTTAACATAAATTTTGGGGGTTTTTTCAAACTATTGAAATTCTTGATGGATCACAAAAACAACGAATTCTCTCCATGACACAAGTCACTATTGGAACTCTTATACTTCAAATAAAGGTTTTGATAAAAGTCTGCAAAGTTGGTGAAAAGTACCAATCTCTTTCTACAATTACCAAAATATACAAACTGATGAGCATAAACTTGGCACAAACCTTGGCACGAAATTTTGACAAGCTTCTAGCAAGTTTGTAATTTCTATCAACATCTATGGTTTTGTTTTTGTTTTTTTTGCAATATCATTTAGGTTTGTTCTATGGTATTATTGAAGAGGATATTTTATAAGAAAGCATTTACTTATGATATGATTTTGAGTTGTAAATTTTACTCATTCTAGATGTGGTTGTTCTATTGCATTCAACATAAGACAACAACTAAGGAGGAAATAATGAGAATCAAAATTCCAATATACCATGCAACGATAATTAAGGGAATGATAACAAAGGGTCACCCTCGTTATAGTATTTTTACATAACGGTACAATGAAAAGAGGTGGTGAATTGGATGGTGATAGACTTTGAGGTCAATGGTGAAGATGGTGTCATATCACGAGCTATGGCTACAATTATGCTTTATTTCATGGACAAAATGAAGGAAAATCTTCAAAAACTCGCATTGGTGGAGAAGTTAAGACCAGATCCCTAAAGATGACAAAATTATATCAAATTACAATCATTCTAGAAGGTCTTAGCTTGGTGGACGGCACAAACCCCTATTCAAAGACTTTTTCAGGTTGAGGTCGAAAGAGGGCTAATTGGGTTGTATGGCCCTACCCCTTATTCCTCAATGAATTTGAAAGACTTCGAAAAGCTAGAATTAAATTCTCTCTTTCATTGTTAATTGACACTGCTTGTCATATTATCCAAACTTCATAATGTGAGTTCAATGGCAATTACGTTGATCCCAGGGATCAAGTTTTGATATCCATAAAGGTTATTCGTGCGTGGGGGGTTGACTTGTAGTTCCGAAAAGCAAAGACATATTGAAATGATCACAACATTCCAATTAGGGTCACTCCACAAAGATTTTGTAAGCGGTACCTATATTGAAGACTTGTTGGAGAATATGGACGAGACACACTTTGTCATCAAGTGTGACAATGGACAAACTCTTGGATTGCAAGGGGATTCAATTGTTAAATATGCGGATGTTTTTTTTTGGGGGGGGGGAGAAGCCATGACCATGATAGTTAGGATCAATGGAGGACAGAAGTGAAATTTGAACCTCTAATGTTGATTTTCACAAATCCAAATAAGACTTATTCTATAAGAAACACACTAACAAGATTGAAGGCGTGTGTTACAAGACCAAACTGAAAGGTCAGATGGACAAGACATTATTTCCGCAATGATTTGCAAAGCCTTGTTCTTATAAAAGTGATCCTCAAGGTCGCCAAATTTTTTTTGGGTAGACAATTGTTCAAGTCATGTTGAATCACTTGAGTTTACTCAGATTTTGGCAACAACAAACTTTGTTTTCTGCCACCTTGTACAACATATTATTCTCAACCAACAAATGTATTTGTGATATCAAAGATCAAGATGCTTGGCTTGCGCAATGGAGAAAAAAGAAGAAGATGGAACTCAATCAACAGAATTCATGCCAAAATGATGCAAGAGGTGAAAGGGGTTGGTCAAGAAAGCTACGTAACCTTGGGAAAAAAATCTTTCTCCATGTTGCTATTCAAAGTGTACGGACTATCAATGAATATCTGGATTCTGATAGTTTATCTATAGCAAGGAATGCATGATTAAGTGTGGATTTCCATTATGTACAAATGGCAGGTGGCAAGTTTACAAGACATCATAAGGAAGCATCCTGACTATTTTGCAAGGGAGCCCATACCAGAGACTTTGGCAAGTTGATCTCTTATTTTGAGACCATGTGTTTGTTGTAATGTGTTTGTGCATAAGTCACTATGATATTAATGCATGTACTTAATACAAGTATTTATTAGTTGAAGGTTTAGTATAATCATTTGTACTTCAATATGTCATAACATGTTGTTAAATAAGAAATTGTGTTTTTATAGTTTGTGTAACTGCCTACATGATTTTGGTTTTTCTAATTTCCAACTTGTATAGTTTAATTGAAAGTTTATATGGTATGGAAGCTTGAGGTATGCGCTCATGGGTCACAATTGAAGTTTAAATGCATGGAAAGTTGCAAAATACAATTGGATGAAAATTTGAATTTCCATCCAAATATGCAGATGAAAAACCCACTCTAATTTTCCACACTGAAAATTATAGCGAGTCACTTCAAATTATCAAAAAAAAAATAGTGTACGTTATTGGGAATTAGTGTGGCCCACATTCATTAGACAAGATATTGTACTTATTAACCAACGCATTATATTGTACTCATAGTCCCCCAACCACCTAACAAAGATAACGATGGGAGCAAGCACAATCAAGTAGACAGAAAAAAATGCTCTAGTATATTAAAACTATAAATTTTTTGGTCAAATGCCTAAAAGTTGTAGCAAAGTGTTGTTTAAATTGGATTTTTAATGGTGCCCTCTTGTTGTGTTAGGTACTCAAATATAGAATATCAAGATGAGATCTTCAAATCTTGTCATTAAAAGTACTGCTCAAAAGGTAATGGCTGAATTTGGTTTTGGACGTAGATTTCATGACCTTAAATATTTTGAAGTTGGGATTTTTTTCATATTCCTTAAATCCATTATTGAACTTGAGGGCACCACTACAAACTTCATAGAAAAACATCAATTTAAAGTAATCTTATCATGTTTTTAACAAATTTTAGATAATTACATGTTCAATATATCTACTTGCACACTACTTGCACCATCTTCTAGAATATCTAGACTAATCTTGAGAAAAAAATTGTCAACATAAATTGCTTGGCTTTGTAAATTAATGTGTTTGTCAAATGTTTATGATTTTTTTCCTTCACAAAATTCAAAGTTAGTATATAGTTTTGAATCACTATCACTTAAACCCATGCATGATAATGGAATTGTGTACTTGACCGTGCTTGCGCCCCGACGTTAGATAAATAAAATAATGGGTATGGGTAGCAAAATCCATACAGGGCCAACAACTCACACAGGCGAGACAAAGACAAAAGTACACATGAGACAAAGCCTAACATTAACCCAACCCTCGTTGTTGCAAACTTTGGTCGCCTTCCAAAATAAGAACGCAATTGCACCTGATACTTGCCCTTGCCCACACTGACAACCATAAACCTTTCCACCCCCTTGTCAACCAATGGACGAATTCGTTTCTCCCATAAAAGCCACAGTGGCTATTACTTCCAATCGAGCCCCAAACACACTACTTATTTAGCAATCCAACATCAACAGATCCCCCTAGTTGAGAGTAAAAAGTTTTTCCTTAAGACAACTTTGAAAATTTATGTAGGTTGCATATGAATTTTATTTTTTGAATTTTATTTTTTAATATATTTTCTAATCTACGAAATATTTTGAAAATTTTCTAAGCTACTTAACCTTCCTGAAATAGAAAATGTTTCTTAAAGTGTCACTTTAAGGCCTCAGTACCTTAAGAGGCATACTCTTGCACCCTTTCTGTTCTTGGAGGCCACAATACTGGGGTAAACTCAGGGCCACGTGTGTGAGGGTTGTAGATTAAATAAGAATTATGTGACCGTCTGTTGGTCATAACATTATTCATATCCATAACAATGTCTGTGGGACTGACAGTATCTTGTGGAATGTTCCCCACATTCATACTGGATATGGGGAATATTCCGAGAAGCCTTAGATGGCCCCTTCCATCGGAGATCGCGAAATGTGATGGGTGTGTCACTACAGAATACAAGAAGGTCGCAAGCCTTGCATGACAAGAGACGGCTGCTTGATTGGAATTCGGATTCACCGTCAACGAATCTCTTGCCCATCTGATTCAACTTTAGTCATAAGTGCTTGATTCAGTCATTTTGCAACTTAGTTGTGCGTGATTCGGACAGGATCTGAGGTGGTCCTAAAAAACCCTTGCTCACATTTGCCATTCAAAACCAAACACTCAATTGATGTTTTGAAGTCATCGTATTCACAACTCTCAATTTCATTATAGCGATCCTCTGTTGTATTGCCACAAGCTCGATGAATACTCAGGAAACCCCTAAAACCCCCGCCCAGCATGGGAGTACTTGAATGAGAGTGCGCCTGGGAAATAATAATCTCCTTATCAAACTCTGAGGACCGACCTCAACCTATAATGCACATACTGTAAATATTGGTTTTCTTTGCTCCACAACACATGAAATTGGTTTGTGCATCGCCACATTATATTGAGCATGCAATGCTGAAACTTCAATTGTTGTTGCCATAACTTATGTTTCCCAAAAATATGTACGATTTCAAGTGGTGTGCCATAAATTAAGAGTTTGTGTGACAATGTGCAAAATCCTAGCCACTGGTTCTTGGCCACTAAGGGTATTCTAAACTCCACTTAATACTTGTGTATTACGTCGTAGTGTGTCAAATGCCAGTACCAAACACCCCAATTTTGTAGTCACAAAGTCACATGATCCTTGTAGTGCTTTGAGCATTTAATGAACCTTAATAATCACATCCTCACCCCCGGAGCCGAATGTATTTTGGACCATGGTGTCCAATTTTACTCCATAAACTAGACCCTGTATCAACAACCACTGTATCATAGTACCAGGGTGGTTTTTGGCATTAATTGTATTATTTGGGGATTTGTAAAAAAATTGAAATTTCTTGTGGTGGGCAAAAAGTTGTTTAAAAAAAATCCTCACTTTTTTGTAGGGAAAATGAGAATCTAACACAATATTCCATGCATCAAATGAAATCTTGGAAGAAAAATAATTAATTACTCAACAACGATTTGCCTAAATCGCCCTGGGACAACAATACTTGTGGGAGGACTTCGCCCTCAAAGCTCCTCCCCCAACATAATGCAAAGCCTATCAGGAATTTTGAGAGTAAGAGAAACAAATGGGCTACTTGGTAAAGGTTTGTTTTAAGTCAAGAACTTGTAGCACCTGGTTGTCAATGAGTGTTTGGATGTTCAGAATCACCAATTTGATAATCAAATAACAATGTGTAACTTCTAAAGATTATCATCACATAAGTACCATAGTTAATGTTTTTCAATTCTGACCTATAATTCCACACAAGGCCTGAGTGGGCCTCAACCAATGTAAGCATGACACATGGCAAATTTTCAAGAATAATGTTTCATTTAATTCCAGAGCAGAAAGCACCCTACATAACAGTGATGATTTGGCACTTGTTCTACATAGCCAAAGCCATATCAAAGATAGTTGACACAAAACTATCTAAAGACAACTCCAGTCC
The DNA here is from genome assembly GCA_964035585.1 of Polytrichum formosum. NCBI lineage: Eukaryota > Viridiplantae > Streptophyta > Polytrichopsida > Polytrichales > Polytrichaceae > Polytrichum > Polytrichum formosum. The sequence continues at coordinate 1,849,969 of OZ037939.1, forward strand.
CCTTCATTTCCAGTAGATCTTCATGTGCAGCAGAACACCTTTTTATAATTTCTTTGGAACATGAACTTGCCTCTGAGCTTTTCTTTTTATTGCCGGATTTCAGATACCTTTAGATTTGATGGATAAAGGTATCAAAAATTGAAGTACTAAGGAATCTGATACGGAAAGTGTCAAGTTACAAATCCCAGACACATCAAGAAACAGAATGTCATCAGTGTGTGACCTAATCATGGTAGAATTCACCATGTTACCTGAACTAAAACTAAAATTTCCATCACAGACAAAATAAATAATCAGCCTAGTAGGGTATCTTTGACCCCAATGTTTACCATCCTTTTACTATAGATCGGTAGGATCATAGTTGGTGCTGGATCCGTTCACCAATCTCATCTGCATGCAAACCAAAGCTTGGGTTAGAGGCGGTAAGAGTCAAATCCAAATAAATCATGCGAAGCTATTTTTCAAGATTAAGTTGAAAGAAATCATTTGAGGATTATGAAAAGAGAAGTAAATCATTGGATGGGTGGGGCCTGGGCAGCCTTACCTTCACAAGGTTCTTGGATAATAAATGTTAGCATCAGTTGCTCAAAGGCCCACATGGATAACGCCTATTTCCCATTATTGTCTGCCTTTGGATGTCCACCTGCCACTGAAGAAGAAATTTAAGGAGCACGGTCCAAACATGGCCACAAAGAAGAATAGTAGGTTTTTTATCAGTCGCTTTAGGAGCTTGACCCTTAAACGTCACAAAAGCCCTGACAGGGCTTCGAAGATGAAAAAAAGAAAACTTTGTTGTTGATAACTCCATTTTTGGTCATATTTTTGAAAAAGTAACCCTTGTTGAAATACCTATATCCTCATATGGGATTCTCTGATTAAAGAAATAAAGTCGAAATTAGAGTGGAAATATAGTCAGGCACGTGAAGGAATCCATCTTGTAATTCTATGCAATACCTACTATTTTTTACCACCATTTCTTCGCATGACTCTAATTTATTCAATCCTTCAAACTATCTTTGGCGTTATGAGCTTTGGGGCACAATTTCATCATATAATATCTTGCTATAAATTGTGTTTTCAAGTTGAATTCAAAATATTATACGTGGTTTTATGCCATGTCAAGATGTTTACTTTAGATTTCAGCCGTATAGATGTATTCTTCCTGTGATTTGTAACCACAAAAGATTGGTGTAAACAACATTTGAGCAACATTTGAAAGTCGTTAATCTCAAGTCATCTCAATTATCAAGAAACACCCTTTGACACCCCTAAGGGTTGAGGTGTTTCATCCTATAGGAAGAACAATGAGAGTAGTACCTGTGCTAGACAAAGTCCTGGGGTCTTTGGCTGGCCGTGTATCGATTGGTACAAAATTTGCAGGTCGTCTATTTGATGTGCTCTTCCGGCCTTTGGTGGGAAAACCAGACAGCTGTTGTCTGCTCTCACTCGAAGTACCTGCAGCCCACCACACCAATCAAAAATTAAGGTAAACGGGTCTTAAACGGGACATATTTCTCTTTGCACCCACTTATTGTAGAATATGAAACAACCAATTAGTGTGAGTTGGTTAGCAAATCCAAATTGTGCCCGTAGCCAATTTCCTCATAATTTTTGGACATCATATGAATATCCTATTTATTGTCAAAGTGAAGATTCTCTGAGTTATTGAATGATCATATAAGTCCCCTCAATTATGTTGACTATTGCATCTAGAATGGTTGACAAACTCTGAGCATGTAGACCAATCTCTTTTCAACACATGTCTTTTTGGTATCTGTTCTTAGATTCACACCCTACCATTCACCACTCAAATATAAGTGTCTATTCAAGACACTGAATTGGGCACATCTACCTTAAACTGGAGATAAAAGTTCCTCTGTACAATAAGGCTCCCTAAAAGAGGCACATCTCAAAATGAAGACTGAGCACTGCAACAGAAAGTGGATAACACCATATGTGCAAACCTAGTGGTACTCCATGCTCTGCATGCTTGGCTGCCAACAATATATTGTAGGCTGGTCGGTGGTGATTTGGTACAAACTCCCCAAAACTGTGAAAATCATAAAAGATAGGATATCATTACTTGCACATACGAGAGCCTCAATAGTGCCTTATAATTCAACGGGCCTTTTGGTCGGGAGTTGGTATTTTGCATACAGCACTTTCCATGTTTGAGTACGTTTTCCATGGTTGGAGCCAGTGTGGAGGTTTGATGGTAGAACATTCTATATCAGTTCATTGAGGGTCAAACTCCTTTTGGCTTGCCAAGAGGTGCTAGAATGAGTTTTGGCCCTCATTGAACTGATATAGAATGTTCTTTGCTCAAACCTCCACCACTGACTCCAACCATGCACAGAAAACTTACCAAACATGGAAAGTCTTGTATATAAAACAACCCACTCCCAATCAAAAGGCCCGTTGACTTCATGGCTAACCCTAAAAACACTAGCAACAAGACAAAAATAGCACTTGCAATCACCAACATTTCTACACAATTCTACAGAGAATTTACAAATGTTTGCACTTATTGCAACGAACAAGACCTCAAGAAAACAGGTGCTATCACATTAAGTGCGTTGTCTGGATTATGTAATAGGAATTGAGTTTTGTAAAGCATCCAGCACCTGCGAAGAAGAAAAAGGCGCTCTGGAGCAGAAAAGTAGTTCCCAATAACTTGCAGAAGCTTACTCATGTTCATGGTCTGGTTCTTCAACCCTCTCATACACTCTAAAAATCCTTTGTATTCTCCAGAACTAAGGCGTCCCTTCACCTGCTCAGCCAAGCATAACATAAAAAAACTTTACAAGACACAGGTCAAGGGATTTTCCGACAGGAACAGGTGTACACATGCAAGTTGCTGAGTTGGCAAAATAGCAGAATATTTGAGATGTAAGAGTATCATCCTGCTTTGGGATGCAGTAATACCTCCTTCAAGAAGTTGGAAGCCCTTTTGTTTTTTTCTTCGGATGGGAGCCCCTCTTTGTGGTCACTGGACAAAATATCCTCTGGGTTGACAGCAGCCTGAGCTTCTACTTCTGCTTTAGTGCTTGTCAATTTGGGACGTGCACAAGGGCACACTCCAATGTCTTTCAGGTATGATGTCATATCTCCATTTACCTTTGCAGATGATTCCAATGAGGACAAATTTGTTTCAGGATCCTGAGAACCTGTGCATGGAAGTGCAAGCATCGATTACACAATTGCGATGATTGCTATTTGAGCATCAAATTGTTCCAAAAACAAGTATACTATCAATTGTCTCCAGTGATTATATTGTTCAGTGAACACAAAGAGAAGGGTTCAGTGTCAGCAAGTTAAGAGTAGAGAGGAAGAGGTTTAGGCACTCACATGGGGGTCGAACTTCATCTATTACTCGACTTTGGCTAGGACCCAGGATTCTTTGAACACCTATTCCCCCTTTCGCAGCTGCAGAGCCGTTTGGGAAGTGCACAACCCCTGCTGTGCTTCCAACTGCACAATTTGCGGCCGTGATTTCCAAGGTACTTAATAACTGAGTGCTTTTTGATTTTCGGTCAGCTGCAAGCAGCTCTGACAAAGACTCCGACGGTAACAAAGGTCTTCTTTGCTCAGGATAGCGTTGGTTAAATAGTGTACCCTACAAAGAGAACCCAAAGGCCACATCACATCCATTTAGACATCCCTGTTTGCACTTCACTCTGAAAGCTAGACTCAGTGAAATCTAGTAAATCACAATTACGATAATAATATGCTTCAATCTCTCACACATATCATAAACTTAGTGTTCAAGACCTGTTCAGACAGCATGCAAGAAACAACTGTTGAAGTTTCCCATGCACATGCATCAGACAATGACCACATCATGAGATAATTCGCTGGCAACCAAGTTCTTTCATCCATGACAATTAAGGCCGAAAGCAGTTAGCAGGAATCATTCAAGAGAGATAAACTTACAATAGGCATACTATTCTTCATTCCCATGACGCTGCCACTGTTTGCATTGACATCTGCTCCAGTCTTTGAGGTTTGGGAAGCTGGATGTCAAAGAGAAAATGATCTAACAATCACAACAAGGTATACAAAGGAGCAGCACAAGAAGCAGATCATCTCAACCACTCAAATATCAAAAACTGAAAGTTTTAAGATATGCTGGTTAATATACCAAAAGAAGAATTTGACTTTAAGAAACTCAGGGGATTTCCAGCAGGAAAAGCAGCCTGCTTCTGACAGCCGGTGGATGTTATTTGCTGAGTACTTTTGAAGTCCATACCACCTGTGACACCAAACAAAAGACCACTGGCCTTAGAACCAAGATATCATTGTTTTCATTCCATGTTCCTTGACCGTAAAACCTTCTTCACAATTTGCACATATCAAACTCACATAAACCTAAATTACAACACACCTGCACTGATAGCCATAGCCCATGGCGGTTTTGAAGTTTCACTAGGTCCCACTTTATCTCTGAAGAATCTTGTTAAAGTGAAAGCAGCATCTCCAAATTTGGGATAAGTCTGAAGACAACAACAAGGTATAACACCTCAGGTCATCAACAAGTGCTGAGCATGTTTTCCACATTTTGAATGTATGAAAATGAGGGTGAAACATTTAAGAGAAAGTTCACCAACTTAGTTTGCAAAGACCAACCTTTATATATGGTCTTAGCCAAAGTGACATTTGACTCTGCGGACCTGATTGAGCAAACCTGCACGGCAACTCAGAAATGTCAGCTACAGTAGTTCACAGTGAAAAATCTTGTGTACATCACAAAAGGTAAGGTTTACAGTTCAAGCTCAACTAATGGGTAACGGATATCAACCTCTCATCACAGAGTATAATAGCACCAAAGTCATGGCGATGACGAATCACACGTCCTACTGCCTGGTTCACAGCCCTCGAAGCTTGCTGAACATACCACTCTTCCCCTGTTAAGACCTGTAAATGTGTTAATAAACAAAGCTTGTATTGATATAAGCTTCTATACACCTATGATATATATCTAGCTTATATTTCATTCACATCCAGGTAGTATGGCAGGCTATGTCTCAGTTCCTGCCCACTGGATGATGGTCAGAAACTCACTCTTGAACATGAACCCACACAATGTAGATAGGTTTTATTCATCAGAAGAAATGATACATTGCATGCCTCATAGAGACATCCACATATAAGGAGTCTTACCTTGTGTTTTGTAAATGGTGCACGGGCCTGCTCATCCAAATATTCTCTTTTTAGTCTGACCTGTCACACCAATCCACCAACCACAAGCATGCTTCAATGATGCGATTCACCATGCTTGAATTTGCTTAAAGGACATGAGTGATTTGTCCATATTTCACAAAAATAATTCAGAGCCAGAATGGTACCTTGGGATCCATCTTCATGGCAAACGGTATTCCAGTCACCACGACAGCCCGTCCAGCTCTATCTGCAAAGTCAAGACCTTCACTTACCTGCAAAAACAACTCAAAGGGTGCTACTATCATCGAGTAAGAATCAATCCTCTAAAACAATAACTGGAATATTTGTCAGTTTTTAGAAATTTTAGGGAAGTCAAACAGGATGCCTCTACATCCTCTGATCGAGTGCTGCATTGAGCGTTGATCAACAGGTTGCACAAATATCAAAAACATAGCAAGAGTGATAAGAACAGAAGGGCAAACCTTGCCCCGACAAACAGCAAAGAAAACTGCTCCTGAAGAAGTTGGATCGTTGATTTTGGCAATGAAGTCCTGCAAAGGGGAATTAGAAATAAGTACATAAGGTTTCAATAACCATCTCTGGGAGACAAGTGCCGAGTGCTGGCTTATGACTATATTTAACATTTACAGTAAGAGAGTTAAAATCAACATGACCATATATATTCACATTATCTCAGAGAGAACGTTACCATACTGATTGAGGCAATTATCATCTCTAACCTTGCAGGTCAAAGGTCAAAACATGCAAAGAATGTAGCAAAATAGTAATCTTGACCTCATTGGCTTGGTTGAAAAGTGACGACTCCTTGGGTTCCACAACAGGTTGCTTGTTTTTACAAATTCTCTCCCAGACTGAAGTAGCTGATGGCCCAGAAGTCTGCATCAAATGACTTTAAATCTTAGACCAATCAATGCTTCAGAGATCTTGCATCCCAAATCTCACAAAACATACATCTTTGTATTTGAAAACATTATCACAATGCCTCTTGGTTCCAAATTAAACTGTTTATAATTTGCATGACAACTTGATACAGAATTCTCCAAAACATTTAGATTATTGAGACCTTCAGCGGCCTGTGCAGCTCTATTGCTACCATAATACACATTTTCATTGTTTGCACTGAAGATAGTTTCCATGTGTTGCACTTCTGAACAGCTCTGTGTATTTCTTTTAATGCATAACACAAATTTACTGTTTAATTGAATACTCATGACCAATTTCCTTACCAGCGTCTGCCAAGCTTCAATGCAGGAGTTCAGAAGATAGTAAGAAGGAAAGAATACTAGCAAACCATCAGGCACAATGCGGGCAAAATTCACTGCACCCACAGAAGTGGTTAAGTGGTAGTCAGAAGGGAACATATGCAAATATTCTATGCATTATATGTAGTGAGAAAAGATGTGAACTGGGTACACAGCAACACCACATCTGGTTACAAGTACGAGGTGGAGCCTGATTTATGAGGATTTACAAGTACAGAACTTGAATGGCAACATACAAGACATACCAATTGTGTTACCAAGCTCAAGCTTGTATTCAACTGAGTCACGAGTGCGATAAGAGGAATTCAGAGGTCTTCCTGAGGGACCATTGGAGATTACACCCACCCATACTTGACTTGAGTCAATAACATGGGGGTTTTCCAGTCGTACATCAAAAGGCCTGCAGTCATTTAGGACACAAAGAAAGTTAGGGACATGATTGCTTAGATTACCACCACAGTAGAACATTTTATTAGAACCACAAGATTTTAACTCATGAATACGGATATGAATCTTACAAATTTAGTTCAATGGCCAAAGACTCAAGAGGAGCTAATGTTCCAGAAGTCAGAATTATGGATCGCACGCCCAATTTTGCAAATTCCTCCATTGCTAAGCCAGGATTGAAACACCACCAACTTAGCATGCGTCCTCGCTTTGCTCCTGTGAACCACATGAAAAAGTCTTTCAAAATTCTGCAATCTTCAGCATTTGTGAAGGCAACATATGCATCATGATTTATATGTTACATTCTAATAGCAACCATCCTGGCAACTGCCTACACCAGAGTTGACCAACATCAAGAAACCACAGCCAGAATTAGAAAACAAGCTGGGAATTCTTCACCCTACTGATTATATATGTATGTAAGATCTGCGAGAAATGCAACCTTTTCCAGCTCCCTTATCATTGCCCTTGCTGTCTTGCTCATGAATGTGCACCTACAACACCCTTCTTGTTAGGTTACCACATGAAAGTTTTTGTAGATTCAAACTTACTAGAAGCTTATGTAGTAGATAATATTCCAACAAAGGAAGCATGAAACACGTTAACAAGAAAAAGTGTCCAACTCTTTGAACTCTTTGATCCACTCTTGCAAAGGTTGCAGTAGTGAATGCTGCCTTGAGTTTGACAAGTTGATAATGAGAGTAATTTCATCTGCTATAATTGAAGTATCATTTTTAAAGTAACTACTAACCTTATACGAAGCAGCATGTGAGACGTTGTTATCCCTGAAGATGATGCGAAATACATCTCGAAGAGTTTGAAGTCGATACATTGTCCCAGTGCCACCAGGTTTAGCTTTCCCACCCTTTCCAGCAGTTGCTTCTGTTTCAAGAAATACACACAATAGTTCATTTGCTAGTATCTTGGCTTTATTTATCCAAATTGATGGAACCATGTCTCTATTACAAGTAGTGAACTTACTGAACATATGAATGAAATCCAACACTTAGAACCTGTATAATACTCACTTTCTGGTGAAAGACATAACAGCAAGTTGAAATTTTTCCAAAAGCCCAAGCAACAGAAATGGTGTCTTACAATCAATCTGATAAGGTTAGTTGTTGTAAGCTTACCATCCTCAAGAAGTGCAGTGCCTTGATCAATGATGTCAATTAGCATTGTGACTGTCTCATACGTAATCTTCATCTCCGCTAGAAATTCGTAAATGTAAGGGCCCGGCCGAGTAAATCCCATGTCAGGTCCAATAGGTATGTCGTTTATCCTTTTCTCCAGCTCCAATAGAAGTGCTGCAGGTCAGATTAATTATTCAGCCACCAGACTGGACACTACTTACATTTTCTTTATGGAAAACCATAGTCCTTGACATTGTTACAAGGTTCCAGGTTTTCAAACAACAGTAAGATATAAAATTTAGAGGATCATCTACCTTTCAGAACTGCAAAATTTTCAGGATCCATTGAGGTATCAGCAGCATTGTTGGTGCCTCTCTGAGCAAGAGCTAGATCCACACAACTTTTCGCCTCTGTGATGCATGTTGCCAAGTGGGCAGCAGGCAAATCAAAGGATGCCGCATCCGCACAAATTCCTTCCTGCACCAAATCCCAAATTATTGATAACTGTGCCTTGGACTTGGTAGACTAGGGGACGTGATAAATGGAGGAATGAACCAGGAAGGAGCTACCTCCAAGGAGTGTCCTAACCCTCATTTCACAAAAATTTGCACCATGTGCCGATCTCCTATGGCTATGTGTGTATTGGTCAAGAGAACTTTATGATGAATTTCAAATTCAGAATATGGAGAAGAGACTTGCCAAATTGTGAGCTTCGTCAAAAATGAGAATTGTTTTAGCCCATGAGACACCAGTCAGGGAGCGTCGCATTTCCTTCTCAATGAGATAATTGTATGGCACAAAGAGTATGTCAGCCGTATTGTGCATTTCACGCGAGAGGAAGTAAGGGCATCTGCTCCAAACTTACCAACAGCTTAGATCAGAGTTATAAACAAATGAATGACCTACAGAGAAATGGTGTGTGGGTATCTATGTTAAACCCAGGTATTAATAACGAACGTGTGCAGGTATAAAGTACCCAACTCAGATGGTATCACACTCACTGGTATACGGAAAAAAATGATACCTGCACAACACTGCAAAAGAGCTACACATAGAGCACAGGATCCGTTGTCAAAAGTCTTATGAAGAGATGAATGTTGAAAAAAAGGACATGTCACACGCTCAACTAGTGATACTAACAAGAGTTGGTTTACATCGGGTTCTTGTACTCAAGAATCTTACATTAATCATGATCGCATATGGAGTCAGCAAACTTACGGGCCTTCAGTTCTGCCAATTTTGACTAAATCTTCAATGTCTACAGGCTCCTCGCCAAGATGCGGATGACCCTTCACATAGTCTGCCACCATATCACCATCACAAAACAGCTCAATTGGAATGCCCTGAAACTAAACACTCCTCTCTAAATCATAACCATTCCAACTTCGCAACTTGCAGTCATTGGTTGTAGTTCAACTATTTTGCACTAACTCAATATTCTCTAGCTTCTTTGACAATGAAATTTTAAATACCTACATTGGGAGCAGTGTATGATGCCCATCTTACCTGCAACACGGTTGTAGTGATGACAATTTCGGCCCTTTGTGAGGGAGCGACAAGCATGGTTCTGAGCCCTTCCACGCATGCTTTGAACATCATGATGGATACACATTTGCTCCCTTGAACCCAGTACCACCATTTTTGGCCTGTTAATCTCAAAATACAAGTGACCGACATTTAACACTGAGTCAGTGTTGATACATATCCTTCAGGGTTTAATACCTTTTCAGTGCTAACTCAACATTGATTCACTTCATAAATTCAATTCGTAGTGTCTTAATAAAATATAAAAATGAAAGAACAAAATTGCAACCCTACATTTTGGTAGGCATGGATTCAATGTCATAGAATGATGTGATTGGATCAATGTGAAAACGGCATTGATAATCTGACTGAAGAGGTTTGTGATGTTGATTACATTGTGAAGGCCACTCAATGTCCAATGACAAGAAGAAGCAGATGAGTTTGAGATGCTCATCAACGTCCCAGACCGTTGAAGGCACAATAGTGGTTCAGCTATCCAGCCTGCCATTTTGCACCTTATGCTATGGAAATCTAGGATGGTCAGCTGAGAATGAATGTCGATCATGCTCCTCTCTTGAAAGGATGAAACCTTTCATATTGCCAAAGAGGAATATTTAATGTGGTAACAAAGAATCATGACATTGTTAAGCCTTGTAAGTTGTCAGCTCATTTTCAAGAATCGTTTCTAAGAATTGCGGTCCTCATTTCTAAGAATGATTGCCAAAGATAGCCAGGTTGCAAGCTCCTATTAGTCCTCACCCCGTTACAAGCCTATCTTTCTTACGACGCAAAGCCTTCACATATTCTCAGATGTAGGCTCAAAATCGTACAATATTCTCTTACATGACTTTTGATACTTGCATTACCTGGTTCCGCAGAACACACTTCTGAAGCTTCTGAATAATGTTATAATTCTAGGAGCATGACATGTTAACCTGTGAAGTGTAGCCTTGAGGATTGTCAAGTGACAAGCTCCTATTAGTCCTCACCTCATTACAAGCCTACCTTACTTAACACGTAAAGCCTTCACACATTCTCAGATGAAGGCTTAAAATTGCACAATATTCTCTTAAATGGCTTCAATGCTTTCCCAGTCCCACAGAACACTCCTATGAAGCTAATGAATAATGGTATGACTTTAGGGGAATGACATGTTAACCTGTAAAGTGTAGCCTTAAGCTCCCGGATCACCTGCTGCAGCTGGCTGTGAGTGCGAGACGAATATACAATTGTGGGCAACCTTTTCTGCACCGCCTCCTGCGACGAATCTCCATCAGATTGACTGAAATTCAGCCTCCCACTGCCATTTAACGAGAGCGAGAGAGTTGACTGCTGGCTGCCAGGCTGAACAGGAAGAGGAGCAAGGCTCTCACGCCATGCCAACGCTGCACACAGCAAGCACAGCGTCTTGCCTGTGCCCGTTGGACTCTCCAGCATTGCGTTGCGGCCCTGGCAACAACAAACAACAAATTGCTACACACATGAGACTCTGCCCAATGGCTGAATTGATGATTGGTTAGAACTTTCTGTATTGAACTGTATCGAAGGAAACAAAACTCCAATCTCTGTGTCTGCTCTTCAATTTAGAAGCAAGACACTTTGTTTCATTCCACCATTCATGCTTACAATGTACGTACAAGAGAGTGTAGACATCTTCCTAGATGATTAACCAAATAACCATTATTAAAACTCTCCAAAATCACTCATCGACACATTCATTCATGGGCAAACATTATGGACCAAAAATGCTAATAAAAACCGAGAGCTCTCTGGTCCAGGGCATAGCCAATAAATCCAACGATCAAGCACCCAAATTCAACTTTCTGTGTTGTGATGTATCGAGGGAAATACAAATGGAAACCAAACCCCAATCTCCACATCTACAGTTCACTTTAGCAAGATATTTTGATTCACACCACCGCCATATTTTACATGTCAATCAGTCCTAGTCATACGTGCTTCTTACAATCTATAGTGTAGACATTCCTCACAAAAGAATGAAATAACCAACGTTGGACCAGTACATAGGTGACTGCATGGTTATCAATAATCAACACCAATACTCGTATAAAAGAACCTATCCGTGGGTATGAATTTATAATACCAGTCAAATATTGATATTTGGTGTGTATGTCAAAGTGAGAGAATCTTGTATACCCGAGTTATTATTTGGGTCAATACCCATTCTAAACCACATTGATACTAGGGCAACTTTTTCTAGGTAAGAAGGTTCTTGCATGATATATAGACCCAAATGGTATTGCAAACAAAAATACCATCCAACACCCATATCCTACTAGCATCACGAAAGGTGAAATCCTCATTATAGATACCCGAATGGTTTCAAAAAAGACAACACCAGACCAACACTGGAAATAACCATGGATATACTCTCCAAAATCGTCACTCTTCTTTACATTCATTCATAGACAAAGTTATGGACCAAAAATGCCGAAAAGCTCTCTGGTCCAGGGCATAGCCAATAAACTCAACGATCAATCACCTTCGGATTCAACTTTTTGAATTGTGATGTATCAAGGGAAATAGAAATGGGAAACCAAACCTCAATCTCCACGTCTGCGCTTCAATTTAGCAAGATACTTTGATTCATATCACCGCCAAATTTTATATGTCAATCAGTCCTAGTCATACTTGCTTCTTGCAATCTATAATGTAGATATTCCTCACCAATGAACGAAATATCCATGGATATACTCTCCAAAAACACTTTCATTCATGTGGCAAGTTAAGTGTAACAATTGAACTCGAGGACAAAGTTATGGACCAAAAATGCCAGTGAAACTGAGAGCCCAGCTCCAGGGCAGAGCCAATAAACCCAACAAGCAAACAAACAATCTCACCAATTCCAAAGTTGGGTTAGGGCAAGAGGGAAGAGGGAAGTTTAAGTATTGCACCTGCTGAAGAGCGGAGATGACACGCTCCATGTACACGAGCTGGCAGTCGTAGGCATCGTAAGGGAATTGCACAGGAATCCCTCCAATGTTATAAGTCGGCATTGCTGCTTCCACTCAAGCAACAAAATCTCTTTCTACTCAGAAGGAAAACAAAAAGGAAATCTTCGAATTCGATCTTCGGATGTGAGCTAATGGTGAGCCTGTCCATCGTGCCTGACTCTTACAAGCTTTGGTGGTGGCATTTTGCATTCTACTCAATCAACAGCTCAGAAAAAGGGCTCCAAATTCAGATGTAGGTTGAAGGTAAAGCTCTTGCCAACGCCACAACTTGAACTTGCATTTGCTTGTTTGTTTGGATGTGCAATGCTGAAGTATATGAGCACAAAAACTCAGAAATGTTTGAGAGGATGGAAACGATATGAGAGCATCACCATGTGGGAAGGTAGGGATGTGAGTAAAGTAAGTTAAGTTATGGTGAGCAAGAGATTTAATAAGTTGTGTTGAAAGATGAATATGTGCGTGTGTGTGTTTGATCCCTTCTGAGAGTGTGTAAGTATGTGCGAGAGTAGCTTGTAGGGGACTCTAAGTTTGGGAGGGAAGGAAGGGCGGGAGAAAGGGCAACAAAGGCAGAAAGGGTACTTAGGTGAAGATGTTTCTTTTTCTTCAACTGAGTCCCCTCTCTTTTTGGTGGCAGATCTTTTGGTCCTATGGAATCTGCAAAGAAAGGAAAGGTGGGTTTAAACTTTACACTAGGGGCCAAGACCAAAGAAACACTCAAAAATTGAGGGATCATATTGGTTGAGAGCAAGAATTTGAACCCAAGGAGATTACACTATAGTCCAAGTCCAAGATATGAAAAAATGAAGTGGTGATTATGGGACGTCACTTTCCCACCCAAATTTTGTAGTCTACACTCAAGAAAATACTTCTTCTAGTTTGAGAGACCAATCTTCAAGCTTGAGTTCAAAAGTAGGGTTCATAAATAGTGTGTTTTGGGGATAATTGGCAGTTTGTGCCACGTTGGATTTGCCAGAGAAAGCAAAAATGTGATTGGGTGACATGGGGGGGATATATTTCTAGTTGTTGTGTGAAGTGGCAAGGGCACTACTGTAGTGTCAAGTCATTGGAGTTCCCTAGAATAGAAGACAAGAGTACTGAGGCAACCGATCATGAGTTGGACATCTTGATACAAAATGTATGCATGGTGTAGCACATCGCTTCTGTGCATCTTTTAAGGGGTGTTTTGGACCCTAAGTTTTTTGGACCCAAACCCTATTGTAAACCCACCCTTAGGATCCAAGCCCAAGAAACTTAGGGTCCAAAACACTCCTTGTGGACCCTACTTTTGGGCTCAAGATTGAACTGAAGTTTAAAGATTGGTTTCTCAAACCGTGAGGAGTACTTTATTGGGTGGGGACCAAAAAGGTTTGGCGGGAAAATGATGCCACATTAGTGCCACTTCATTGTTCATACCTTGGACCCGGGACCCTACAATGAACTCCTTAGGCTCAAAATTTTGCTCTAGACCGATAAGATCTCTCCTATTTTGGATTTTTTTTTGGGTCTTGGACCCTTGTGTAAACCCACCCTAAGTTTATCCGGGAAGTAGAAGCATCCAATTATGCTAGTGACCAAATTTCAAGACTTATTTTTGGCCCCATATTAAGGGCACCTACATGCTTCGAAGTGAATACTAAGGTAGATATGCTTAATTCGGTGTCTGATCTTAAACAGACACCTCTGTTTGCGTGATGTATGGTTGGGTGTGAATCTAAGAACATACAACAAAAAAACATGTTTTGAGAAGAGATCGGACTTCATGTTCAACAGTTGGTAACCATTCTAAGCGCAATAGTCAACATAATTGAGAAGAAGCACATTATCATTTAATAACTTAAAGAATTTTCACTTTGACAGTGAACAAGATATTCATATAAACTCCAAAAACTAAGAGGAAAATGGCTACGGGCACCATTCGGATTTGCTAATCATCTCGCACTAATTGAGTGTTTCATATCCTACGAGAAGTGGGTGCATAGAGAAAAAGTGTCCTTCTAAGATCCCCTTATAATTTAACATGGTCACTTGCACCTGATCGTTAAATTGGAGGCAATGTTGAGAACCACTTTTTAGGTTTGAGAGTTGTTTCAAGTACTCACATTGGGGGATGTTTGTACGAAATGTTTACAAAGCATTCTGGATTACTTGTTAGGCACACTCTAATTCTAGACACATGTAACTCTATTCTAGAGGAGTTTTAATATAACACTGAGAGAAAAAGGAGAAAAGGACATCACCCACCAAAATTTTGCATATCACAATCATGTGCAAACACCATAACAAACCCAACAAAATACAAATCCTCCTTCTCTCATCTTGATCCATAATGGTCTTCTTTATACACAACATAAAATTCAAAGAATCCAAAGTTAGAATCTATCTATAAAAAGAAGTAATTATTTGCACAACCTAGATTATGAGTAAAATGTACGAAGTTACATAGATATAGGGACTAGGTATTATCTTGGAGTGTGCATATACCATGTTGTGGTCCCTCAACATGGTCCATTCTCACTTTACACTATCTTTAAAGGCCCATCAATTGTAATTTGAGAATTTCATTTTTCAAGGTGCGGTATGTGGATGAGTTTCTTTAGAATTGCATGGTCATGGCTCTTGATCCATGTGCAAAGTGGCCATATAAATGAAAAGTTGAAGGCCCGGGAAATGTTTTCCTCTCAAAAGATTCTCTATATCAATAAAAGCGGTTGCGCGATATGATTGCGGGCATTTAATATGCAATAGAGTTATCCAAAAAGTCCCTCAAAGCGGGACGAAACTGGGGGTTTGACCCTTCTTTAAGAAAACTTTATATTGAGAGCTTGTTAGTTCGTTGTGTATTGGAGCCTATTTTGAAAGTTGGGTGAAATTTTTGGGACCTCCTCCTTTTACCTCTCAAACTTTGAGAGAAATTTAATATCTAAAATAGGGTATGCACATGGAACCCAATATCCTCACTCCCGGATTGGCCTATGCAAGGCTAGCTTGGCCAACCCACCTTAGGATGCAGTCACACTGCCTAGTTAAGACATTGCACTAAATATACCAATTAGTGAGGGTGGTACTAATTCAAGTCACACGCACAATCTAGCCAAATCTCAAAGTTACCGAGGGCTAAAGCTGCTATTGAGTGACACGAAATTCATGATTATGTTAAATTCTATGCTCATCTACCATAGATTTCAAGAAAATTAATGAGTGCTTGTGATTAATGTGCGCCACATGCTTGTTAGTGAATAGTGCCAAGTGCCGGTTATTTTAGTGAATAGTGCCAAGTGCTGGTACTTTCATGCCAAGTGTTGAGATGAACAATGCTTCCTAGTCTTAGATCTAAGATATTTTGGTGGCACTAATTCATAGCATAATGGGAATTTAGTATCACTTTCACTAATTTCCCACACTCACTAATTGTTATATTTAGTGTAGTTAAGGTAACTTTATGCATAAATAATTTAATTATGGGCCACACTCAAGGGCCACCTAATTTTAGTAAAATTCAACTAACTTTCTAGAAAGGAGTTTTAACAAAGAAACCTCAACCCTCCATGGAGGCTATGTCAACTAACATTTTCTCTCATCCTACCCCGAGCTTGGCTCAAGCCTCGCAACCTACCCCCGTCCCTTCTCTCCTCCCTTGGATTCCAACTATCTCTTCTCTCTTCCAGTGGATACTTCTTCCTCTTGCTTTCTTGTTTGATTTGCATGCAATCAACCCCTGTTGAGTTTCTAGGGATATCCTCAAAAAAAATTGAATTTAGGGTCGGAGACATGCAATTGTATGTAGCCAAGAAGTTACATTTTTAGGTTGAGCTTTTAGATATTTGTAACTCACAACCCTATCTACATGTATATCCCATTGGTTGAAAACATTATTTGCAAATCCCCTTTTGTTTTGAATAACTATGTCTTGCTATTGAATAAAATAAAGGTTAACTCTTAGGGCTACTTTACGCCAGAGCTTGAGGGCATGTGACCCACAATATACAAATCATGTGATTGGTCGAGAAGCAAAAGACGGTCCAAGTTCGCTTTACACTAAACCTTGAAGGTATGAGGGACCAAAGACATCCGAATGGATGAAATCTTCTACATGGTGTTCTAAATGCTAGCAAAGTGGATAAGGTTTCATGTCTACATGATATTGTGTTAGGCCAATTAAAAAGAGGTCAGTCTAAAAAGAAACTAGGAGCTATGGTAATTGATTAAATTGCCATTGGCTCCTAGAAATATTATACTATCATGGTGGGGATGTAAACCCAAACATATGTTGCGGTCATGTAACATGGTCCACTTTCACTTTACACTAAGCTTGAGGGCCATCAATTGCCAAATTAGGTTTATAGTTCGGCCTTTGGATGCTTTTCAAGGGCCCTTAAATTTTCGTGGTCACGGCTCTTGGTTTATGTATAAAGTGGCCCTTAAAGGACCAAGGGGCTTATAAGGGCATGTTTGCTCCAAAGGCATTTGGCCATGGCTCTTGAATGACCATGAAGCCCGCTTTTCGGATGACACAAGCCCAAAGTCATGAACTATAGCCCAAAGTCTCCTGGATGGCACAAGCCCTTGGTTAACCCAAATTCCCGCAACAAATTCCGTCAGGCCTATCTTTAAGAGCCATCCCAAAAAAATTCTTGCAATCCCAGCCTACATTTGCCATGTAGGATTCCATGTAGATTTTCAATCCAATCAAAATGTTATGGGATGTGGTCCAAAACTACCCTTGTGGAAAGCTAAAGTGGGAGCCCATACACTCTCGACCAATGAGAATAGAAGGATTCTCAAAAGCCATGGCCTAATGGCTTTTGTGTAAACATGTCCTTAGTTCCAAAAACTACACTAAATATGATATTTAGTGTCATAAGGTAAATTATGTCACTACAGTACTGTATGGTGACTTTTCGGATGACACTTCTTATGAATAAGTGAATAAATACTGTCATGGATGGTGGATGAGTTCATCCATTTGCCAAAACCCTACCTTCTCTTGTCAGCAACTTGTGATTGAATATTTCTCACGGATGATTGAAATTTGGATGAATAATCAATTGGTAAGTGACAGTGATTGCAACACTGTAAATCTATAATCCCCCCCCCCCCAAAAAAAATACAATGAATGACAAATAGTGTTGGGTTAACATTCAGCATTGGTGACACTATACTGCGGTTTACAATTAGTAATGAGCAAGACTATTAGAATTGGTGACACTAAATATCATATTTAGTGAACTTATAAGGAACTTACAAAAAGCTTAAAATTTTATCTTTATTTTTTTGGTAAGAAGAGAAAATACCTACAATAGAAGGGAGACAAAGGAAGAATAAGAAAATCCCATAGAAGGAGGAAGGGTAAGGGGTACTTAGAGCATCCGCAACACACCCGCCAACAGCTCCCGCCAACCAAGCTTGGCGGGCGTGGCAGTTTCGGCGCGCCTCAACGGGCTCGGGAAGACTCCCGTTAGCTTCCCACGTCTTGCTAAAAACCTCATGGTCTCAACAAGTTTTGTCCCTTTGCCGTTAGCTTTGTTTCTCCTGCTAGACGCAATCAATGTCAAGATGGCAATCGTAGATGCGTTTTTGTTGAATTCGTAGCTCCAACTGTAATATGTAAATATTTTGGGGGTTCTTTCTTGATTTCACACCTACAGGTGCAGTCAAAAATTGTATCGCGACTCCTTGTTGGTTTCGCAACTACAGCCGCGTTTTCATTTTTTTCCGCCTTGTTTGGTTGATGTTGCAACTACAACCGCGATTTTTTGCTTTTCGTTTCGTGTCTTTATGCTAATTTTGTTTTTTCCATCTTTGCTCTTAATTATAGTCACATTAGTGCGTTGTGACTAATGTGACTAATGCCCTAACAATGCATTAGTTATATTAGTCAAAACGTACTAAATCATCCATAACTCTCACATATTCATTCTAAAACTCTTGCAATTTTTTTGTGACTTTTACTTTGATTTGTGCATGAATTTTACTTTGATTTGTTTTATTTTGTGTTGTTCTTCATGCTTCTACAAGCTCAAGCCACCGTGGCCACGGGAATGGGTCCTGGGACTGCATGGCGGGTGCCGCGTTGAGGCGCATGCCCGGCACCTCCCCACGTCACTCGCCCGCACTGCCCCGGGGGCCCGTCAAATGGCCTTTGACAGGTGCCCATTGGCGATGCTCTTAACTTACTTGGAAATGAGAAGGTTGGGTGGGACCAAAAATATGTCATGTAAGGTGCTAGAATAATACCATAGTAAATACTTGTTTGTAAGGGCCACTTCACACATGAGCCAAGAGCCATGACCTTGTAATGGTGAGGACCCTTGACTCTCATCCAAAGGTTGTACCATGGGTGTTGGGAAAGCTGTCTTATGTAGTCGTGGGCCCTTAAGCGTAGTGTGAAGTGAGAATGGACCATGTTGCGGGACCATTGCATATTTTGTTGGCGGTATTGGATTCAATGAATCAATGTCCGGGGAGATTTTCGGACATAATCGGTGGAAATCTTACTGTTTCCTAATCCAATTGGTTACATGTTGACATCTTTCGTGGGATTTATGAAAGTGAATTGGATTGCATAGCTCTCACTTAGTGTTCAGTCTCTCCTTGATTGCCAAATACATTACCATCTGTCAATCACTTGTTTGTTCATCCACCAGAAAGCTTGTGTTGATATTCAAATCACTCTTGTAGATTCTAGAATCAAGGTATTCTACGTGGGCACATTTTTGCACCTGAGTAAGTTCTAGACACCTCAAGATTGGCAATCATGTTGGGTTGCAGCCACACTGCCTAGTTAGGTTGAGCTTTCGCGAGAATTGGATTCAGTGAACTACACTATATATGATATTTAGTGTCATATGGTATTTTATGTCACTATGGTAACTTTTCGGATAACATTTCTTATGAATAAACGAACAAATATTGTCATGGATGGTGGATGAGTTCATCCATTGGCCAAAACCCTACCTTCTCTTGTCAGCAACTTGTGATGAAATATTGTCATGGATGATTGAAATTTGGATGAAAAGTCACTTGGTAAGTGAAAGTAATTGCAACACTGTAAATCTGTAATCCCCCAAATTTTTTTACTAGGAATGACAAATAATGTTGTGTTTAACATTTGGTGTTGGTGACACTATACCGCGGTTTACAATTAGTATTAAGCAAGACAATTAGAATCGGTGACACTATATATCATATTTAGTGTAGTGTTTGGCGAGATTTTTGGACACAATCGGTGGAATTGTAGTGTTCCCAAGTCCAACTGGTTAATGGTTACGTGTTGACATCTTTCATTGGACTTGTGAAAGTGAATTTGATTGCATAGTTCTCACTTAGTGTTGGACCTCTTCTTGATTGTCAAATACATTACCATCAGTTAATCAATTGTTTGTTCACCAACCATAAAGTTTGTGTTGATATCCAAATCACTTTTGTAGCTTCTAGAATCAAGGTATTCTACTTGGGATCATGTGTGCAGGTAAGCCTTAGTGCAATTGCATTATTGTTTTCGGAGCTGGTGCAATACAATCAAGGTCGAGTTGAGAATATTGTTTGAACTTGAACATATGTGAGGCTACATTTTTCTTGAGCCTTGAAGTTCTACTTGTGGCTTTAACTTTGACATTGCTTCACTGCATTTACTGACTACCAACAACATCATTGTGTGCAAAGCTGATGAACTGTCCATTTTTATATTCACAAGTTTCAAGTGACAGAGTGAATCAATAAAGGATGCCCAGTTTGAACAAAGTGGGGATGAAGCAAAATCCTTGGAATTGAACCTAATTTCTTGGCATTGTGTTTGCTTGCCAACATACAACAAAAGTTATTCGGCTTTTGACCGATGTTCTTCCCCGTTGCAAAGTTGGTGAAAGATGCTTCAAAGCACATGGAAGAACCAAGAATCCTTTCACACCTTGAAGAACTGAGACATGCAGGGCCAAGAATGGTGTGGACGTGTGGAAGGTTGGAAAGCCTTTGGGCAATGAACACTAATTTTCAATAGTTGCCCTAACTCAGATCTTAGCTAGTTGACTTTGTTGAGTTTGAAGACCGGGTGGTGCGCCTCCAAACAAGTCAAGGGTGGCATTTGGTCAACTAATTTTTCTTAACTCTTGAGTTGGTTAATATGGCTAACTAAGCAATGCAGCTGCACCCTTAGTAAGACAAACTAGAAAGCCGGTTTTTAATACCCCAACACCACTCTTAATGTATGATGATTTGAGCATTAAAAAAACTTGGGTGACTCTGTGCTAATTCTCATAAACTCAAGGTTTGGGACTAAACGCATGGTCTTATCTGCTTTACTTTTTGAATACCTCTAATGTGTCTACATTCACAATGTATAATTATGCTCATAATTGATATTTAAATGATATTCACAATAGTACCCTTTGCAGGTGTTAGATTTCATAGTGTTGAGTGCATAAACTTAGGGTTGGTGGCAGTGATACTATTGCCATGGTTGAAATATTTCAACAATTATGATTGCAAATATGACTAGGAGCTTTGAAACCACTACGAATTGCAACCTCCAGGTAATTACAAAATAGTACCCTAGAAGACTTCCTATTTCATCTTTAAATGTGCCGGAATGCAGTTTCCATGTGGGATATAAATGGGTCATGGTGAATGTGAACATGCCATGTGGCAAAATTTGAAGGGAAAATAATCATTTTGTGTCGGAATAGAGGTCATCAAGAATACTTCCGTTCATAAATGTTGGCAACAAACAATGAGGATTCTAAGATCTTGACCAAAATCAGCTTTGGGTTGGCAACCCATGTGAGCATGAACCATAATTACCCAAGGCCTGAAAGCTGAAGAGGAGATGATCACATTCAAGCATACCTCTTGCCCATCCAACATAAAATCTTGACCCCAGATAGGTTTTTGACTGATTCATCTAAAATGACATGGACTATACTATTCAGGGCCAATGATCGGGGAGAACCGGCAGTTAGTTACAAATGAACCGGTTGAGTTAGAGAAATAACCAGTTGAAGTTCAAGACTGCAGGAAAATTACCGATCATTTTAGAGGAATTTATAGAATATACCCCAATTTAATAAAGGAAAACCAGAGGATGTCAACATGTAACTGGTTGGACTTGCAAACACTAGGATCTCAACCGATTATGCCCAAAAATCTCCCCGATCACTGTTCAGGGCCTCAAGACTACAGAAATTCCCAGTGTCAAATCACTTAAAAAAAAGTAACCTCCAGGCTGCATCCTATTTCAAGGTTTAATGTTCGATTAGTGAGAGGTACCTCGCATATGTGAGAATTCCCTCTCTCTCCTGAAAGCACAATGCGAGAACTCATATGATTAGAACTAAAATCAAGTACTCCTTAACATTATAAACATGTAATTTGGAGAATTCTTGTCCTTGTGTTTACCATGTACATGGGTGCTACTTGCTTACTGTTCTTCATTGGACCCTTTTATTTGATTAATGTATGGGTCAGTGAGGATCAAAAAACAAACCCCGATTAAAAATGTTGAAAAGAGATTGGACTACATCTTCAAAGTTTATTAACTACTCTACACAAGAGTATAAAATGTTTTGAAAGACCTGTGTATTAACAATTAAAGAATTACCAAACATGCACTTCTGATAACCATAACTAAATCAGGAGAAGTCCAATTTTTTAGTGTGCTTCATCATAGAATTGCTAATGCAACAAGTGTTGGTGTAAATCCAATCATTAGAAGTTGGAGAACATGAAAAACGACCTGAATAACACCTACATACCTTGAGCAGTTCCACTACAGAACCTCAACCTTGACAAGCATTTGACTGACATCAAACCTCATATTAGATATAAAAATAAATCATCACTGTGACCTTAGTCATGTTGACATGTGAAGGAGTGAGAATTGTTAGTGAGCAATGGAGTCTATGAATGTACTAAAACTGAGCACATGCCTTGAGCAGTACAGAATTTCCTACCCCTTTTCTGATCAAAAGGCATCCTTCAAAACTAGAGAACTTCAACCTCATTTTGACTCCATGACAAGGTAACCAAGGGGAAGATAATAGGTAGCAAGAACAATCAATAAGCCCAACACACAATGAAATTGAATCGTAAACTTTTTGAATTAATTTACTTCTTTGGCTTGATGTTCAATTATGCCAAATTATTTGGCTCCAAAATCTACAGACTAACAATGTACAAGAGTACTCAGGATCTAGTTCCACTTGCCCTAAGAACACCAAAAACAGCTCAAAATTTTTGGATACCTCTTTTCATACTGGTGAGGTTCCTCTACATTCTCTTTGGCAAATAGCCCTTGTGGAATGTGAAGTGTGTAAGCCCTTTTGCTTGCAAACACCACCACCCCACAATCACTGTCCAACACACTTCTTCTACTCGGTTGCGGCTGACTACAAAGAATGGGCCTTGGTTGAAGTTTTAAAAAACCATATTCGTAGAAACATTTACGGCCTCTTCTTTGATGGTTGTAGTGGACCTTTCTGCGAGAGACGGACAAATCTTAAATTGTGATAACCACAGAATATCCTTCCCCTGCACAACACACAACAACATCCGGTGGAGGCCGATTCTTTAGAAAGGGACACACACTAGAAAATGTGGAGCCCGGGTTCAGGGTTTTAGGATTTAGGGTTTATCCTCCACATCATCATGTCCGGCTTATGTGTCCAACACCAGGAAGGGGGGGGGGGGAGGGGGGGAACCTTAAGTAAGCATGCTTTGTCTGAAGCGCTCACAGAAAGGGCAGATGAATGACTGGACTTAGATTTGTCACCAATTTAGAAGCACTCAAATTCTGGGACCGCATTGTCCCCATCATGAGTCCACCCCATACCCTTCTTCTTCTCCTCTGCCAATGCCTGGCCAAGTGTGGGCACACCGGCAGCGGTTGCAATCTCTGTTCGGTATGGCTTGGGAATTTCCGGGGGACACGCACACCGGATCAGTGCCCAGTTCACTCCTTCAAAGAAAGGGTGTGATTTGATCTCCCCTGCACCCCGGAGTGACCCTATTCTCTTCATTGGGTCCTTCACGAGGAGGCCTCTAATCAAGTCTTTCGCACATTCTGGCACATTCACAGATTCGGAATTTGGCGGGAAGATCAGTGGATGAGACACTACATTTGTGAGAGTCATTTCATTGTCCGCGCCTTTGAATGGTGTCTTGGCATAGAGTAGCTCATATAGGAAAATGCCAAACGTCCACCAATCCACTGAGCTACCATGCCCATCACCTGGCGCAAAAGATAATTTTAATTTTGGTTATTAAAATCACAGATCATCAAGAGGACATCCGCCCAATTAGATTTACAGGACAAGTACATGACAGTGATAATGTTTACAAGAGATATGATACTTGGCACTCTTTCATTTTTGGAGACAAATGGCTCAGAAAAATGCCAAATAGACACATAGTAGCACATTTATTGCAAACATCAATGCATCTACTTAGCAACTTTCATACAGATCAATTTCTTAGCAATATGGCCAGAGAAGTGTGTTGGTTACTTATCTTGTTCAGACACCTATATTTGAGCGGCACGTGGTTAGGTGTGGATTTAACAACGGACACCAAAAAGACGTGTTTAAAGAGATCGGAGTATGAGCTCATGGGTTCTTGTTGCTAACTATTGAGTCAAATATCATTCTTGGCTCAGTAGTTGACATAATTAAGGAGGCCAACCGGTCACTTTATGACTCCAGCATTTTTGGCTATGATAGCAACATGGGAAATCAACATTTCATAAGTCATAGCTAAAATCACACATTCACGGATCCAAGAAAAACCTAACTCTGAAATCCAAGTTGAGAATCACAGCAAACAGCAAAATATTGAGAATGACACTGGTGTGTGAAGGTCAGATGGGAAAGTACCAGATATGATCTCTGGAGCCAAATACTCATGGGTTCCAACAAATGACATTGACCGCACTTCCGTGGGCTCCACAACAAGCTCTGGCAGTGATGGAGGGGAGGTGACTGCTGAATCTGCACGGGAAGATCCTTTTCGCCGAAGGGTTGGTTTGCGGAAACGATACTGGCTCACCACCATAGGCACACATGACTGAAGAGCAACAGCACTGGGCTCCACCCATATTTCAGATGTTGCCCTTCTGCCATTCCGCGATGGAAGTGCAGAAAGCATCGGGGACATTATCAGGCTTGGATTGACTATGCACCGCAGGGATAAGTCAAAGTCGGACAACATGATGTGCCCATCCTCACGAACAAGAACATTTTCTGGCTTCAAGTCTCTGTACACCACCCCCATCATGTGGAGATACTCTAATGCTAAGAGTATTTCTGCAGCGTAGAATCTGCCCCCACAGGTGCAATTAGCAGCCAGTTAGCATTTCACCATCTTCAAGTGATACAACAGTCTAGATTACGTTCTTGGTTTTTTAATTGCAAATAAGGAAACGGAACTTCACAATTGCCTAAATGAGTGTATTGAATATGTCAAGGCAAATATACCCTCTGTTTTTAAAAAATTGCGAAATGAGCACAATAAAACTACAGGTGATTGCATCATATTTTCTATCTTTGGTACTACCAGTCTTGGATACGTGTAATTAATACAATAAGAAACCAAACAATTTTCTTACAATCATTTGATCCACATATTGAGCTCAAAATGCAAAACCCCGTTCTCTACCCACAATCAACTACGAATATGAGAAGGCACAAACATGATAAAGGTCACCCAGTCTCACTCATTAAATGCCTATAATGACCAGTTAGCCAAGAATATTAAGGAATAAATAAAAATCCTTAATGCTACATACCCAATCTGCAGATTTTATATAGGTTGACAGAAAGTCAAAGATGACGTTGGAGTTCCAACTATGCTGTAAGTGCTATGTAATAATCATGCTCGTGTCCTATTCGCTGACACATTTCCAATAAATAAGCTCTCAGAGTAGTAATACAACACACACAAGTATCATAAGGCAGAGAGGCATTCTCGACAGTGACCATTAATATTTCAAGTTGAGATTACAAGTCGCTCCATGGCAATAATCGTATCTCTATCAGCGACCAAATGTTGGGGACAGATCAACTTAGTCCTTCCAACTGAGGGTCCAGAGTGTGCTATACTGTGCTTCACTCAGGTAGGCCATTCTTAGCACCGGATGCACAAAAGCTGTACCATAACAAGACCTACTGTTCCAAATTCAAAACTCAAGGACCCCAAAGAAAAAACCCTAAATTTATGTTGTATAGATAGCAGAATATAAAATCATCCCCACAAGTCCAGACTCCAAAATACTCGCAGCTAGTCTGAGAACTTTAGCCTTCCTTGCCCTAACTATCTTCCTCAGACATCATACAAGCACGCAGCACTTAAAGAGCTTACCATAAATAGTAACTATGACACGACCTTCATTCTCCCCCCCCACATTAAATATAAAAATAGTCAACACTATTATTACTCACGCTAGTCTGTCATTAGGTCCAGCATTAATACCGCTCTCAGTCATCTACTGGATTTAACTTGTGACATAGCTTTGATGAAATTATTTAGCCTTGATGCAATCCTTTGTGCTCCGCGGATCATCTGCAATTATACTGGAATCCACTTGTAGCATGATTAAATATGCCTTAATGCAAACCCTTGTGCTCAGCACATGCCTCATCAACTCACTTGACTTCATTATTACTCATATTGTGTGGAGTTACTGTGGGAGGCACAGACAACCCGACAAAGGAAGTTCTCTTCATTTCCCTTGGCAGCTAGATATCCACAGAAATGACAAAATTCCAGCAAAGGGCCGCCTCTTTAGACTGTCAGACACCAAGACTACAAAAGAGAACAAGCTCTGGTGGAAAAGGATCTACGTTTTGTCCTCTTTTGGAAGAAAAGTAGGCCACCAAGCGCAACAAACAATGGAGAGCTTGTGGGACCCAGCATTACCCAATGGAAAACCTTGCACTCCATTCAAGATTTATCGATGCATGTATCTGACTGGTGTTTATAATTGCCCCCATTGATAAACTGCAAATAAAGCATGACAAGGGGTTGTTGTGGTATGCCACATCAGATATTAGAGCTATCATGTTGGCTTACTTGGCAGCCATGTCAGGGAAGGCCTTGCCAGGCTGCTTTTGGCGGAGAGAGTGCAAGTCACCACCAGAGCAATACTCCATCACCAGGCACGAAAATTGGCTTGTGTCAAAATGGGCATACAGTGTAGGCAAAAAAGGATGGTCCAACGACGCAAGAATCTCCTTCTCTACCTGTGCCCGTGACAGCTTCTTCCGTGTTGCAAGTGCTCCCTTGTCCATCACCTGGCACAGGGACATCACACCATTATTCCAATCCTTACAAACTGCTTGGTAGGTAAGCACCAATTGTTGGACCGGTATATATATGAATGCAAAGTATCAATAATCAAAATCAATCATGGTATCAAAGAACGTACTCATGGGTACCCAAATCATAATACCAGTCAAGTATTGATATTTGGTAGGTGTGTCAAGGTGAGAGAATCTTTGTATGCCCAAGTTGCTATTCGGGTCAATATTATCCTGAACCATATTGATACTAGGGCGATTTTGCCTAGGTATGAAGATCCTTGCATGTTACATAGATCCAAAATATTTTGGTAACTTTGTTAATGGAATGTGAAATCCTCATTATAAAAACCCGAATTATATGTTTTCAAAAGACAATACCAGACCAACACTGATAAGCACCCACATTGAGGATGCTTAGCAATTGCTTGCATTGCGGTGCAAAATTCATACAAAAAAAATGCAAGAAGCAGGTGTCTAGGTTCAATATAGCATATGGCAACAAAGTCCTAATTTGCAACCCTTAGTACAGAACAACTAGACAAGCTCATCCAAAACGAAGACACAGTTCCCCTTCCTTGGAAGGCTGCCCAAGAATTTGAGCTACCTTCATGGCAAAGTAGCAGTCTGTGCCACGCAATTCGCATAAATACACACTTCCAATGTCCCCACAGCCCAACCTCCTCAAAAGCTTAAAATGGCTGAGGCCCACAGCACCATCCCTAGCCCGGAGTGCTTGAATTGCCTCCCAGCCCATGTCATTTGACTTGTGCGGCTTGCTGTTACTTGATGGTTTCCTGTGCCACAATGCAGACACATGTGTAAGTACAACAGGCAGATTGTTGTAAATGGAAGCAATTGAAGAGGCAGGAAAAACCTTCAACACTGGATACAGGAACACAAGAACTGCAAGGTAGCAGAAAAAGTAGGATCATCTTGGATCATCTTAAAGACCTCTGGTTAACTTGTGCACCTGGCTTTAGTGTCACTAAAACTGATACTCATAACCCAGAATTAGGGCTGCAAGAATCCCTATCAAGACTGAGAATTTTGTTCTTCACAGAAACAATAATCACTTGTCACAATTGCTCCAAACTCGCAGAACATTCTCAACATGCACAAGAGCATTCTGCCAAGGGACCTCAAAATTGGAGTCAAAATTGGAAGCAAGGATGAACGTCAATACCTCAAGAGGACATGACTAACAACGGGATCGGCTCGCTTGGTGGTGGTCACCTCCTCACCAGGCTCCACATTGGAGATGAATCTTGAGGTACAACTGTCGAAGGACTCGTCCTCAGAGTCGAGGCCTGCGGCCCCCATCTTGGTGGAGCCAGACCTGCGGTCGGACTTTGAGTCTTGCCGTGGTGAGGTTTCCCTGAAGGACCCTAATCTGAAGGATCCTATCCGGAAGGACCCTAACCTTGAGGTCCCAATCTTGGTAGACTCTTGGGGTGCAATTGTGGAGTTTCTAAACGGGATGAACTTCATGAATGTCGATGGGTCTTCAAAGCAGGCTAAAAATATTTAAGCTCAAGGAGTGTGTGTTCTTAAGAAAAACAGGTCGGATACATTCCGCCACATTGGCAATCAAAGTTTCCAGTGTTCTTCACTGCTCTCTTGAATCCAGATTGGCTGTTCCACTTCCTGTCTCTTGCAATAATGAACCTTGCAATAACTGACACAACCCCAGAGAGAGAGAGAGACAGAGAGGTCAAAAGACCTGTCATTCACAGGGGTGATAGACATCCATAATGAGAAAAGACCTGACCCCAAATCACCATCTTCTACAATTTTTGCAGATTCACCGTCTCGTCCCTGCTCTAGAGTTTCAAAAATCACACCTGCCTCCTATATGCTAGAGTATGGATCCCCTCCAAGCCCATGTGTCAAATCTGCAACAAAAATACACAGAAGCCTCCATATGAGTGAAACCCTTAAGTATACCCACACACCTTTAGGTCATTTCCAGTAATTGAAAGTTGAGTTTTCCTCGCAATATGTCAGTTGTGAGAACCTAGATTCTAGTATTCTTGTAGACCTCGATGAGGTCCAAACCACTTCTCAAAATATAGCCATTTCTTAAATCCTTTAGTTCCAGAAACTACGGCATCTTGGAAGCGATACAAGTGAAAATGCAACTAACGCTATGACCTACAAATTGATCTGAATCTACAAAGTTTACCGTGGAATTTGCAGACCTGCAACCACAAGGACAACACAAGAGGCAAAATGGGTATCCCTCCTCCACGAGGGATTTCCAGCCTGCACTTAGGCTCACCCAGTGCCATTGGGCAAATCAACAGACCTCGAGCACAAATTGCTAGACTTATCTCGGCCCAGAATTCCCAGAGCTTAATGACGATGTACTGGCTTCAAGATGCAAGTCCTTTACGACCTCTACTCACCGATCCAGGAGCCCAAATCGAGGCAAAATGCGCCAAACCAAAAATTTGACCGAAACGAATTCCTGTCAACGCAGGCATGGATGTTTTCCGCCGTCACAGGGCTTGATAGGGCTCCAAAGAAGCTTCCATCGCACGCAACACACAATTTCAAAAACCCATGGACCTCTATGGACCCGATTGCCAACTATGAGCGCCGATGGCCGGTTTCCAAGGATCTGCAAGTTTCCAAGGAGGGGCTTGGGTCCCATTAACCCGAAACCTAATTTTTCAAATAGACATATGCTCCTAGAAGCAAGGGCCATGGATTCAATCTCCTCAAAGGAGGAAGAGACTCGCTAACGTACTTGCGGCCGACTTTGCCTAACCTTGCCTCTTATGGCATGTTCCGGCGCCGTTGAACACCAACAACACCATCATCATCAAAATGGGACATGACATGACATGACATCACAGAGCCAATCCACCCAAATTTTGATTTCACATTTCCCACACCCCACCTGTAACCAACGATAAAGGGCATAGAAGCTCACTTCCTCTTCACCGCCACCCTTCTTCCGGAGACAAATGGACACTTCAATTCAAACCGCAAACTCTCACCGCACACCCCGTCACCCAACCCAACCCAAACTACAATGTCAACATACTCATACTGTATCCAAAGCAACCCCCACACCCCGATCGATCGCACCCAAACTCCCCACAACGCCCTCCACCCCCTCAATTCCACCGTTCGCACTGCCAACCAATTCCCCTCAATTTCCCCTCAAAACTCCCACCTTTGGCCCCAAAAACGCCCCGCCAATCCGCGTGCACACAACGCGATACAATTGCTGATACACATACGAATACACACCGGCGCTACAAAAGTGCACCACACAGTCACTTAATTGCAGTGAGTTGTGACGATGATTCACCTTGCTGCTCAATTTGCCCTGCCGAGTACCTGATAGCTTGGGGAGGGGAAAATGAGGCGCCCAAACTTGCTTGCTCGCTTGCCTGCCTGCCTGCCTGCCTTGCTTGTTGGTTTGTTGGCGTCTGGTGAATTGGTGAGTGGCGAGGGCGAATTGGGTGTGCGAGGGAGAGGGGCGGTTGTGGGGGGGTCCCGGGTTCGGAGGATCTGCGTTAGCGAGCGGGTGTGGGATGCGATGGGAAGTGGACGGGGAACGGAGAGCTGCGAGATTGAATGAATCGTGCGGCGAGTGGGGAAGGCAGCGGCGGACAAAGGGGGGAGGCGGCAGGCGCGCTTGTGCAATAGCGGGAGGGACGCCCGGATCTCAGGACTCTTGCCTGGCCGCCTATGGCAACAACCTTTGCTTAAGCTATTAGAGTAGAGCCACCTATTCCCGATCAGGACGCCATCGCAAATCTATAAGCTGCCACAATTTCGGTAATTTCTTTTCGTGGGTGGTTAGAATAAGGGTTTCATGCTTCACGGTTTCTAAGGGTTGGTTTCCATGTAGGCCGCTCGCTCACCATATTCTAGTGGAAATGTAGATGTCACCAGGGTGAATCTATATTTCCACTAGAATTTGGTGGACAAAGCGGGCTTACATGGAAACTAACCTTAAGTCTCCAACTTCAGTTGTGGTATCACCAAGGAATCGATAGCGTCATGGCATATATCCCCACTTTTGAGTGCTAAAGTAAGGAGGAATTCTTCTCAAAAATGAGCGGTTATGGCAAACTCTAGACCTTGGTAATGTGTTTGGGCCAACTTTTTACTTCAAAAATCCATAGTAATTTCAATATAAGGAATAAAATTACCAAGAACTTTGCAATGTTCTTGATTTCTATCTTCCTACATGGGAAACATTTGCACCACCTTATACTTCTTCATATTTGGCGTAGAATCTCCTAAGTTATCTATTATGGGCGCCTCTACTCTACTCTACTTTACTCTACTTAATTACTTCTTTGTGCTCCCCTTACCTTACACAATCTTAGGGTTGCCACCCAAACTA
This sequence comes from Polytrichum formosum, assembly GCA_964035585.1. NCBI lineage: Eukaryota > Viridiplantae > Streptophyta > Polytrichopsida > Polytrichales > Polytrichaceae > Polytrichum > Polytrichum formosum. The sequence continues at coordinate 1,881,142 of OZ037939.1, forward strand.
CATTCTACGTAAGCCACATTTTTGTTGTCATGCAGCTTTCATTGATATCCGCAACTATTAATTAAACTACCCACCCAGCTGCCTACTTGCATAGTACCTCCCCTCCCTCCCTTTCCCCTGCATAGGATAGGTTGGTGCTTGATTCCACGAGTTGTTACCATGCCCACACTTAGGACCAATGACTGGTCCACACCAATGGGAGGGGTTCTATCTTCATATGAGTTCTTGTCATGTATGCACTAGCGAAATTGTAGTACATTACATCAAGTAAGGTTATTGTATGTAGGACGAAAAATCCTTACTAACAGCAATAAATTTTGGAAAGAGATGCATTTTCCCTATCAATAGGGCTTCCTCCTAGTACCCGGGACCAAACAATTGACCCTAGAATGGGCATGGTATAAGATGGCCATGGCTAGACAACCACCGTTTGAGTTAGGGTCCCATCATTACCAAGGTAAAGGGGTCTAGAAAGACATGACTCCCATGTATTTGTGATTCATCCACATGAAGTGGATTTTCTTTAGATTAATTTGAGGTTTTGATGTTAATTCCAGAATCATTTTGTCTTAAAAAAAACTACATGCTATAACATAATTCACCGAGTTTTCACCTTGGGTAATGTTGGTGGGGTCCAATTCAAAGAGGTGGGTTGTCTAGACTCGAGTAAATTAAGAATGAGCAATCCAAAAATGCAAGGAATGAAAGTTTTCATGTGTCTACATCTACATCCTAAATAAAGACCATTTATCGTTCCCAGGTGCAAATGCAGGTCTAAAAACAACTTGGCTTGCTATTGCACACATTGGAGTTACCACAAGTGGTAGGCAACCTTGGCATGACTTTTGGTCCATAGTTTATTGTCTTGCACACAACGCCTTGCCATGCCACCTATGGAAACCTTTGCTTAAGTATAGCTTACCTTGCTCTTGGGGGCTCCTCAACTACATACTTCACCTATTGCCGAGCTTTCATTCATATCCACGACTATTAAGTTGAACTACCTACTTGTGTGCCTACTTGCCCCTCCCATTGCCCCAAGTAGTATAGGTTTGTGCTCGATTCCACCATCTATGCCAATTCGATCCCACTAACTTACATAAAGTTACGCTCATTAGAACTATCCTAGAAGGCGAACTTGACATTACTTTTGGTTGATATACTACTAGCATATGAGTCCTATGCAATCATCCTGTGCCGATGAAGGACAAATCTATCACTATGTTAGAATTGCAATTTTTTCCAGTCACATGGGACAAATTTCTAGTGATGTAGGTCAATTGCCTAGGACTCATATGCTTGCAGCGAGAGTTGGTTATCTCGAGGTAACCGTTTGTTATTTGCATACTTTTCTCTTTAAATCCACTTGTCGTAGGATATGACACACACAATTCATGTGAGATGATTATTAGATCGTGCATGTAGTCATTTGCCTCATAATTTTCAAAGCTCGTATAAAGATCTTATTCATTATCACAGTGAAGATATCCATGTTCATTGCATGATCATGTAAAGTCCCTCCGATCATGTTGACTACTGAACCTAGAACGGTTAGCAAATTTTAAGCACGTAGTCCATCTCCTTTAACCACATGTCGCTTTGGCGTCCGTTCTTAGATCCTCACCCAACCACATACCACTCGGAAATAGGTCTCCATTATTCTTGCCGTCTTGGAAATAGGTACGTCTCGGGCTCGGGAGCTTGTCTTGCCACCACCTATGGGAAGCCTCGCTTTTGCTTAGCTCAGGCTCAAGGCCTCATCAAGTACGAAGGTCGCCAAATGCACCGAATACCAAAATTCCATCCATATCCAAAACCATTAAACCAAAAATCCAATCTACATGCACGCCCTACTTCCCTTTCTTCCCCCGACGATGTAGTAGGCGTGTGATTGATTCCATTGGGATGCCACTTGGATCCCACTACGGTACATAAAGTTACACTCATTAGAGTTATCCTCTAACCCAACTCCACATGACTTTCGGTTGGTAGGTAGTTGATTGTTGTTTTGCATGCTTATTAGCTTACAATACCTTCCATGTTTGGTAAGTTTTATGGTGTATGCTTTCTAGGAGTGTGGAGGTTTGGACGAAGAACATTCTATATCGGTTCGTAGGGTCAAACTGAGTGTTATCGTGAAAATTTTGGGTTCTTCCTCAACCTCCTGGCTTTCTCTTGTTGCGCCCAATGAAGTTTCATGCATGCTTGTTTGTTTTTGAAGAACCTTACATGCCCTCCCGCTTTCATTCTGATAGATTTGTGTTTGATTTGTACCGGTTGGATCTGATTTCATGAGGTAAGCGGACCTAAAACAAACATGTTGAGAGCCCTCGCCATGCAAGGAAGGTTATCCTGTAGAGAACCATCCACATTGGGATAGAGGAAGGAAACCAACAAGAAGTCAAAAGAACAAGAACAATCAAAGAAGACCGCCCATTTCATTAGTCCAATGGACGTTATTTTACTTTCTCCTAAGATATGAAACACATGATTTCGACAAGATGATGAGCAATTTTAATTGAGCTCATAGCATGTTTCATCATAATTGTCAGAGTTCATGTGAATGTCATGTTCAATGTCAAATTAGCATTTTATGAGACTTCTTAAAAGACCGTGTAGGTCCCCCCCCATTACTATATTTATTATTAAACCCGTAATAATTTATGAAAAATGAGCACTTATTTCAATATTATACGAAAATATGTGTTTTTAACATCTATTATTACATCCATACCTAACCAAAAACCATCAAAATTTATGTAACCAATTAAGATCAATAATCAAATTATGCATGCTCACCTCAATGATGTTGGGGGATATTTCACCAAAATCCCACAAATAGCAATACACCCCACCCCTAGGTTTGTGTTTGATTCACCCCACTTGGATAGAGCTTGGATCTCACAACTTTTTAATTTATTGGAGGTGTTTTTATGAATAATTCAACGTCAAATCCGATGTCAAATCCACTTCAAAGAGTAAACTAGATTTAAGTTGTCGAATACATGAATTCCAAGTATAGAATACGTGTATTTGGGTGTCCTTTTGGGCTACAACTTTGTGATATGTAGTCAATTCATCTATTGGGAAGGTGGAAACATAAAAAAAAATTTACAACAATAATATTCATAAATATACCAAACAACACTTGTTCCATCTATGAATATATTGTCAAGGGAACTTACCTAATACTGTAACATGTAAAGAATAAATCATGAGAGTTTTCTTTCATAGTTTAAGCAGCAGTTGCTGCATACCCTAAGTAACCCATGACATTTGGTTAAGTAGTGAGGAATAGTAAAGGTGGAAGGAGCGTGTAACTTGCTAGAAAGTTTTGTCTCGCGTGATTCAAATGGCAAAGGAACATGTAGAATACTCAATGGCAGTATGTGTATCCGGTGATACAAAATGATTGTTCATGTTGAACATGATTGTGTGACATAGATAACAATTGGGTTTTGTTGATATTTACCTCGTGTACGTTACTAACCCTCTTTGTGAATTTGGTTGGATTTTCCTTCTTGGATGGTCCCACCCATCCTCCTGGGCATCAAAGGATACACAAATATGTAAGGAGAATGGAATGGCCTCTGAACAAGAGGATGTGATAAGAAGTGACTAAGCTTGAAAGTAAGCATAGAATTGCTCAAGAAATGCCCAACTTTCTCATATATATTGGAGCGCAATTAAAATGAACCGCCCTCAACCTATTAGGGGGGCGAGTTTTTCCAAAGCCTCGTCATCCATGATGGATGACTTTCCTTAGACACCATAAGGCACGAGCCTTATTGCATCGTGTAGAAATACATAATTGTACTCCAAAAATTGAATATATAAAACATTGTTAGTCAATAATTATTATTTTTATTCTATTTTAGTATTGTTTGTACATGAACATTGTTGATGTTGTACATGTACATTAAAGTGAAATGTTGTCATAGGACATAAAATATGGCCTACATTTTGTGTTCATGTAGATTAGTACTATGTTAATATCATATGGTAATTGTAATAGTGATGTTGTACTCAAAGGAAACTCAAACATGCATCGCGCATACACTAGAAACATTGAATCGGGTTAGAGTTCTACGGTATCTATGCAAACTCATTCATTATGGACGAAGGGCTCTAGTGTAGACAAGCCCTATAAGTTGAGATTTGCTTCATTTCCAGTTGGGTCATGATAGACTAATTTAGGGTCTTTGTGGTAGTGTCATTTCATCATCAATGTTTATAAATAAAAAGCTTCTAAACCATGTAACAAATCAATGCATTTCACCTTCGGGCTAGAGCATGCGCTAATGTAGGCATCGCAAGTCTAGCCAAGCCACAAATCCAAACTATAATTGAATACATGTCTTTACTTATGTGTGTTGAGTACAATGTGTATTGTATATGACGACCTTGCTATAGTTGGTTCCTTTTGCCTTGCTTCAACGGACTCAAGGCCAATACTTTGTTTTCATAACATATGCTAACAACATTCTTCTGATACTATATAATTACTATGTGTTTGACATAAATTGATAGTATCATTGAAAGAAAGCAATGTAACTGCAATAGGATCATATTTTCTTTTTCTTTTTTCTTTTTTCTTTTTTTTTTTTTTTTTTGGGGGAAGACAACTGAAGTTCAACTCATAAAACCAAAAGAACAAAGACATTGATGAACTTGGTTCATGTGCAAGGTTGTTTTGAGAGGTGAGAAAGGGTGGGACTGACATCCATTGGAGAAGAGAGAAGCGCGCCTTACAAAGCACCTCACCGATGCACCAAATTTTTAACATACTCAACCTCAAGAATTGCTTGATTTTCAACACTTCTAAACTCAACAAATTCCATGATGCGATTGTTGTGAGCCATCCTTGCACGAGTGGTGTCATTTCATGCACTATGACGAATTTACTCAATGCTCGAGTTCCATTAACGAAGGGTTTTCCTACAATTAGCCAAGTATTGCAATTTGACTTTACCTTCGAACATTTTGGACTTTCTTGTTGTAATATCAAAAGGTACCAAACATACCAACACTCACAACATCTTGGATACCTAGTTGTTTGACCATCTTTTTTGCCAACCATGAGCCCCAACACACTCGAAACATGTTGGAAATTGACCTACTTTACATGCTTTTGTGTCTCTCCTCGTTGTCCTTCCATGGAGTCTCCTATTATTGTGATGTCCTCTTTCTTATATCGTATCATCTTATAATCGGGAAATTTAAGAGACGGTGCCGGAACTCACTAGATACATAAAGTCTTGTTATCTTTTGATAATACTCGTCTCCTATTTCTAGTAGCCCTAGAATAGTTAATTTTGACGTCTTCAATGTTTCCTCTTTATTTGGGGTGAGAATTGAATCGTTACCTACTTGTACAAACGTACCACATCACAAGCTTGCCTTTGATCCATTCCAATTGGATCCCACTACACTCATCCGGGATGTTTGAAACTAAATATGGAGTCAAATCATCTCTAAAGAGCATTATCCGGGTTACGGACTTGAGTTGTCGGTACATGTACTTCTTCAATATACATCATTAATGTATTTAGACATACTTTATAGCCCGTACAAGCGCATTAATTACAATTATTCAACGCACACCTTAATTTAGTTAAATAATAATATAGTATGTTTTATTTGGTGTTTATATTATATGTTATTATGTTGATGTAGTTCGTTGCTTTTTTTAATGTAGTGCAGTAGTTGTTATCAATGTTCTTTTTGTCTCAAACGAACGAACGAGAGAAGAGAGAGATGTTATTATATATGTTTGGTGACCTTGCATATAGAATGATCCCCTTAGTTGGCCTTCAATGGAAGGTGAAAACTTGTTATCTTCAACCATCCTTTTTTTGGAGGGCAGGGGGAAGTAGTATATTTGTCGTAATACTAAGGTTTTATTTTGATTTTCATTTTTAAATAATACCAACAAAACCACCCCCTCTCAAATATTGGATGTACTCTAGACCTCATCAAAGACTGGTGAGAGTGATCAAGGCATTCTGAAGCCATCTATATTTGGTCGTCCACCCAACAAACCCAAATTCGAATTTAAAAAGTAAGCTCCATCACATTGCACATGAAACAAGTCTACCTAATCTTGATACACCGTGTCTACTGTTGGGAAGCACACACGATTTCTACATTATGAAACAATGCAAATTAATAAAGTCGCCTTCATGGATAGTGGTTTTAGTGTCCCAAAAGTCCATGATCTATTCACATTTAAAGCCGTGTCCATAACCTAAATACCAACTCTTATACAATAGTTTCCACATGGGTGGGTTTGTTTACGGCATGAACTTGAACAAGGCCATTATTTTGGGGGATTTTTTCTTCTACCATGCAATATATGGGAATGGATGGTCTTTGGCGGGCTATACCACACGTATACGCATTCAACCATTTTTAGAAGTGGAGACCATCACCCACAATGATAGATTTCATGGTGGGTTTTTAAGAACATTGTAACCCACGAGGCCATTGTAGGTTGTGACGATAGATTATACACACGTAGCGACCCCGTGAGGCCTCATGAACCTTCAATGGTTCATGTACATATCGAGCTTCCGTATCATATCTTAAATTTTGCCATAAGAAGACAATAACGTTATAATAGAAAAGGGGTACACTTGATACAAACATGAGAATCCCATAGAAGAAGGAGAGGACAATGAGGAAACGCATGGGGGGGGGGAGACTTTATGACAACTACTGTAGAGACTAGGACATGGAAACAAACAAAGAAGAAGAGAAGGAAAAGAAAAGGGGTGTATTGGCTATGAAGACATCTTAAATGTCCTTACTCCTATTTCCAACCATTCATGTGGCAACCAAACTTTACTCAAATTTTAGCTTGCTCCAACCAAGTCAAGATCTTGCGATGTAGATATATTCAGTTGATATGGAGCATTTCATACATAATTCGTAAGTGGAGACTTTGTGGATCTCCATGACTATGCCCGCTTGAAAGTTTCTTAGTTATGATAACTATTATTGTGTGCGCCTACCCACACATCCATTTACGTCGACCATATGAGGAGGGCATTTACCCAATGGTTGCAATGCTTTCCTACTTGTCATAGGCTATAAAGTCTGAAATACTCTATTGATCTTGCCTAAACAATTCCCAACGTTTTTTTTATATGTAGTAGTTGTTTTAGTTGGATATTTGTCGAGGACGTGCTATATATATTATGGACCCATGGATTGAAGTAATACAAGGCAATGCACCTTGGAGACTAGTAGGAACGATCGTTTCCGTTCCTTTGAAAACCAACAAAGGTTTTTATGTCTTCAAACCTCCATATCGTTTTGGGAGCATATTTATTGGGTAAAGTAGGGTGTGTGAACCATTTGTTGATGAGGTTTTAGCCATGTTTATCATGGTAAATAATGTAGGCAAAAATTATTAGGTTCATTCCATCATCAAAATTCCTTGTGGATGCACAACATTTCTAATACACAATCTAAGCTTGTGGATGTAATACTTTGGATAATAATATAGATGCGTTGATATATATATATATATATATATATATATATATATACACACACACATACACACACATGCGCATTATCAATCGGGGTTGGAAATCATTTCGTTTGACAAAATCTAGTAGTGTGAAACATACTACGTAGTTCCTCATGCCAAAGCATGATGTACATTAAACCCACAATATTCCCCGTAATCAATTTATCGGGTTAGTTCAGATATCACACCTTCTATATCAAAAAGTCCAAACTACAAGAGATCTTCAACATTTTGAACTTCAACTTACACTAGTGTCACAAACCTTTCTAGAACTACCAAACATCTACATCAAAAATTGGTGTTAGAACCCAAATTTTAATGTAACAATAATACAAATTCTCTGTGCATATTTTTTATATTCTCATGGCTCAAGGATTTGTGATAAGCTCCGATAAATTTGGTACAGAGATGCTGCGGCGCAAAACCTTTCCTTCCAATGGTCGGGGAAAACTGACGGCTAGTTCATTATTAGCCGATGGATTTCGCCTCATGGCCGGTCCAAATTTCCAACCATCGGATGCCAATCCGACAATAAATTCAATCCTCCGGCAATTAGCCAATGGAAATTTTCCCGGAAATGTAGCCGATTCTTCTTGTGAGTTACCGGATTTCAGCCGGAAGAAGTATTCAAATACTGGACAATACCCAGGAAATGGTAACCGATACCCTCCCGGTCGTGAGCATGTTTATCTAAGTGGTCAGGGCTTCGAACGGCAAGTCGAGGGATGCAGGCCAGGTGCCCAGGTCAGGGTTTCGAACGGCAAGTTGGCAACCTGCGGCGCCTCCATCCTCCGCGGCTCCGCATTCACTCTCGTGCGCCGCTCGCTTCGTCATTTGCACGCACTCATTCTAACAAGTGCTCTACTAGATCTTTGGAAGGATGCTGCTAAGTTTCGCTATTTGTATAGCAATCCAGAGCGCTATTTGTCTGGGGCATCAAATGATGCACTTGAGGAAGTACCCTAAACCTTAAACTTTTTGAATTATGCAACCTTTTCATGACCAAATCCAATTGCTTCTATGAAGAATTGGGGGATCCTTGGCCTTCAACCGGTGAAGGCATTGCTAGGTTCAATTCCTGCCAAGGATATTAACTCTTCAAATTTAAAGTTTTGAACATGCCTTTCTTTTCACTTATTCAAGATTTTGTACTAAGAAATGATTTCTAATAACTTTTCATACATTTTTTAAACAATTAGTGCCGATATGAATTCCATTTAATCAGATATTGGCCAATGAAAATATGAAAATGTAGGCAATTGGCCGATTGATTTTACAAAAGACCGGCTCTTGCCGATGTAAATTGGAAAAAATCCGACCCTTTGTATCAACTACCGGCAATTAGCCACTAAGGCTTCAAAAACTTCCCGAACTCTGTTTCCTTCTATCTGTCGAAGACACCCATGATAATATTAGGGAGTCGAGTAAAAACACGGCCCATATATTTAAATTGTTTATGGTTGAGTGATCCTAAGTCGATCTCATTGGCAGGGTAGGGTAGATGATTGGTGCTTATTCCGGGGTCAAGTGAGCTAACAAAAAGGAATTGCTTAGTTGTAATACGGAGTTCTCAACATTTCCGCCTTCCACTAAGGTAGACATGTTTAATTCGGTTGCTTCTCTTAATCGGACACCTATATTGGAGTGGCACGTGGTTAGGCATGGCTCTAGAAGCATATACAAAAACACATGCTCATAATATGGTAACCATTCTAGGCTATATAGTCAACTTAATTGGGAGACCTATATGACCACTTGTTGAGCACGAGATCTTCATCTTGATACATATGAGATATTCATATTTGTATAAAATCCTATAAGGCAAATGACTATGAATACGAATTGGATTTGCTAATCATTTTGTAGAGAGAGAGAGAGGAGAGAGAGAGAGTTCACCTCGATCATAGTCGCAAGCTCATGATAAAGAGAGAGAAAATATCCATGTAATGCACGCTACTCACATGGTTCACAAGTCCCCAACCTAAAGTTCAACTCAACGTGTCTTAAGTAAGTTAGTATATAGGAGGCACTTCAGATGGGAGTGCAAGGGAGAGGGTGCAATGAAATGGAGCAATCCTATTGGTTGAGAGGTGTAAATTGGACCGAAGGCTTTTAGATGAGGGTCCAAGACCAAAAAGAGGCAAAGTGATGTGTCTCCTACATGGTATCATTTTGGAGGGAAACACTGCACCGTTTATGGTATTTAGTGTATTCTATTTGCGAAGGGTCTAATAGTGTACTTTGTATACTCTTTGCCAACATATGTAACTTTTTGAAGTGAATTCATATTTATATTATGACATTTCGCATAGCATATTGGATACTCAAGATGATAGTTTTGTGTTTTAGCATGTAAGAGAAAGATATTCTTGAGAACACTAAATGCCAATGGTCATTTGTGTACACTTTAGTCAATTGGTAGACCATTGTGTAACACAAGCTTAAGCTTACACCTCGTAACACTATCGAACATACTCATGCCAAGATATTAGTACGCGCACTTGAACACCAAGTGTCATGAGGTCACAACTAATGACGAAGTTGTTGATCGTTAGTGTAACCTAGCATACACCTCAAAATAGGGTAAGTGGCACTATTACGCATGTGACACTAAACACCATGACCGGTGTAACGGTCCGAACCCAAAAAATAAAGCGCAAAAGAGAGCTCATGTTCTAGAGAACCATTCTGAAAGGTAGAATCCAAAGGAAAGGTCCGGTTCAAAGGTTCAATTTACCTCAAATTACTTCAAATTGGTCCTTATCTAAGGGTTCTTGAACCGTGGACCCTACCTAAGCTTAAAGCGCCCCCCTAAGTTATCGGGAGCCTGAATGAATGCCCAAAGCCTTGCAGTCAAGGATACACCTGGGTGTGATATCAAATGAAATCCCAAACATAGGAAACGCATGAATTCCCACATGCTTCCCACAAGTGCCATCAAAGCACGACCAAGCTCCCCCAATAAAGCCCATCAATTTGTGAATGGGAATCCAAAGATGCTCACGGCTTCGAATTTCAAAACCCCGTAGTAACATATTCAAACGTAGGTTGCACCGTAGTAGGCAAATTCAACCCCTTAAGTTACTCCCAATCATGTACCCTTAAACTTAAGTGGCCACGGCACCCCGTGTCATCCTTACGTACGCATACCTAACATTAGTTCCTTGGAGTTTGGAATATTCTCAATGTTATTCCATGTCATATTTGACTTGCCCTCGATTTCACTTTGACGCAAGGAAGCGTCAAAAGGCTTACGAAATCCTATTCAATTTGAAGCCTTATTTTGAGAATGTGTGAAGGTTTTACGTCTTAAGATGGGCTCTGAACGGGGTAAGGTCTAAGGTGAGTGGGTCTTAACATAATATTCTAGGATTTGCACTCACTTCTCGTAGTTTAGTGCGAGGTGACCAACAAATCCAAATTGTGACCGTAGGAAACAACTTTCCTTGTGATGTTTGAAGCTCGTTTGATTCTCTCATTCATTGTCAAAGCAAAGATTCTCTGCCTCATTAATTGTCTCCCGAGTTATGTTGACTATTGAGCTTATAATAAGAGTTATTCGTAAAGTCTTGGCTTAGAATGTGAGTTTTCAAAGCTTATGCATAAAGTCACTCAAGTTTTCTTAAGGCTTAAATAACTATTCCTTAAAAAGTGGTGTTGGGCTATTCATAACCAACTTTATAGGCTGACATACTAGAATAGGTGGGCCAAGCTAACCTTGCAAAGGCCGATCCATGATTTAGGGTGATGGTCTTGTGGGCAGACCCTAATTTAGATTTTGGGGATGTTGAAAGATGTCCAAGGAGTTTTACCCAACTTTCAAAACTCAATCTGGCACACGACGTGCTAAAAATATGTTAATATAATATTATCTCGAAGATTAATCAAATCCACAATTTCATTCCTCTTCGATAGACTTTACGTATAACTTGAGTAGAGTTATTCGTAAAGTAAAGTATATGAAACCATGCCATGTTTAGTTCCAAACCTTGAGTTTATGAGAATTAACACAAAGTCACCCGAGTTCTCTTAATGCTTAAATTACTATACACAAAAGTGGTGTTGGGCTATTAAAAACTAGCTTTCTAGCAGGTCCTACGAGGATGGGTGGGCCAAACTAGCCTTGCATAAGCCGATCCGGAATGTAGGACAATAGGTCCCATGTGCATACCCTGTTTTAGATCCTAAAATCCTCTCAAAGTTTGGGAGGTGAAAAAAAGAGATCCCAAAAGTTTCACCCAACTTTCAAAATAGACTCCGATGCATGACAAGCTAACAAGCTATTAATATAAAATTCTCTCAAGAAAATATCAATCCCACGGTTTCTCCCTCGTTCGGGAACTTTACAAAGGACTCTAATGACTTGCATAATTTGACCACATTATCCTGTCTTAATTAAAGATGTGTCTTTTTGTTTGTTAGATCCACACCTAACCATGCACCCAACAAATATAGGCGTTCATTTAAGACGAGTAACCTAATTATGCATGCATAGCTTGATAGAAGTTTGCCACTTGACTAGAACATTTGTTCCTTGAAATGAGGACCATGATCGTTTCTTGACTAACTAAATATGGAGTGAGCTCACAAGTCTTGACAATGTAACGTACCATGTCTAGGCATTATACCCGCCTTTGATCAAATTCTTGGACTAACATGGTGCATGGGGAAATATTTCATCATAGACATGGTTTGAAGTTTGGTCATTGAAAGGCCATTTGTTCAATGAATGTCGCCTACAACAAGCACAATAACTAGCTCAATGGAAACGTGTATTCCATTGGTAAGTCCAAGTCTATCGTGAAAGGTAGGCATAATGCCATTTAGTGTATGAGTACGTGTCCATACTACAAGTCAAAGCATTCATGTCGCTTCACTCCATGTGCATGGGTGGCTTCTAATGAAGTAACCCGTTTATTTAAGAACATGATGTCTTTGTGAAAGGATGGTACCATTGTTTTTCCCTTTCAAAATTTCAAGAGAGGAGCATTGGCTATATCAATGGAGTGACGAAGCCACGCATCGATGATACACAAATTTCATCCAAATTTGGAGATATTCATTCAAAAGTTGACAATCTCATCCAAGTTTTATAACTTTGGGAGATTTTTTTGGTGATCTCGTCCATGAAAAAACATGGGAAAGTACATAATACTTATTTTTAGAATCATAAATTAGCGGTAGATCATCATATTAAAATCGTTGGGTAATTTATTCATTGGCAACCAACCTCAAAAATTACAAACAATAGCAATGTATGAGTCGCATGCAATCATCATGTGCTTGTGAAAGAGATATGCAAATCTACCAATGTGATGGATTTACATACTTTTTTAGTTACGCATGACAAGTTGTCAGTGATGTATAACAATTGGCCAAAACTTATGTGTTTGTAGTGAGATTTGTTTTTGCATAATGCATCCTAGGTAGCTTATGTAAATGTAAATATATGGGGTTTATATGTTGGTTGGGGGGGTGCTTGAATCTTAGGGCAAATATGTTGTATCATGTAGCAATAGGGTTGGGCCTTTTATTCATGGGATCAAAACTAGGCTATAACAATCTTTTACAAAACAAAGAGGTTCATGATTCATCAAGTGTATCAACTTACTTCTCAAGTATTGTCAGTTTGTTTTTCATGTTCTCCAACTTCTACCGACTATATTTACATAACAAAAATTGTGCTGCATTAGCAAATCTACGATAAAACATCTGCAAAAAACGGATTGAAAATTGGACGTCCCTGGTTTAGTTATGGTTATTGAAAGTGCATGTTTGTTGATTTCTTAACTGGATACACATGGCCTCCCAACTGTGTTCACTATTGAGCGTAGAGTAGTTATTAATATTTGAAGACGTAGTCCAGTCTCTTTTAAACATGTGTCTTTACGATCCTCTTTGATCCTCCTTGAACCACATACCAATCAAATCTAGGGGTCCGATTGAGAAAACGAGCAGTCTTAAGACCCATCTACCTTAACCTCTAGGTCAAGCCGGTATGAATCCATTCGTCAACATAAGTAACTACTTTAAGTGAAAAAAATATCTACATTATGACATTTAGAGTAGCACATTGGGATACGTTAGATGATATGATTGTGTTTTAGTATGCAAGGGGAAGATGCATTTGAGCGTACTAATGACAAGTGTCATGTGTGTACATTCTAGTATGCAAGAGGAAGACGTTCTTGAACATACTAATGGCAGGTGTCATTTGTGTACACTTTAGCCAACTTGTAGACCATTGTGTAACATAGGCATCCACTTCATAACACTACTGAACATGCTCATGCCAATATGTTAGTAAGCGCACTCGAATGCCACATGTCATAAGTTGACATTTATATTGAAATTGTCAATCATCAATGTAACCTGACATACACCTCAAAATAGGACAAGTGACACTTTTACGCATGTGACACTAAATATCATAAACAATGTAGTCACTAGTAAGAAAGGTAGGTCTACATGACACGCCGATACGAAGTGTCCAGAATGACATCAGTTGATGTTAGGGGTGCTTCACACTATGGCCGAAGGTCGAGAGGCCGTCGATTTCCACCAATCAAATTGCAAGAAACCAAGAGTTTGGCCTCTCGACCCTTTCACACTATGGCCAAAGTCCAAAGGCCGTCGCAATTTAAAATGATTACTTTTTTAAGAAGGCGACGGACTCTCGAAGGAAGTTTGGGTCGGACGGGAATAGAAACCCAAACTATGGTCGAGAGGCCGTCAGTTTTTTTCATTAAAAACTCAATCATTGACAAGATCTTGGCCATTAGATTGGAGGGGTTGTTTTGAGCAAGGAATAAAGTGGAATGCTCCTTTGGGTTTGGACCTTGGGTTGGGCCTTTGGAGGCTTCACACTATGGCCGTCCAAGTCAAGAGGCCGTGGGAGTTCATGGCCAACGGTTTGGACTTTGGGCTTGGCCTTTGGAGGCTTCACACTATGCATGACCAAAGGCTCCACTTACTATACTTTATTGGCTATTTTCAGCCCATTTCTTTGGACTCCCAACAAAGTTTGGCCACTCAGGGCCGCTTCACACTATGGCCATCCAAGTTGAGAGGCCGTGGGATTGAGTGGCCAAACTTTGTTGAGAGTTCGAAGAAATGGGCTGAAAATAGCCAATAAAATATAGTAAGTGGAGCCTTTGGCCGGGCATAGTGTGAAGCCTCCAAAGGCCAAACCCAAAGTCCAAACCTTTGGCCACAAACTCCCATGGTCTCTCGACTTGGACGGCCATAGTGTGAAGCCTCCAAAGGCCAAGCCCAAAGTCCAAACCCAAAGGAGCACCCCACTTTATTCCTTGCTCAAAATAACCCCTCCAATCTAACGGCCAAGATCTTGTCAATGATTGATTTTTTAATAAAAACAAACCGACGGCCTCTCGACCATAGTTTGGGTTTCTATTCCCGTCCGACCCAAACTTCCTTTGAGAGTCCGTCGCCTCCTTCAAAAAGTAATCATTTTAAATTGCAACAACCTTTGGACTTTGGCCATAGTGTGAAGGGTCGAGAGGCCAAACTCTTGGTTTCTTGCAATTTGATTGGTGGAAATTGACGGCCTCTCGACCTTCGGCCATAGTGTGAAGCGCCCCTCAATCCCACGGCCTCTCGACTTGGACGGCCATAGTGTGAAGCGGCCCTTAGTTAGTTTGGACACTTTGTGTTAGATAAGTGTGTCATGTAGACCCACCTTTCCTAGTAGTAAGTGTGTCTTGCCCTTGATACTCCCACACTTTGCACATATGTACTTAAGATTTCAGTGCATAGGTCGCACTCCTTCTCACGTGGAGGGTAAGAAAACTCCACCAAGCGAGCTTTGGGGATTAAAGTACTTTGGGTGAAACCTTGTTTAACCCATGTTTACTTAACCCTAAGTGTGTTTTACTATGGTAAAAAACAGTGGTTACAGAGTACATTGTATGGAGTTACATTCATCCAGCTAAACACAACCTCGATAAAGTGTAATCTTTACTCAGCACTTAAATTTATGTTAAATTTATTGGCTTTCACTCATCATGTATATTTACTCATCTATGTATGAGAGAGAGAGAGAGAGAGAGAGAGAGAGAAAATTTAAGAGGTATTTTAACCCTAAACCACTGAATTTTAGGGATTCTTCGTCTTTGATTTCAGTGTAAAATATCTCCCAAGGATACTTATCGATAGAAGACCAAAAAATGCCAAGCTTCAGAGTCTTATGCTTGGACCCCAAATCGGAATCAATTTTGGAATTTGGTGTCCCGAACTACGAGGAGTCTTCTCTTTAGCTAGAACCATGAAAGTCGGACTCCATTTGTTTTATGTATAAATTAATAAAATAAATGCTACCATTAAAGGCCCTCCATCTACAACCACTTTCCACTAAGATAAAAAAAGGAAAACGGTGAATGACCATTTATGGTGCAATAGACTATGAGTACACTATTTATTATGCGGACCCAAAATGACTAATTGTAAAAGTGGTGGCCTGAAAGGATACAATGATGGGCCGGATAAATATTGTTTCACACCATTTGGGATTACTTTTGGGTGCCATTGAGTTAATTGTTTTGTGTGCATTTGCATGCAAAGTAGGATATTTTGATACTATCAGGGAGACTCTCATGTACAAGTGGGGGTTTGACTTATTTGACTCTTCAAAAAATAGAAATAAATATCTACATGGAATAAAATTATGAAACAACTTGCATTCCTTGTCATTTCCTCTACTCGATCTCTGAAAAATATTGCACATATTCAAGCCATTTGTTTTTGGCCAAACCAGCTTATGTTTGTTGTTTTCTATTTTTCTGCCTTAGAGCTTGAGGGCCCTTGACCTATGACATAAAAATAATGTGATTGGTTGTGAAGCCAGAGTTGGTCCAAATTCACTTTACAGTAGACCTTGAAGGCATGAGGAATCCATAAAAAAGAAATGAATAAATGAAAAATCTACATGGCATCTTACATGGCAACAAGTGGATAATGTTTCATGATCTATGAGATATTGCGTTACGCCCATGATAAAAGAGGCGGATTTAGCACAAAACTAGGGGTTGTGGCAATTGATTAAATTACCATTGGCTCCAAAAACATTATATGCCATAATGGGCACCCGGACTCAAAAATACATTGTGGTCTCTCAACATGGTTTGATTTCATTTTACACTAAGCTTGAAGTCCCATCAATTGCAAAATCATATTTGTATTTTCCACGGTATGGCCTTTGAATGATTTTCAAGGGCCCTTAGATTTTTGCGGTCATGGCTCTTGGTTTGTGTGTAAGCCCTAAGCGTTGTTTGATTTTGATTGCACACTTCCACCAAACTCCTTGAGGTTTAGTTTCACATTGCTAACCAACACGAACATAGACCCTACAAGAATCCTACCTCCCATGTGTTTTGGAGACAATATTATCATGTGAAATATCAAAACATTGACTTTAAGATATTAAAGTTCCAACTAATATCATGATAATTACATGAGTCTAGTCATTTACTATATAATACGCCACATCGCAACATCACTCATACTAGATATGTTGCAATGTTGGTTGTGAATTGCATTGGAATTGTGCCCCCATTATTCTAGAATCACGGGGGGGGGGGTCACTCCATTGTCAAGTTGAACACCACATGCGGCCAAAAAAAATATGCTTTTGGTAAGTTGCATCACCAAAATGGGTCAAAATTTTATCAACTTTTTTTCATGGGTAGATATACATGGTATCTATTACATAGTAAAAAATGGTAACCAAATTTGATGATATGTTTTTTTAAATAAAAAATACCGTTTCTAACTAGAATGACGCAAAATTGAACTAAAATATTTACTACAAAAATAAAGATGACTAAAAATTTCAAAAAAAATACAAAAGATATTATCAATGGTTATGTATATGTAGAAAAAATATCATAATTTTTAAATTTATCTATTCCATGTAATATAGGGGTAGCAAACTTTGGCCGCACGTGGTGTTCAGCTTGACATGGAGTGAACCCCCCGTGTCTAGAATTCACCCAAATTCAACTTGAGCATTGTGGCTCAAGGCCTTGTACACGCCCTCTTGGCAAACTCATTGACAACTTGACTCCGTGTCCGACCAAAGATATGTCGACACATGGCAAGTTTATAGAATCTTGGGGAAACTTCAAGATGACCAACTATGCACTACATCCATGAAAGTGGTCACCAAGGGTAAAGGTCACCTTTTTCTTCATGGTTGATTTTGAATTGAACTATTGGGTCATGGCATTTAAAGAAAGGGGGGGCATGTAGTAGAAAATGAATCATGTTATGATCGTATTTTGCTAAACAAAGTGTTGTATAAGATTAACACATGCATAACAAGGTGAAAACATGGATCTGAATACTGTTATGTAATTGCATTGGACACAACTAGGTATGAGCTTAAAGTAACAATCTCGTTGTACTCCTTCCTTTGAAAAATTGTGATGTACATTGCCAAACATTTACAAAGGTGGGATGACATCATTGTTGGAATAACCATCCCGGTCCTTGGGGTTTAATTTTAATTTTAAATCAAAAGTAAAAGACTTAAAACCAAGCAATTGTATTCAATTTGACATTGATAAGGCCAATTTTATTGGGTTCAAAATATAACAGTATTTGGACTTGGTGGGTTATGGTTGGCGTGATATTTATGTAGGGGAAGGTTTCTCTTTGAAGTATACATACAAACCAGACCCCCAAAAGTAGAAGATCAAAGGAACATAGAATACTTGACCCCGACTTGTAGAGAAGGCTAAAGTCCAAGAAGATCAACATCTTTATTCATTTTATATGGTTTCTATGTCTTGTTAATGAATTACATTGTTCGTATGTCAACACAACCCTCCACCAAAAGGTGGTAGTAGCTCACAACGAACATATTCTTCATTCGTGCTTGCTTCCTCAAGGAGCCGACCATATATTTTTTAATAAATTAATTTTCTCGATAAGGATGGTTTCATTATTTAAGTATTGAAGCCCATCAAATTGAGAGCCCTTGAAGGTGCTTCATTTTAAAGCGTATTTGCCTTGATGAGCACATGTTTCATTATTTAGGGATCAAATCCCAAAAACTTCAAGTCCAAAAAACCCTCCAATTAGTTTTGGACCCAACTTTAGACCAGGTTTGGGATTTGGTTTCCCAATAAAACAAAGAGGAGTTTTTGTCCCCCCACATGCCCTTGTATATTGTCCTTGGGTCCAGTTTCATGCAGTTGACCGGAAAAAAAACTCTTAGTATTGAAGTTGCTTTGGTCTTGGCTCTAAATTCCAAAATAAGACAAGTTTTATTGGGTTCGGTCTTCTTTAAGGTATGTGCATGTTAGTTGGTTACTTGTCTTAAGCGGACCCTTATATTTGATTGGTGTGTGTTTTGGTGAAATTCAAAGAACGAATGCCATAAAGACACATGTTCAAAAAACATTTGACTGCAACTTCAAATTTATCAATTACTCCACACTCCACCGCAAACACAATGGGGAGCACATGTATATTTAAGAAATCAACAAAACACGCACTTTAGATAACCGTAAACTAAATAAGGGGAGGTCTGATTTTGAATTCGATTTTCGTTGATGCTTCGTAATAGATTTACAAATGCAACACTATTTTTTGTTGTGTAAATCTATTCAATAAAAGTTAGAGAACATGAAAACAAACCGAATAACACCCACATACCCCAAGGTCAAGATTGGGTTCAAAAAAAGCCAATTTATGCTTCTCGGCGGGTTTGAAGGGTTGTCGTTGACTAGACATACTGCTTACTACACAATACTCTACAAGTTTCAACAATCATAGCAAACTATTTGTGTTAATAGTTCAAGATGTTTTGTTGACAAAGTCTTTTAGGTCTATATACTATTCAAGAACCTTCGTATCTAGGTAAAATTGTCCAAGTATCAATCTAGTATTAGGATGGTAATTCTCAATGTTGGTTTGGTATACAAGTGATTGCATGGTATCGTTAATGAACATTATGAATGGTATAAAAGAACATGTATATGTTGAGATTCATCGATATAACACCACTCAAATATTGACATTTTATAGGTATGTCAAGGTGAGAGAATCTTTGTTTACCGAAGCTATTATTTGGGTCAACACTGTTCTAAACCATATTGATGGTAGGGAGGCTTTGCCTAGGTATGAAGGGTTTTTGCATGGTGTTTAGATCTGAATGGTATTGAGAAGGACAATATCATCAAATACCCACTTCATGCTGGTATCAAAAAATGTAGAATCCTCGATATAGATACAAAAGAAGAAGAACTCCAACCTCTAACAGGAGGCTGGAGTGAATAGAGTGTTTGTTTGTAAGACATTCTTGCCCATGCCCTAAAGAGGACAACGATGTTAGACGTAGAACTACTCCACCCTTTGCATGGAGTAGACACTTAATTAGTAGCCGGTACCTATTAACTATGACCAATATCATGTGACCATGTCCATTGGATGTGGCACGAGAATATCGAATCTTTATAAATATAATATAGCGGTACGTTTTTGGTAATATGTGGGTACCGTGTCTTTAGCTTTGTGTTGGTTGGGAGTGACTGTGAATTCCATATCATATGGTCCAAGTTTGATCCCTATGGAGCTTGTTCGAGTGGATGTGTTTATAAATGACATGGTGTCACTATGTGAATATGGACTAGAAATGCAGTTTCAACCAACGACCTATCCCAAAGCAACTGTTAATTGAGCTAACTATCAACTTATGGTTGTGTTTTTAATAAATTATGTCGGATATGGGGAGTTTGTGATGGGTTGTTTGTTTGCAACATGTGACGAGGGTGCAACAATGGATGTTCGTGTTTCTAAGGGGTTGTTTACATCATGGACCATGAAGTTGTACCTTGTTCCCCTAAAATGTGTGATTGGCCATTGAATTTATCTTGGGACCACTTCAATTTACATCAAGGGAAAAAATGTAAGAGTGCCCATGAAACTTGAGGTCCCTAAAAGGCTTATTTTAGGCATGCATTATCCACTGTCACGATCGAACGGATTTTGTGGTGAGATAGGCCAAAAGAGGTTCTCTCACTACAAAAGTCAAAGGACCATAGTAGATAAATTATATTTTTTCCCTTCCAAATGTTACTGTACTTAAGAGGGAAGAAGATAAAACAAGATTTTCTTCCCCAAAACTATTTTTTTGGGCATGTATTAAAAAGATATGCACATCCACATTTTTGGTGCATGGTCACTCCTCTTGGTCCATGTTTGGTTTACACCTAGTGAGGGGCCCAAAGGCTTTTAAATTTTCATTTTTCATAAATTTGACCATGGAAATGTGACCATGAAGTGTGATCATGGAAAAAGGCCATATGACATGGGACAACTTCATGCTCCATGATGTAAACAACCCCTAAGGTTTTCCTTTTCAATTTATGATCTAAGACGGGTCTTGGAGGTTTATGATAGATTGTCGGTTTTCTAGGCTTTGATTATGAACTAGTATGGAATGAGGCGATTGTGTTGATTTGTTTAAATGTACTCGTGATTTTTGTGACATGGAATTATAGTTTAGTTTCCAAGCTTTTCATTGATGGGAATATAGATACCCAATTGTGCGTATGTGACACGGGTTGAAATTGCAATGTTCACTCAAAGAGTAAATTGGAATCATCTGGGTAACATCATCTCATTATATATATTCGTGTCATGGTGAACTCAATCGGGCACTAGAATTTAAGTGGCGTGGGGTTAGGTGAGGATCTAAGAGCGGACACCCAAAACACACGTGTTTGAAAGAGATGGGACCATGTGGTTAAAATTTGTTAACCATTCAAGGCTCAATAGTTAGCATAATTGGGAAGGTCTATCTAGTTGTTTTACGGCTCTGACACTTTTGACTTTTGAAAAACCATACATTGGAGTTCAAAAAATTCCATATACATTTGTGGATCCAAAAAAATTCCTAATATTCAAATCCAAGTTGAGAATCATGGCCCCCAAAATAATTAAATAAAATCAACCATTTAAGACATGCTTACCTTGGGTACCCACCAAAGCAAACCCAAAACCCAAAACTACAAACCAAGTGGAAAACCAAACCCCTCGTACTTAGGGTGGGTTAACAATAGGATTTGGGTCCAAAAATCTTGGGGTACAAAATACCCCTTAATGGACCTTACTTTTGGACTCAATATTGGACCCAACCTTGATGATTGGTTCTTAAATCAAGAAGAGTATTTTCTTGAGTGCAGATCACTGACATTGGGCATGAAAGTGATACCACATGGGCGCCACTTCATTTTTTCATACCTTAGACAAGGATCCTATTGTAAACTCCCTGGGTCCAAAATGTTGCTCCCAACCAATAGGAGTGCTTGTTTTTGGAGTTTCTTTGGGCTTGGACCCTAGTAATTTTGAATCCAAAAGTTACTTTTAAACTCAAGATCAAACTCGAGCTTGAAATTTGGTTCCTTGAGTTGGGGTCCACACAATATGACACGAGTGTGATGCTACACGAGCGCCACTTTGATTTTTCATATCTTGGACAAGGACCTTAGTGTAAACTCCTTGGGTCTAAAAAATTGCTCTGAACTAGTCGTGTTTGGAGTTTCTTTAGTCTTGAACTCTAGAAACTTGGTTTCCAAAACTTGCTTCCAGAGTCAAGATTGGATCCAAGCCTGGAAGTCGGTTTCTCGAATTGGGAGGAGTATTTTTTTGAGTTGGGACCAACACAATATGGTGGGTAAGTGATGCAACATGATGCCACTTCGTTCTTCTAGTGCCTTGGACTTGGACCCTAGTGCAAACTCCTTGGGTCCGAAATTTGGCTCCCAACCAATAGGAACGCTCGATTTTGGAGTTTTCTTTGGTCTTGGTTTTAGTGTAAACTCACCCTTGAGCACCCAAAACCCAAAACCAAACCCAACACCCAAAACCCAAAACCCAAGAAACAAGAAAACCTAAAAGAAAGAGAAGAGAAGAAGCAAGTTAGGTGAGAGAGAAGTTTGTTGATGTGTGTTGGTTGTTGGGGTTTGGCAGCGATGGCGATGGAGTCCAGCAAGTCACCCCATCTCTACAGCATCCTCATCCCCACTTACAACGAGCGCCTCAACATCGCCCTCATCTGCTACCTCCTCTTCAAACACTTGAAGTCGGTATCCTATCCATCTTTCCTTCTTTTCTATGCCATTCATTTCTATGCCTCTCTTTCTTTTCATGCTGCTGGACACTTTCTGGTTTTTAGGGTGGTTGAGGCGATGCCAAAAAAAAATTGTTTGGGTGAAGATTTCTCCCTCTGAAATCTGTGGACAGCTCTCTGACAGGAATGGTTGTCACCATCTTTATGCGTTCATTGTATCTTTGATGTTGATGTTGGTGATGATGATGTGGATGGATCGTCGGTCATGGCAGTTCGGATTTTAAGTTGAGGCTGTTGGAAACCTTCCAGTAAAGACTGTTTGACTTTTGTTTTGTTTTTTTCTGTTTTGTTTTGAAATTGGTAGCCATATCTTTGATCGGAGCAGTTATCCGCAGATGTCTCACAATGAGGATGAGATGAAGATTTTTTATTTTGAAATGTGATACGGCTGTCTGTCTCCACGGAATTAGGTTTCATTTTTTTTTCATTTTCAATGTGTCGTCTGGATTGATTCTCCATTGGCCACACGATCGCTCAGACCATTTGAGCACTGCAACCGCACCTACACAATATTGGATTCACAATGTGTTACCATTGGAACTGTTGAGATTTATGTTTTACCTAAGAAATATTTCTGTGCTCCATTCGTATGTGGTGGGAGCGATCTGAGTGATCGGTGTGGGGAGTGTGACCTTGGAAGATTTCCAGTTTGAATTGGCATACTAGAAACTTAGACTAAATTACCTTATTGGATGTTTCCATGTGCATTAATTTAGGTTGAAAAATCCCAAATTCTGAGCATTTTATGTACTTGGCAGTTGGTGTTTCTGGGTGTTTTTTTTTGTTGTGTTGATATAATTTTGAGAATGTTGGAGATTCTCAACTGAGTATCCTAATGCTACTGCGATGCTCAAGTAATCAGGAATGATTTAATGTTACCTCGATATTATTCAGGAGTTATCTAACATCCATCTTGTTGTAATTTTGTGCTGTGTCCACAGAGATTACAACTTTGAGATAATTGTGATTGATGATGCGAGTCCTGATGGAACGCAAGATACTGTTAAGAAGCTGCAGTCCATATATGGGGAAGACCGAATTGTATGTTTCCTCCCTTGACAACGTCAAGAATTGTACTTCTGAGTTTCGAATGCATGTGATGGCCTTTACTTACATTCATTTTTCTTCTTCATGTTACAGTCACTCCTTGAATCTGGCCACAATCCTCCGAAAATTATAGTTCTCTGCTCATTGAATGTGCAATAATTGATCCTCTCTTTGCTCCTGGGTGGATGCAGTTGTTGAGACCACGAGCTGCCAAATTGGGATTAGGTTTGTAACAAATGAGCTTATCTTTTTCTTTCCACATTTCAAAGAAAGTGAGTGCTGTGGGGCAGTTTTAATTTCTGCTAAGTTGATTATCCAGAATGTCAAATCCTGAATTTGTTCAATGATTATTGGTAGGTTGATTTTTTGCAGCTGAGCTGTTGGGCACCTGATTTTAACCCCCAAACAAGAGGCCCAGCTTGGGCCTCACATTATGTTCGATATTTGAAGCTGCAAGTGTTTGGGGGTTAAGTAGTCTAATGTCAAGCTTCATATACGCAATCTATTCAATTTGTGGGATCCTTCTTGTGAGAGAATTTACTATCAAGAGCTTGTTAGCTTGTCTGTTGGAGCCTTATCTAAAAAGTTGGGTGAAATTCCTTGGACCTCCTCTTGGCATTCCAAATAGGGTTTGCCCATAGGACCCACCTCTTTAAACCCCATATCGGCCTATCCAAGGCTAGATTGGCGCATCCATTCTAGTATGACAATCTAGAACACCGCTTTTAATAGCCCGACACCACTCTTTGAGCATGTTAATTCAAGCCTTAAAAGAAAACTTGGGTGACTTTCTGGATACGCTCTCAAACTCATGTTTTAGCCAACTCAATGGGAGTTTGATACCAAGACTTCACACATAACTCTATTGTTCATAAAAATCATTTGCCAGAATTGTGTTTAATATGTATTTGATTCAAACCCTGCAGGGACTGCGTATGTGCATGGTTTGAAGCATGCATCTGGTGACTTTGTGGTTATTATGGATGCTGATCTCTCACATCATGTGAGCAAACTGGCTAGCCCCTTCTTTGAGATTCAGCCCAAATGTTAAATTTTCTTTTTGGATTGTCAAATCAAGTTAGAGCAAGGAGAATTTTAACAGGGTTTACAATTTCTGGTTGTGATTGAACTAATTTGTCATGATATTGTGGTATACTGCAGCCCAAGTACTTGCCGAATTTCATCAGGTACGCTTATGATTTGCTGACCCCTTTTCAAGAATGTTTGCAACTTGTTCCATCCTGTTGTTTTGCATTGTGCCAAGGGGTTGGGTAGACATGGATTTGCACTTCTCAGTTGAGAAATGATTGATATAAAGAAAAACTTTGTTCACAATTTTGAACATGAATGTGGCTTTCTTATAGGAAGCAGCTTGAAACAAATGCCGACATTGTTACAGGCACACGGTATGTACAAGGAGGTGGAGTTCATGGTTGGGATTTGCGGCGCAAGCTCACTAGCCGAGGTGCAAATGTTTTAGCACACACGTTGCTGTGGCCTAATGTCTCTGATTTGACTGGCTCTTTCAGGTGATTAGAATTCTACTGCCAACTTGTTTGTGTAGTTACTTAAGGTAAACATTTATTATTTGGATACTTTTCTCTCTGCATCCACTTCTCATAGGACATGAAACATGCAATTAGTGCGAGCTGATTAGCAAATTCAAATTGTGCCAATACCCATTTGCCTCACAATTTTCAGAGTTCAATATTTTATTCAAAGCCAAGATCTCCATGCTCATTCAGTGGTCGTGTAGGTCCCCCCAATCATGTTCACTATTGAGCCTAGGATTGGTTACCAAATTTTGAGCATGTAGTCCAATCTCTTTTAAACATGTCTTTTTGGAGTTCGTTTTTAGATCCACACCTAACCATATACCACTGAAGTATAGATGTCTAAATTATTGCTATGTTGGATTTAGGCACGTCTACCTTACAGGCTAATTCTTTAACAACATCTGAGATTCTGAATGGCTTGCTTTTTTTTCCATTAGAACACTCCTACATGGGATATATTCCTGGATCGTAGAGGGTGCTCTATTTTGTCTTTACTAATGCCATAATGTACTTGTTGGATTTAAATGGTCCGAGCCAATCTAAGAATGACACATGGGCAAAATCTGAAGGAGTCATAATTAATTTATGTTGAAATAGAGTGTCCTCTACGATATTAAGATGTATCAGTATGTAATCCATCTCCTTACCCAGACAAGGTGGGTGAGTGTTCTTTAGATTTACTTTGGTGGATGTTTTGAAGCTTATTGCAATCCATGTTACAGGCTGTACAAGAAAGAAGTGCTTGAGCAGGTTGTACAAACATGTGTAAGTAAGGGGTACGTCTTTCAAATGGAACTCATTGTGCGAGCCACTCGTATGGGATGCCGAATTGAAGAGGTTTGTCCTAACCTTCTGTTTTCTAGAGGCTGGGTTTATACTTCGCTTGTGTAATTAGGATATTTTTTTCTGTGTATTAGGGTAGAGGTACTGCAAAGAGTAAGAATCCGACATGCTGGATTCTATCACTAGATGTAGTTTAAATGGAAGAATTGAATTTTGAAGCAACACATTTGGAGCTACCAGGGCAGTGAGGCTAGTTCATCACTAATTCGTTGTTTTCTCTAAAATTTGGAAACATCCTAAATATTGGAGCCATGACAATGAAAATTTGGAAACCTTTGACCTAGGAGCAACAAATAATTATTCTATCTCCATCATATTTACAGAATTGCCCTATTTCAACATATCTTTGGATTCATGATGAAATTCTTGTAAATTTTCAAATTTGTTTCCCAAAATGTTATCATCCAAATGACTGCATATCTCATCACTCCAGTGACGAACTAGCCTCACTGCTACAGTATTGAAGATGGCCCATGTTTTAACTTCAATTGTTTCAACTTCTTTTTGCAGGTCCCAATCACATTTGTGGACAGGGTTTATGGCACATCAAAGCTTGGGGGCACAGAGATTGTGCAGTACCTCAAAGGCCTCTTATGGCTGTTTTTAACGACTTAGATTTATGCTTGTAGGCGAACATATAGAGTTCAACTTCAACACCCTCAGGTTTCAAAGGGCTGGTTCTGATACATGGTTAGTGTACATAACAGGAAATTGAATGTGACTGCAAGAAATTTGCAGTTTTGTTTTCAAAGTAGGAACTTACGCTGCTGTTCTCTATTTGCAAAATTTTGTTGGTGTAAGGACAGAGTATTATGGAATGGCAAAGTGATATTTGTGGACAACTTCACTCATTCCCATGTGTCTCCTGGAGTGTTACTTGATAGCATTTGGGAAATGGCAATTATGTAAAAGTAATACAAATGAATATAATTCTCTACTTCATTTTTGTATTCTAAGTAATGTGGTCGTGTCTACATTCCAAAATCTAGATCACAGGGCGGTCATGGCATAATCAAGAATAATAGAAAACCGTTGAGATGTCCAAATCACAAATCTCAAAATAATTTGGTTTCAAGAGGGACTGTAGCCAGTTACAAAGCAGAGGTAGTCAAGTAAGATAGATGTGCTTAATTCAGCTATTGACCTTAATCAGACATGTGTATTTGATTGGTATATGGTCAGGTGAAGCTCCGAGAACATATACCAATTAGTGATTGGACAACGAGCTCAAAATATGATAACTTTTCTATGCTCAAGAGTTGACATAATTGTGGAGGACCTACACAACCATTTAATGAGCTTGAGA
The DNA here is from genome assembly GCA_964035585.1 of Polytrichum formosum. Taxonomy (NCBI): domain Eukaryota; kingdom Viridiplantae; phylum Streptophyta; class Polytrichopsida; order Polytrichales; family Polytrichaceae; genus Polytrichum; species Polytrichum formosum. Next base: position 1,908,585 of record OZ037939.1, read on the forward strand.
ATCTTCAATTTGACAACGAATAGGATGTTCATATAAGCTCCAAAAGTTATGAAGAAAGTGACTATAGTCCAGATCCGGATTTGCTAAACCTTCTACTAATTGCATGTTTCATATCCTGAAAGAAATGGGCTACTTGGAAAATGTAACCGTTTAGGACCCATCTACCTTAGTGGAAGAGCTTCCTTGCTTTCAAAAGGAGAGAATGTTTCAGGAGAAATTTTGAGTTTGGAGTCGAGCCTAAGGGTGCAACTTGCAGGAGTCTTATGCAAAGTTTTTAATTAAATGTATGGAAGCTGAAAACACACGCTGAATCCAAATAGTACGACTAGGAGAGTGCATGTCAATGGAATGACTTAACCATCCAAGTAGATTCCAGAAAATGGCTGTCATAGGTAGTATGAAAGTCAATGTAAAGCCCAACAAAGCGAGAGATGCAAGGGTAGGAAGTCCAATTAGAGTCCAATTTGTAGGTTCAAGAGAGGAAAACACCCTAATTTGTACCCATGTGATCAAACAAAGACGAGGTCAATTTACGGACATATGCAAAGGTGTTCACATGTGTATACAACTTGTTATCACTATTTGTTATTGAAAATAGGAAGAGCTTACAAAAAAACGACAAGATACAAAGATTTCTTACGTTCTAGATAGAGTCCAATTAGAGTCCAATTTGTAGGTTCAAGAGAGGAAAACACCCTAATTTGTACCCATGTGATCAAACAAAGACGAGGTCAATTTACGGACATATGCAAAGGTGTTCACATGTGTATACAACTTGTTATCACTATTTGTTATTGAAAATAGGAAGAGCTTACAAAAAAACGACAAGATACAAAGATTTCTTACGTTCTAGATAGGAGCATGCAACACCTTATTGAGAGCCATCTCGAAGACATGATTACTCATGAAAAATACACACTGATGCAAGCTCAATGGATTTCCGTATACAAGCCCCGTAAAATTGAAATTGCTGGGTCTTGAAACAATTGAGGCCTTCGCCATGAAGGAGAAGCTCAAAAACTCCAGAATTTGCCAAGTGCAAAGTTGATACATGGTTCCATGAATATTCCATGGTTTGGTGGCAAGCTCGGGATCTACTGCGACTCTCGCATCATTGGATTGGCATTAAGTCTCCACCTCAACCTTTGAGTGCAATCCTTTTGTGAGTTGAACCGTCACGGATGTTGTTGCAGTAATGTTCGACTCGATGTTGTTGTACGCAAAAATTGACATGGTTGGTGTCAAATGTCAGCTAAACTTATTGCAAAAGAAAATAATCTGCACCTTTCTCATTTTAGAATTAGATTTGGTCGTGATGAGAGGGTAAGCAAGTGTGCTGTAGACTCCATTATTGTCGCTTCAAGATGTAGTATGTGGCTCTTGTGTATAAGCCGCCGTGGACCACTTTTTGCCATCTCTCATAATTGGATGTCGAGAGCTTAGATCTTCAAGTTTTACCAACCGATTGCATTCTCAAAATGATTCGTAAGGAAGACACACCCACTTGACGAGGTTTGTGTGCAGATGCTCTCAAATCTCCACTTTCATTTGATCTTCGTGGCTCATCTGAAGATAACTTATCACACTCCAATTCGTTTGACATTTTTGTAGAATTTGCAATTGTGTGAAACAAGGCGATGTGAATTGCCACTAGAGATGTACTCAGTAGATGAGAGCACATTATATGATTCTATTCAAAATTAGAAGTAATGTTATTGGCAAGTTTGTTACTTATGAAAGGACAATTATATGAGGGAAATACATCTTTGTTGAGTTATATGTAGAAATTGAGAGCGAGTTACTAAGTATAAGTGATATAAACTGTTGTAGCATAATGTAAATAGGAGAGACTTCCTACAAGTAAAGGTGGTGAACCAAAAAGTTGAATTAATGAAGTTAACATCTAATATATAGGTGGAACTAACATGGGTCCAAGACCCCGGGTCTTCCCCTAAGTCACCATGGACACTTCTGATCAACACATTGAATATTTGTTATAAGACAAAAGTAGTACAAAATAAATTAATCACCCACATTGATTCTATAAAAACACAATCAATGTGGCCCACGTTAATTTTCTACTAAAAATTTGGGGTGGGCTAAAAATTAATGTGGTCCACATTAATTCGCATTGTGAAAATTAGCATGGGGTCTAGAAAATCAATGTAGCCCACAATATAAAGTCTAGGAAGCCAAATGACTAATTCCCTAGAGTAATATTGTCTCCCTCTTTAATATGACATGTTCAGTCGCACAAGAAAGTGTCATATTATCTAAATGTCATATTCTACATAATATGACATTTTGGCCTCAAATGTCGTACTATTGAGGTTTTTCAAGAAAATGGCCTATTTCAAGTTAAAATGTCATTTTATATACACAATGAAGATACATAGATATGAAAGAACATTTTTTTTGAAGAAATATGCTCACAATGTCACACAGTTTGGAGTTAACAACTATATATAGTCCCATGATGTTTTCTTCATCATATCCCACACTAAGAATGTAATCCTAATGATGTTTGTTGGTGTTGGAAAGAGACATCTTGTTCAAATTATTCATAAAAGACTGCATGTTCATCACATCTACAACTGAAACTCTGAAGGATGCTCAACTACAAAATTTGATAGTATTTGGGCATATGATATGGGCTTGAGGAAGATTGACTATTAGTGTTGGTTGGTCATCCCACATCATTGCCCTCCATTGGCTCGTCATTCAATTGGAAACCCAAGTGGGTTTCTCTACCCCATGCCAAATCCACCAACTCACTCATGATGTGCTCTACATCAACAATTTCCTCTCCTGCCAAATGCATATATTCTTTAATAGGCATTTCTTCACTTCCAAGATTCAGAGAGGAAATAAGACTTGCCAATTTATTTGATGTGTCATTCATTCTCAATTTCTCATGTTCATCATCCATGGCAAAATTTGCACTCCAGTCTATAGGTAAAATCTTGGACATCCTCCAACTATTTTGTATGATTTAGGGATTCATCTCTCTCCACACTTGAGAGCACCACATAATAGCTTGCCTTACATAGTCATTATTTTCCTCAAGTCTTGGCGAGTAGTAGAAGAATCAAACTAAGACGTAACCCATTCCAAAAGCTTCTTCGTATATTGAACTTTGAGTGAAGCAATTATTCTTTGATCCAAGGGTTGTACCACACTTGTAACACTAAGTGGTAAGAAAGCAATAGTAATATTGTTGAACTGCAAGGTTGAAAAACCAAATGATCCCCCCTACCAACATGCGTAAGGGAATGAGTAGCATAATTGACCATAATTAAAAGTACCTTCCGCTTTTGAGATTTGAAATGTGCATTAAGGCTCATCATTTAACTCTCAAACACATATGATGTCATCTAGAGTGCTTGGTTTGCAAACCACTCACATAATTTGTTGGCCACACCTTCCAAAGCATCTTGGGCGTAGAGTTTTATAACTAATCACATGTTTCAATTTGTCAATGCATGTCGTGTTTATACCAAGAGCAAGAGTGAGATGGTCCTTATGAGTTTTGTGCCCATGAACTTTTCCATGTGCTAGTGTCTTGTTTGGTTGGGCAGGATAAAATGAACCGGTCTCATCCATATTGTAAACATCTTCTGGTGCATAACACGCAATTAAAAGCGACATTTTGGTCATGGCATGAGCCACACCAACACCACTTGCATCACCACTTTCACCATGTACAATCACCCTACATGACATGAGGTTTAAGGTAAACGATTCTGTAAATGACACTTTTAGTTGTGTATCCACTTCTCATAGGATAAGAAATACACATCTATCATAGGTAAAAAGCAAGTTCAATGCATATAATTAAAAAAGTGGCACGTGGCATATTTTTATTATTTAGAACCTCTACAAAATCCCAACTCGGATTGCACCAATGCAATAAAACAACCTCCTTCTCTTCTATACTCAAGTCTATTCTTTTTCTCTTTAAAGGCTCCATCCTGCAAGAGTAGAATGAGAGTAGCTTAAGAAGCTAGCGTACATACTTCGAAGTGTTTAAACTTGCCAGATTGGAAGCCTTACCGTGTTTATTGCCAATGCATTGCTGAAAACCAACAAGGAGCTCAAATACTACAGTTGCCAAAAACCAATGAAGACAGCACAGAATCATCGAAATTCTTGACATTATAACCAAGAAAATCACAACATGTAACTGCCTGGACTTGGAAACAATAGGATCTTGACCATCGACTATGCTCCAAAATCTCCCTAAACCCTAAACCCTTCAACCTCCACCCAAACCCAAAGACTCAAAAGTGCAACGTTTTTTTTGAAACTAAGGTCTACAAGAGTTATCTTGAGTTCACCATTGATGAATTCACCATGTACTCCCTGATCCCAAGGCAGATCTTGTTGTCGGCCCTATCACATGTGCCCATTAATTACCTCTAGTCAAATCAGGCCTAGAAATTGTCATATTATGAGTGTCGTAGTCCTAATATCGGGGTAAATGAACACTGGAAAGTTTAGTCGACAAGAAATGCATTGTATAATTGAGGTGTCATATTATCGAGTGTTGTATCATTGGGGTTAGACTGTATAAAGGTTAATATGAACTTGATGTTCAAACTGAAAGAAAGACCATCAAGTTAGACCATCAAGTTCATATCAACCTCTATAATACTCTAGAGAATTAGCCGTTTGCCAAACATTATTCAGATCCATAACAGTGTTCGGCGGGACTGACAATATTCTGCAGAATATTCCACAATTCAGGCTGAATGTGAAGAATATTCCACAGAATATTGTCAGTCCCACTGAACACTGTTATGGATCTGAATAATGTTATGTGACTTCCTAGACTTTAAATTTTATTTTATTTTATCTTATTTCATTTACATGGGTGGCTAACCTTCAGCTGGAATGTCGCATCATCTTGATCGGGTTCCATCCCGAAATGGAACCTTCAGAATGTCATGTGAAAACCTGACTAGGAGAAAACTTGTCCATTCCAGCCGCCCTTGCAACCAGCTAATACAAGCTAACACTTCCTATCAATTTAAGAAACATATTCATTTCATTGCTACACAAATGTGCATTTTGTAGCGGACGCAACGAGCCACGATTACTGACCCTCTAAATTTGCTGGTTGACAATCACGGATGCCATGCAACCTCACATACATTTTTGGGTGGGGAGGATACATTTTTGAGGATGTTGAGGACCAGATCGAGGGTCAAAATAGGTCTCTCAATTTCACATGACCACATCTTGCTCAAAATCAAGAAATGTTCAGCAATTGTGTATCACCTCCAAAAACTTGATCAGAAATATGTATTAAAGGTAATCCCAATAGACATTAACAGAGTGATCGCTCCAAGATTATGTTATGTTTGCAACTTTCCACCAATCTATATTATTGGTAAGTACAACCAATGATGAATGCTTACCTAACTTCTCATAATCAGATAAACTTAAACTTGAAACCAGAAAAGGTTGAGTGGGATATTGAGTTTGCACCTTTTCTTTAACCCTTTCTTTGCAAGCAGATTTACAAATGTGTACAAACCATTCAAAATGAACCTGGGATTCAACAACTCTGAAAGAGGATAGCTCATCATCTTCAGACATGAAGAAAATTCACAAACAAACCAACATCCTCTACTCAAATCAACTGTACATCATCAACCTTGTCTTGTAGTTAGAATTTCTCATTATCTGCAAAACAGAAGAGAAGAGCAGCAAATAACTGGCTTGCACTTCAACTTATGAAATTATGCGAGGCTTGAATTATAAGGGACGCACAAATTCACCATTCACCGAAGAGGTGACTGGCGTCCTTGCAGTGGTAAGGGCAAACTTATCATGCCACCACTGACAGGTCTAAGGAGATTTACAAGTCTATGTAATACTATTGGGGACTACTGCAACAAAGGCATATCATGGGAACAAATTTCAAGTTGTTCCCCACCACATCTCTGCAGTCAACCCCGGCACCTACCTGCAAAACAGAAGTTTGGTCAGATTCTGCACATTCATAGTGAATTAAAACAGGAGACAATAGAGTTATGCAAAAAGTAACCTTGTCTTTCAAGCAGAATCTTGAAGGCTTGAAGGTTCCATAAAGTAAGACATTTTGGGATTTCTATATTTATTAAGTGCAGCTTTCATTACGGACATAACACGAGGTGACACCACTCATCCTAAAAGAGGAGGGCGATGCCACCTTATGGACCATCTTTTAGATTTAAAAGAACAAGAGGTTACAGCAACTCATCCAAATAGGTAAGAGGACGATGTCTATTTCGGGGGGTTCAAACACAAAAGTTAGCCAAAACTCAGTTTTGCAACAATCCTCTCGTTGAACCATAACTCAGTTTTGCGAAAGGGAATATTCAAATCATGAGCTTTTTTTCAGGAGTATGAACTTTTTTATGAGGATACTGACAACCAAAATCTCATGATCAGAATCCTTCCTTTAGGGGATAACTCTAATACATAAACAGCAATTATACAACTTAATTTTGCAGAAATGCATCTGTTGGAAGACATACTAGGAGCTGACAGGTTTCACATACCTTGTAGGAAGTGGGTGCATCATCTGAACCTGAGAAACAAAGAAGCAAATGCAGATGTCTGGGACATCTTCGGCTTCACAATTGGGTGTGGAAGTCGTTGTCGAGGCTCGCCTAAAAATAATGGAAGGGTGGTTGCTACTACTATTTCCTCCATGCAGGGGAACTGGCTGCAGATGCAATGTCATCTAAACCAGCTCTCTCTTTCCCTTCCTCCTAAAACTCAACTCTTGTGTTGGAAAACACAAGGTTCTGTCTGAGACACTCACTTCTTTGGAGATAACTAAGTCACTTGTGATGATGATGATGAAGTACATGTTGTTTATGCCTCCCATCTTCCTCCTACCTCTGCAATCTTATGATTAGGGTTCACAGCGTGAAAGAAAGACATCAGGACTTGTGAAAAAACTTTAGGACTTTGACATGACACTGGCATTCTCTCTCAGTGCGGTGTCCTTTTCGCTCCTTTTCATGGCTTCCACAGTGGCCCTGTGTGCAGTATCCATCACGTCCCTATCACCTTCCACATCGCCATTCTTTGTTCGTGTTTTCAAGTCCATGATTCGATTGATCACACCCTGCATAACCGCACTCACCAACTTAGAACAACAAAAGACCTTTCAGGAGTGGAGTTGAGGGTTTAGGGTTCCCAGACCCACAGACACAAGTCAATCCAAAGTCTACAACCTATTTGCACAGCATCCACAATATCAACAAATGTCATCAGAGGGTGGACTTAGATGGAATATCAAGATTTGGAGCTCCCATCTTGTGTGTCCCATGCCATTTCCAGCATCCTCTGTGTTCTCCTCTGTTCAGTACTATTCCCCACTTGATATCACACATTGACCACTCAACGCATTCTCAAAGAATTGAGAGCTCTCAATAGCTTAAGATTAAGTTAAAGCTTATCAGATCCAGGAATCAAGCTCCGAAATGTTGTAAGTTTAACCTCTCAACTCGAGCTCTGGTGAAAGGGGGCCTTAGAGTTACATTCTCAATACAGAGCAATCAGAAGGAAGCAATCCAAAACCAGAATGAAATAGAAGATTAATCACATTCGGCAACAGGCTAAATGGCGGCAAGCCATATGACCACTCACATCATCACGACTCAAGCAAGTTGTTGTATATCATCATCAATTGTACAAAGACCTCGATTTGATCGCACACATAGGAAACCAGGAGAGATTGAGTCAAGACAAAACCCTGAAGATGTGGTTGAGTCACTAATACATACCTGCAACGAAATGTCGAATGCATCTCTAAAATCCCCAATAGGACTGGACCGTGGATCGGAGTACACAATCGCAGGAATGGTTTGGATGACGACCTCCCGCATGTTCCGGATCTCTTTCTCCGAATACTTGAGGAGGGCCTCTTCGATGCTCGTAGTGTTCACATTGATGTATACAGAGTAAGATGAGTGATTGGCAGGCAAGTGCCAAACATACTGAGAGTAGGCAGCAAATTCATGGAAAAACACAGGGATGCAACCTGCAAGCATGGAGTCAAAAGTGGATCGCCGGGTATATGAGTCTCCTGTAGGTTGCAAGCAAAACACAGAATGCTCAAAGACCTCCATCACATTCTCCGGGTAAGAACAAATGCGATTGTGATCATCACTGCAATTGAGCAACCTGCAGTAAGATGAGCCGATGCATTGATGTATGATCTTCCCTCGCACATCCGTGATGTAATTCGGTCTGGGAGCTCCCACAAATGAAAATAAAGATTTTCTCTCCATATTACGCATCCTGGCTTGCCAGTTTTGGATGGATTGTTTTGAAGAAGGATGGAAGTAGGTAGGGTAAGGGACAGCAACATCGTTGTGATGGAATGGGCTTGCTTCGATGGCCAACATCGTCATGTTAAGGCTGGGAGGAAGGACGAAGAGTTTATTACCCCAATCTTTTTCCTCATCAGTCTCTCTTCGAAAATCCCATGTGATGCGTCCCCCAACTAAGAAATGGTCATGGCCATTGAACCTCTTCCACTCCGGCTGTGCTGTAAGCCAATTGAACAACCGTTTTGGCGCTGTGTCTCTCACTGTGATGTTGGCACCCCACAGGTTCATTGAAATCTCGAATCCTGCGTAAAATGGCACAAAAATGGCATCTGCCTGCTTGGAATCATTTGTCAGACACTTGTATCTCCGCATCCGGTTGTGGAAAATCTCCTCCAACATGAATTGGTTGGTTTGGTACCAATCTGAGTCCGAGAACACTCCCGAAGTGTTGTTGAGCTTCGGCCCCAGCCCCCTATTCTTCAGCATTGGACATAAATCCTGCCATAAATTGAGCTTCTTGCATTGCTTCAGTAGATCTGAGTTGAAGTAAGGATCCATCTTGTGCTCGTACACATAACGACCTTCGCACTCATCAACAACCTTTGCCGGAATCGACGACGCTCCCACACTCGCATCATTTCCATCCTTAACAATCTGGTCACCTACTCCATTCACATCCACATCATCACCATCAGATGAGGTTCTCGGCTTCCTGTTCCCCATAAGTTTGGAATCGGCAATGGCACCATCACCACTGACTTGGCCAGAGTTAAGATCCACCAAATTCCCAACAACAGATGAAGTTCTCTCCTTCCGAATACTACGCTCATCAGCATTACCACTACCATAACCACCACCCAAATTGCGCTCCACATCATCTGCCTTCCTGATCCCAAGTTCACCACCGCCAGATCCACCCACACTACCCATAGATCCATCCCCACTCCCATTCCCACCCATTAGTTTTTTTTCTTCCACAACCTCCGCCTGCTTAACCCACCGGCTACCACCAGCCACCTCCGCAATCCGAAGCTCCTCTCGTCGCTCCATCGTCTGTGGCCCATCCAGAGACGGGGAATGCATCATCACCACGGGCACAGTCCGATCCACGGAGAAATGCACCACCGCGAGTGCCCACCAGAAGAGAAGCGTGACGGACACCAACACGCCCCGGAGCTTCATGCGTGGGAACATCATCGTGAAGCTTGGAGATTTCTCCATTACGTACCACACACCAGGATGCGAGATTTCTCCCCCAAAATGCCTCAAAGGTGAGGACTTGGTACCAGCAGTGACAATGCATGCATCCGCATTGCCGCAGCTCGGCAATGGGATGCAATGCAATGGCTATGTGAAGAGAGCTAAGCTAATCCTAGCTGGGCTTTCCCTAAACCCTAGTAAGTTAGTGACACAACAGACAGAAAATAAGGAGTGTGCGGGTGGGACGCTCTGTCTGTCGCCTGGGACTGTGTCCTTGGCAGCCGCAGCCCCTTTGAGTAACTGCCAATCCCGGGTTGCTTTAAGTTAGATCTGAGAGTCCTGGAAAGAAGGACATTTTCACGGCTAGTAGTCTTGATCAGTCGCCTTTTGAGTCCTTCGTCGGCTACGTACTTCTTTTTGAATGCCAGGTGGCGGGTTATCATTAGTCTACTTTGGAAATATGGATTACAAACTAAAGATCGACTTCAATTTTTTTTTAAAAATTGACCTTTTTTTAAAAAAAAATTGTCAAATTAATTTAACCCCAAGTTACTTGCAATGAAATTGTCAAATTAATTTAACCCCAAGTTACTTGCAATGAAATTGTCAACCTCAAACATAACATTACTCAACTGATGAGTTGTGTTCAAGGGCCCCGCAACAGATTCGAGAATAAAGCCTCGAGATGCCAGAATCCCATTGCTTCAAATTGAATATGAAGTCAGGGCAGCTTAACATAACTCATCAGCTGAGTAATCTTATGAACCACGTCCCATGCATTTGGCATAATTTGTATATTACGACATATGGACCATGTAGAGACCACCAACATGGGGATCTCACTATCGGAGGGGCTTTGTTGCCACTAAGCTCCATCCACTAGTGTCCTTGGCATAGCATTGTTTGGAGGTTGCCCAAGTTTGAGTTCAGATATCCATAATTAGAGTATAATTAAAAATGAAGATTCATGGCTATAATCCTCCTTTGATTAATGAGTATCATATTGTAGAAGTTTGTAACTACTATGCCAAGTCTAGTTAAAGGATGTTGTGGAGGACACATGGAATGAAAATTGCAAATTTAGGCACAATTCATACGATTGGAAGTTCCTTACAAAGGGATCAAATCCTCTACTAGGGTGACAACTTTGTTGGCATCATAATGGAAAGGTGTCCAATGAACACACTTCCCTCTCCCAATCTCTATTACCCCCCCCCATTTATGGGAATTCCGAACATCAATGCTCATGAGCTTTATAAAACCTTAAAATTATAAACAATTATGGTAATGATTTGCCTTTTAGTCTCAAGTATTAGATGGGGGAGGCCGGAGAATCCTATTCCATAGCATGTTATGAAGGATTCAACAATCATCATTGATATTGCATGCCTAGGTCCCATATAGCAGTGTGGTTTCGAGCTAAGTTATGCGCTGAACGGGGACCATAAAACCCAAGCAAATCCAAACCCACCAAGTGCACCAAGTCAACTTGTCATGGAGCCATCAATCCCCAAGATAGATAACACATTATAGTGGTATCTCCCCTTACAATACAATTTTTGAGTGCTCAAAGGTAGACGGGTCTTGGATGGTAATTTTTTTTTCAAATAGCCCACTTCTATCATGAATATTGAGCACATGATTGGTTTTTAAAATAAAATAAATATCAAATGAATTCCAAATCCAAATTCAGTTGAGGTCATAGCCATTTTCCTCATTTGGGGGGGGGGAGATTGTATGAATATCTTATTAATTATCAATGTAAATATTATATTTATTCTCAAAGAATCACACATGTCATTTCAATTAGGTTGCTATGAACCTACAATGGTTAGCATGTTTCATAGTATTATTTAGCAACATACTAATTTTCTCTCCAAGCCAAAATCAGATCAACCATGATGCTAGAAGATGGTGTTAGTCAATATAAATCTCAAAATATCCAAATGAAATTTTGTAAGGTGGTTAAATCTCCTTGATAAGAGGTAGCATTCAATGTGGTATAAATCAAGCTTACGCCAAATTATATGATATAGTATTATTGTCTGTTGGCTTATATTGATTTATATATAACATTTGAGGAATTATGAACTATGTTATTTTCATCACATAGTCTAATTTCTCTTATATTACATGCTATTTTGGTGTTTGTTATTCAATTTGCACCTGATATAGGTGTTTGATTGAGATCACTAGTTGCATTAGGGCCATGTTACCTTATGCTTCACACATTGAAGTGCCAAAGAAGGTGTAAGATACATAACAAATCGAGTTCCATCCATTCTACCAGTGGAGGTCAAATAGGGTATGTACATAGACAAACACTCTAATTTGATAATCCGCCCATACCCAACAAATTGATATTGTAGCCCAAGGAGCTATCAAGTTTAACAACAATAGTTTGGGCCCATGTCGTCTAGCCAATTGCACATGTGCATGTGAATTATTGTCCTAGCCATCATGCATCATCCCAACCCATTTCACCCATGCATATGAATTAACGCCCTAGACCCCCACCCCATGCCACCGTTGAGGGAACGGTGCACTTGAAAACTGTGGCACGAAATAAAATAAGTGCGACCCCTTTCCATGCATTAGCGGGGAGTTGCTTGTTGGGGAGGTGCTCATTGGTTTTGAGGGGTGGGGCAGTGTCCTTGCACCAAGTGGTGTGTGAAGGCATGGTGGCAGTTGGTTCAGGCTTGCAATCCTCATATTGGGAAGGTGGCGAGGGCAACCGTTGTCTCAATTGCATCTTGCCTCCCATTGCCTCAAAGTATTGAGATTGTTGTAGGGGAGAGAGAGAGAGAGAGAGAGAGAGAGAGAGAGAGAGAGTTGTATGCATTGCATGCTGAGGAGTTGGGAATTTTTGGCTAAAAAATTTCAACCCTAATTCAACATGTTGCAAGTTTGTTGAATTGATCCACAAGCTTTAAATAGATTGTATGCACTATGAAAGAGGAAGTACTTCATAAAGTTTGTAGTAATTGAGACAAAAATCTCACGGTATTCTTTCCTAATATATTTACCAAGGGGTGCGCTATATTAATATAACGCCCAATATGCAATACAATATGACAACCTCAACTTCCACGCTCTCAATTGTATAGTAGATGGTTGTGAAAGTTGTTGCATATGATTGGTAGTAGTTCTCTTTCATCGTGTGAGTTTGTTGTGAACTATCTACATTTAGTCTAAAAACTCATAAAATAGACATCTAGCCCACTTACTTATAAACACCTATATTTGAGTGGTATGTGGTTTGGTGTGGCTTCAAAAATGGATTTCAAAAGACATGTGTCTAAAAAAGTTTGGATTGTACACTACTCAAAATATGACAATCATTCTAGGCTCAATAGACCTATATGACAATCTGATTCTAGATTCTTCACTTTGAAAACAAATGAGTTATTCATACGAGCTTTGAAAATCACAAGGAAAGTGACTATGGCCTCGATTTTGATTGGCGAACCATCTCATACTAATTGCATGTTTCATGCCCTAAGAGAAGAGGGTCTTGAAAAAGCAACCATTTAAGACCCATCCACCTCAAATAGTGGATTTGATAACACTAACGACACCAAGGCAGCATAGTGGAACCCAATAGATTCAAAATTAGCGACGAGTTTGGACTCGGGGAGAGTTCTGATACGGATGGATGAATTCCACACTCATGTGCAAACAACTGACATCCCTTCTTCCAAGAAGCAACAACAATTAGAAAGCGAGACTACTTAGGTTGATGACATCACCCCGATCTCACATCACAACTTGCAAAGACCGTGTTGAGGTACCATACCATGTTAATACCATAATCCTACATTTTTTGTGTGAGCATAACATTATTCAGATCCATAACAATGTTCTGTGGGACTGACAATATTCCATGGAATATTTCACATATCCAGATTGAATGTGGGAATATCTAGGAATATTTTATGGAATATTATCACACATAACATTGTTATGAATTTGAATAATGTTAAGAGAATGTAAAATCACATGGAATTCCAAAGGGTTCACAAGCAATGTGGTCATGACATTTGACAATTCGATTCTTACGAGAAACAAATACTCCATCCCAAACCAAAGACTGGGATGCAACATTCCCTATCGAGGAGTTGTTGTTGTGCTCATCGAGTGTCACACAAACCTTTCACACAAACCTTCAACAACCTCTCACCTACCTCAATAATTTCTACATTGATGCAGTAGTTGCACTACCCTTGCACTTCATTTGGACTACCTACAAAGAGTTGGTCTAGTTCATCGTTCATTCTTCAAGGAATGAATATCGGTGCTTGAAAACTTGATTCATTGTTAACAAACAATACATTTTATAGCATAATCTACCAGGCATGTGCCGTCCATTTATGCAGCACCCATGCATACAAATTGCTTTCAATAAGGTTTGAATCTCAATACGATTTGTAGTTAGTTTTAACAAAGCTTGGACTTTGCAAATGCGATCCTTATTTTATCTCCACACGACCTCTTACTGATCTTTTAGCCAGCTAGCCACCATCCCCTCATATTTCCTTGGTGTTTTTTGAATCGCACAAGTGGGGTTGGAGACACAATGACTACAACTGTGTCAGCAGCCACCCTTGATTATATTACATGAACAAAAACATTTCCACAAAATGTGATAAAGCTCCTCCTATGAACACATTTCTATTGAAGAGTTGAACCATCAATTTGAAAGAAAACTTCAATAAATCTTTGCTACCAACTCAACATTCGCTGACGCTTTGATTGAAGCATACGAGCTATTAGTAAACAAAAGATATGGTTCATTATATATTGACCCAAATAATATCGTTTACTGCATTGTAGATAACTAAGTTTGAGACAAACAACACCCATACCAAGTCCCTCTACGCTTGCCCTTTCATTGACCTCAATCGTATTGCACTTAGTGGAAGTTAAAGGGACAACTTAGTTTGAATGGAATTGAATGAGGATTGAACGGTGAAGTATGGAAATGTACCTTAGAGGAGGGCCCTTTGATTGCAATCAATGCCTTTCCCTAACCATTAGTTGTTCAACTAACCACTCATGAAGGACATGGTCCAAAGAAGGACAACATGATAATTTCTAGCATAGAATCTTAACCCTAGTTGATCTTGGTGCCTAGTTCCAACCCTCCCAAGCTATACAAAAACTTCATCCATCCACACGTTTGACATCCATCAATCATTTATGACACATGAATTCTTGCATATGAGTGGAAACATACCCCCACATGTTAAAATTGTGCCCCCACCCTCCTCTTGGGCCAATTGAATTTTTTCCCCTCCAACGTAAATCCACGCTTGCGAGTCCGGCCAATGCCCTGCTCAACACACTACACTAAACATGATATTTAGTGTTTGATTATATTTAATGTTGTTACCACCCTACTCTGCTCAACACTAATTTTCAACTTTTTGACAAATAGTGTTAGAAGATATGCTAGAAGATATGTTGGAATTCTCCTTTTATCATTATTACTATTTTTTTTCATATCCTTACTAACACTAAATTCAAACACGTAACTTCCACATATTACCATAGTTGATATTTAGTGTATGAGTTCACATTTAATGTTACTTACTTTCATAGGGTTATTAATATTTAGTGTATGTGTTCATATTTAGTGTATCAAACACTAAAATATCCTATTTAGTGTACTTATTTAAGTTACAAGGTCATTGAATGTATTTCATAACATTATTCAGATCCATAACAGTGTTATGTGGGACTGACAATATTCCATAGAACACTGTCATGGATCTGAATAATGGTATGTTGGCGATGTCCACTTGGGTAACATAATAATAATATATGTATGACAAGGATACTTCTCCGTCTCAGTCCTTGGATGAGAACTTAATGGATGAGATATTCCACTAATTTAAGGAACGACCGCATGGGAGGTGAAGAGTTGTTTGAAACGGAGGGTTGACAAGTGGATGAAACCCATTGGACAGAAGCTATAACGGCAAAAGGTTAGGTAACAGATGCTTTCTTTCAAATAAGTTCTTTGTTTGGGACCCTGCCACTTGTATCTGGGCGCCGCAAATCTGGGTCTAATCAGGGCTTCCAGGGATTAAGGGCATTTGCCCTCCTCCAGGTTGGGGGCTGCCCACATTTGGATGTTTCTTTTCTTCTTTGATATATAGGATCCCAAATCGTTGCCAAATATGTTAATTATTTTGATTTTATTATTAGTTTTTATTTTTGGGTGCAGAGAGATGAAAAAAACTCCTATTTGCTTCATCCGTGACATGGCTTGGAAATCTCTAACATATAGAAGTAATTTCCGTTGAGAGACTGATTGGCCCACATTTATAGAAATATACGATCATATTATATATAGTCCCCCTCAGATATTGAAATATGATAGGGTGAATAATGAGTGTAAACAAAGAGTGCAATTTATTATTATTATTATTATTATTATTTATAAAAAGAGTGCAATTATTGTTCTCCCTCTGTAGTACACCCTAAACTCCGTAATATCAACCTCCATAATGTCACACACTCTCTAATATCCCGAAACCCTAGGGAACGGATGTTCGTAGTTCAAATCCCACTCCTTATTGTCACCTTTCTCTCCCTTATATCACGAAATTTGTCATTAATGCAAACCACCCAAGAAGTCAACCCACACCCTCGCATTGCGCCATGTGTCAACATGTGGAGGTGTCACCTTCTTATTCTTAATTCTTCTTCTTTTTCTTGTGCCACTTGTTGAATGTTGGTGCATGCGTCCGCCACATCGCCCGGGAAGGCCAAGTGGAGTGGACCACACTAGCGTAGGTGACGGGAGAATGAATTCAAATTGTCCTCACATCTCCTTTGTGTTATTCCGTAATGTCACATGCTACACTTATTCACTAGTATCACGCATCCATGTTAACACTACAAAACTCCGTAATATCACGTGCACTTTGGTTGCCACAGGTGTGATACTACGGAGTTTAGAGTGTATGACATGTTTGGGAAACACAAAAAAGTCGTATTATCGAGGTGTCGTCTTCTCATCAATATGACAAATGGCGTCAAGTTGTTGTATTATTGAGGGAATACGAAAACATAAGTAAATATGAGCTTACGAAATATATATGACAAGTTTAAGCAATATAGATGGTATGAAATAATAACTTATAACTCCAAACAAATGCAAATATTCTCAAGAACTCTTGAAATAGGAGTCCAAAGATCTATGGTGTTGCCTACCTAAGTTAGCAATTGTCATCTTATCTGAATTCCCTACTAACTTTGGAGAACTAATAATTTCATTACCACCAAAATATAAAGAGTTCTCTAATAAGAAACTAGACAACAATGATGCATGACGTTTAGCATCAAGATATTGGTGATATTGTATCACTTGTGTACAAGGCATCATACTAGGCAAGAGGCCATTCTAACCCTAACCATGTCCATTCTACACTAGTAACCCTAATTATCATTAAGTTCCCAACGATAAGTGAAGTTCCCAAGTAGGTCCCAAGTAGTTCCCAAGTGACAATGGATGTATTTAGATGTACATAACATAGATGAAAGGAATTTTAGCATTAACTACCTTTTTAATATGACAAAACGGAAATTCTAAATGTCGCATGATCGAGTGTCATAGTCGTATAAAAGAGGGAGTTTTGAACTAAAAAGTTTGGTCTCGCAAAACTGTGTCGTAATATCCAGGGTGTTGTATTAACAAGGTTAGATTGTAGTAGCATGGCAGAGAGTGCTTAGGGTGAGTTTCCGTGTAGGCCACTTGCCCACCAGATTGTAGTGTTCATAACGACAAACCCGCCCAAATTGTAGAGGAAATATGGTGGGGTACGTAGGATTCGAATGTGCCAACTACAATGTTTTTTGCATTTAGTGTTGTCAATAGTAATTACGAACCACAACACTAAATGCCAGTGACGCCCTTAATGTTTACATCTCCACAATTAGTGTTATAATATTTTTATGTTTTGTGTTTTGTTGCCGCATGGTTGCACCACCACCATCTCTACCACCACTACTTGAACACTATTTGTCAAGTGTTTGGTAGCTAGTGTTGCAGGTAAATGAATAGTAACAACATTAAATGCCACACAACACTAAATGCAAAAAACAGTGTAGCTAACTCCCATCTTCTCGAAATCCGGGCCCACCTACTAATCTCCTCCTCCCAATTACCAAGGATTGAGTCTTCAACCAGTCTTAATCCTTCGGTGACCGGCACTTGTAGGTTAGAGATTCTTAGTGGGCGCATGGAAGTCTAGCGGTCCATGTCCATGGCCCTCACATTCTAGCAAACCGCTAGAATGTGGTTGGATGGCGGTTTGTGCTTAACTACATGCGAAGACATCCGACCCACTATTTTCTAGAATCTAGTGGGCAAGCAGCCTACATGGAAACTCACCCTAAGGGTAGAGCAGACCGCTAGACTTCCAAGCGCCCATCAAAGAATCTGTAACCTACAAGTGCCGGTCACCTAAGATTTTGAAGACCGGTTTTAGAAGGAGGAGGTTACTAGGTGGGCCCAATTTTAAGAAGATGGGAGTAGCTAGTCGGCACACATGAACCCTACCCCACCAAATTCCCTCTACATTTGGGTGGGTTTGTCCTTATTCACACTAGAATTTGGTGGGTGAGAGGCCTACATGGAAACTCATCCTTACATGAGGTTTATGGTAATTGCATAAGATGATCACCTATAATCGTCTTGATCATTTTTAAGCATAGTATCGGCACAACTACTATTACTATATTAATTTTGTTGTTGGACGGTCTTGTTGATGACATAGAAATACAAAGAATGCCGAAAATAAGTTGATTTTGCTAGAAAGAGTAGCTAGATGTGCATTGTTTTTCAGAGATGGAGTAGAGGAAATGATGAGGATTGCAAGTTGTCTTGTAATATTATTCCATGTAAATAATTAGTTACATTTTCCCAAAGAGGCCAGTAAGTTAGACTCCTTACTTGTACATTAGAGTCTCCCTAATCTGAGCATCAAAATAACCTACTATGCATACGAATGCACACAAAATGGTTAACTTAATGGCACCCAAAAGTGATCCCCAAGTGGTGTAGAACAAGGCTTATCCGGCCAATCATGGCATCCAACCTATCACTACATCCTTTTCAAACAATCAATTTTATAAATAGCCATTTTGGATCCACACAAGAATCATTATGCTCCTAGCCTATTGCACCAGTAGGGTCATTCATTGTATTCCATTTCTATACCTCAATTGAAAGACATTTTCAACACAAATGTGGCATGCTAGTTATTGGATAACATCCGCATACCTTAGGTCAAAGACGAATATATATTCATGAGTTTGACTACCATTTGTAGGGTGCCCGTACTAGTGCCCAAAGGATGGAATTTGGCATGTGTTGGCCCTGTATGGGACGGGGTATTTGCTCCTGACAAAGCCCAACTTCTGGGTTGCCGGCCTCGTCGCTACTCAAACAATGAAAGTAAATTGATTCTGGGCATTAAGTTAGCCCTGATTAATTTCTCTAGTCTATGGCTTAATTCCTTGTTGAATCTGAGTGTTACAGACTCCAGAGGCACTGCGTCCAATTTGAACATGCTTCATCCTTCAGACCATAATATGGCTTCCAGTTTCCACTCAAAGTCTGATGTCACTTTGACCTTCTTGTGCTGATATTTAGAAGCTTTGTTAACACGTGTCATACTTACATTGGTTAAGACACTTTGAATCCTGTGTGAGCATGACCTTTTTGTCGCTGAAAGCGTATAAGTCAAGTCTGATATGCTTGTAGTCTCAAATGCCACGATGATGACTTTCTGTGCACATGTATACTTTTTCAGGGTTTTCAAGCGACATATTGTGAATCAAAGACGCCTGGTTCAGAAAGTGTAATTTTGTTTTGCCTGTTTTTGAATGACCTGTTTCATTTCATCATGATTTCCGGGTATAAGACATTTGAGAGTGCAAACAAAAATTATGTGGAACGGAAGGGTTGAAGCTATGTTGATGTATGTGTGAGTCGCCTTTGCAAGGACCTATTTATGTTTAATGAGAATGAATCAGGCGAGAATCTAAGAGCTCAATTGTGTTTTACATCTGTGACCAAGAAAGAGCGAATAAGTAGGACATAAATGGAACAATGTATAGGTTATATGTTGTTTTCTCAGATACGTCATTTTGGTCACCATAGTATTCAATGTTGCCATCTGATCGCACAGTTGGTGAAGCTCTGATCAAATCTTTTATAGGTATTCTTATTGTGCATTACAGAGTCTTAACAATATAAATTTTGAGGAGTGTGCAGGCAAGCACTTACTTGCTCAGCTGCTAAGTTAATCAGTTGCATGTTTAGGGTTTAGGGTCATAGCCATCTTTCTGCAATCCAATTGTTAAACATCTCAGCAAATAAGGTGGAGAATTTGGAACTGAGTATCTTACAGGCTCTTTCTACCATTTATGTACGCAGACAGAGAAGCTGACTGAAGTGAATTCAATGTCACATAAACAACTCCTACATTGCAGATTGTTTACATCCATATTCTGTCATCTGGAAAGTGTGAAAATAAAATAATCTCACATTCTGGTGCCTTTGTTTGTGTTTCCTATTTTTCCCTGCCAAGCTTGCTTGCGGCTTGCAACTAACATCAAACATGAGCGATGCAAGAAGACAATCAATGGTATATTTGGCCTCAAAAAAATTCCATATTGTCACAGAGATTAATACATTTATTGACACCGAGGTACGTGAAGCTTCAGTTACAACAAAAGGCAAAATGAATTCTCTGAAATTCTTGGAATGGGAGCGCTTTCTCTCTCTCGCTCTGTGCATCTGTGCACAAATTAAACATCTACAAACTAAATGCCTTCACACATGTCTGAGATAATTCTATCAATCAAAAAATCTCATTTCAGAAATGCATATAGGTAAACCTTCACATGCTGAGCTTCTACATCAGACACACTTTTGAAGGAAAATGGGACAGACTGCAGTGTCACAAATGTCATTGCCAAGCAAGCGATGAAACAAGCGTCACTCCAAAGCAAAAAATCACAACTTAGGAGCAGTGTCCATGGATATTTCGGGCAAATCTGGTTGCGATCCCAAGTGTTTCCAAGTCCAACTGGTCACATGTTGATATATTTTGGCGCTCCTTTGTTGATCTAAGGCATATTCTATAGATTCTTCTAGAGAGATCAGCGATTTGCCTAAAGTCTTGAACTTGAACCGGTTGTTTCTCAAACTCAACCGGCCCATGATCTGTAAGTAGCGGTTTGACCTCCCCGATCGTAGCTCAGGAGGCTTCTAAAATACATACATCTTTGACATTCATTTCATGTATCGAAATCTAGATATTGTCAGTCACCATGACAGCCTCCACACATGCCATTCACATATGACAAGTCAATACATCTGAAGCATTTAGTATGATCTATGCTACTTCAGCTTCAAAATTCATGTAGACTTCATGAAGTTGAGCATCAAAACCATCTTCTCTGCTCTCAAGTTGTGACCTGTACCATGGTGGGGGAGTGTCCCAGTGTGAGGTAAGGATTGAATTTAATCTTATTTATTTATTTTGAGTTGGAGCACTAGGAGAGGAATGAGAAAAAACATTCTTGGTCTATTTTAACCATGCGAACCATGGGGAAGAAGCACCACTTGCAAGTGAATTGGAACTGACATGTGGATAGTCGTATGTAAGTAGGGAAAAAGAAATTGAAATCCAGGGAGATTAGTCACTACAACACTTAGATGCCTTAAGAATGGAAGGCAGTTGTCAAGTAAGTTAACACAAGGTCAATCATCTTGGACCTGTTACATATGGATTCTTTAATGACATAATGCTATCTTATCAAGCGCACTATTCGTAGGTTGAATTTATTGTGTTATGATATACCTCCTTTTTCACTATGGACTTGGTTTTTAATATTTATTCCCAAGTGTAGGTCCAATATGATTGGCCTTGCTCTTAGTCACCCTCACCGCTTCGATTTATTGAGAATGAAAGGTGGCTGTCAAGTAGGTTAGTGACCTCTGCATTACTTAGAGGCTTGAGAAATAGATCTTGGCGGTGGGCTGATCGCACAATTATAAGGAAGCAACCCTCTTCAAAGAGGAGTTCTCCTTTGCAATATAACCATAGAGGGCGCTCTATTACACCTTTAACAATGCCAGAATGTAGTTTCCGTATGGGATTCAAGTGGGTCTCCACAAATGAAAGATTGACACGTGGCAAGATTGAGGGGGAAAACCTTTTTTAAGTCGAAACAAAGAGCCCTATTCAATAGTGCAATCACATGGTTACGTTTGAGCCATGTGGTTGGGGAATACTTTACTTTGGTCATGACGTGGATCCCTTGTTTTGATAAACCTTATTGCTAATTCTTTTTGGGCGTGGGAGATTCCTAATTGCTTCATACTACCTTAGAAGCTACTCTACTTCATCTTCACTAGTGTGGGATTGTAGTTTCCACACAAGATATAAGTGGTCTCAACCAATGTACGAATGACACATGGTATATCTTGAAGAGGCAATTAATGCCAGAATGGAGAGCCCTCACCGGTACTACTCACAATAAATTCGAGTACATTTGTTTGTTGTCTATAAAAGAAGAAAACTCTCGTGCATGAAGATGGTCTCAAAATATTAATTGAGCCTGCTATCCTCACTCACATCAACCGCATGTGATTTCTATCTGCTCCGACGCCAACAACGTGCACTACACGGAAGTGGCTTTGAATTGGCTCAATATTTGGTACTGAATCAGGCACTGCTCGCATGCATACTATCAAACTCGCTTGTTAAATTTACGTGAATTGGCCGCACACGCAAGCACCACTTCCCCAATTACTCCAATCCACCCCAAAAAAATAGTTGGTTGTAACTTGCGGTATTGGCCAATCATTTCGCCACACATGATTTGCCACATCAGCTATCTTCAATTCCCATGGGAGTCGTGTAAGCATTCATCCCATGCTTCGACAACCCTACTTACGAGCCTTGAAGGGTCACTCACTCAAATGGAGGCACGTATATGACTTGTAAAGTAGGCATGCCCAAAAGCAACACATAACATAAAAGCCAAGGCTTAGAATTCGTGTCACTCATGCGAGGGGGCCCCGACTTTTTATAGGTTTAAAGTTGATTCATCCCAATTGAACCCTGAGTCTTAGGATCCAAAGTGGCTTGCCACCTTATATTCATGACAGGGGTTCCTGACGGTGACTTGGCTCCACCTCGGATCGGAAGGTCCCCAATATCGGGAGCTTTGTGAGGAGTATGTGGGAGGTGGAATCGTTGGTAAAATCGTAAATGCGTGGTCCTGGGAAATTTTGGAAGGTCTGGAATGACGGGACTTGGTTAGTGTTGAGCTATCTAGGGATGCATTGTTGGTTGCTTATTTCAAGATAGCATATCGCAAGCTAACTAAATTGTTTCACTGGATTACTTCGGGGTTTTTGATGTTGATTCCAAAGCTAACTATGTATGTACATAAATATCCAAGTTGTAAGGGGTTCCCAATGTATTCGCCTTCGACTTGAGTGACACAAAATCTTTGCCTCCAACTAACACTATGTACCCATTGTCATACATTTGAAGCCCATAAATGTACAGCAATGGTACATAGTGTTAGTTTATGGGCATATGCTCCTTATCAAATTGTTTTGTGTTCAGGTTGAGTTTGACATCTTTTAAATCTGACACCAAGGGAGACATACCAAACCTGAAATGACAATGTCATGTGATAATTAGTGTGACGTGCATTATTTACTCAAAAGGTTGTACTAAATTGTCTATGGCCCTAGAGATGTCATGCCCATTGATTGTCAACATGACATCAATTGTCACCTAAGTTCCTTGAAGAGATTCTTTTGCATTTACAATTTGACATTTGGTGCAAGGATTGGGAAATAAGGAGTGAACTTAAGAGTGGGGTGGCAAATCAAAGTTGAACTACCACACTCCAACAACATTGACACTTTCAAGGTCATAACATTATTCAAATCCATAACAGTGTTATGCAAGACTGACGTTATTATGTAGAATTCTCCACATTCAGTCTGAATGTGGAGAATATTATGTATAATATTGTTAGTCCTACAGAACACTGTTATGGATCTAAATAATGTTATGATGGGGAAACCTCTTCATTTAAAGATTGAATATAAGAACATTTTTTACAATTATTTATTGAAAATTTGATATCTTTCACGACCAAGAAGTCTACACATCTATTTGTGACTCCACTTATACAACAAAGCACACTACAGCCTCCTAGTTTACTTCAATCTTTATTATGACAACAATTGGAAAACATGTTCTACAGTTTTACATAGGCTTCCATATATGGCAACCCAACATTGACTAAAATTATTTTATTTGGAGGATGGAATCACAAGAGCCTCAAGTTCCGCCCCCACCCCAAGTCTCGACCAATGGAAGAACCGGAATCTCATCAGTGTCTGGTTAGATTTTTGGGCTAAATCCGTCCAAGATATCATCCAAGTGTTTCCAAGTCCAACCAGTAACATGTTGACATCTTTCCGTTTCACTTTATTAATTTAAACTATAATGCATCGATTCTTCTAAAACGATCGGCAAATCTGCCTAGAGTCTTGAACTTAAACCGGTCATTTCTCAAACTCATGCCTCGATCACACCAAACTTTCCGTCCAGTTCCAGCTGTGAAATTGTTGGGGATTATGTTCAGAAATAGATGTTGGCCCATCACTTTTCACACTACTACAGCTGGAGATGCCGACGGATGATGTCTAAACTGGCCGGTGTGATCAGCCCCTCAACTGCCCCATCTGTAACTAGTGGTTGGATCTCCCCATTCATCGATTCTCACGGACATCGAGACAAAAGTTGGCAACCCTTATTTCACGGGGCTCTCCGAGCATGACATGTTTTAAATAAACAAGGAGGACCGACCGCTAGTTACAGATGAACCGGTTGAGTTTGTGGAATAACCGGTTGAAGTTCAAGACTCGAGGAAAAACACCCGACATTCTAGAGGAATCTATGGAATATACTCCAAACTAATAAAGAAAAAACCGAAAGATCACAACATGGGACTTGGAAACAATAGGATCTTGACCGATTATGCCCCAAAAATCTCCCCGGAGACTGCACGGTTTAACCCTCCAAGTGACACAGCTAACTTCATGCAAATCTATTTGTTGGAAATTATTTGATTTGATTATGTCATTGAAGAAAGCCCTCTAAATTGCCCCGGTGCACGTGTACCATGTATCGGGGTTGATGCCCTTTCCATCCATGAAAGGGGATGGATAACAAGGTAAAGTCGCCACCATGTACCCATGCATTTCTCAAAATGGGTCTGCCAGGTGGCGCACTTTTAGAGGTTATGAAAAGGGGTCAAGTGTGTGAAATTTGGTGGGGGCAAGCATGCGGACTCCATAAGTAGGCCCCTCTCAAATGACATGGCCAAGCAAGCAAGCAAGCAAGAAAGTAAGAAACGTACCAAAAAAAAAAGAGCAACACACGAGTTGTAATGTTGGCAATGAATCAATAACTACACTAAATATTGTATTTAGTGTCACTTGCTATTTGGAGTTACACAATGCTATATCTTTTCACCCACTAATGTAATGTTTTACCAAGTAAACATGTTAATGTTCTTAAATGTGCAGGCACCCGATTTGGCCTTTGCTGGCAAAAACTGAGATATACGATAAACAATTATAATATCGCACAATTCCGAATAGTAAGTGACACTAAGTACAATATTTATTGGAGTTACATTTCAAGCGGACGAGTTGCATGGTATTATATAGGTAGAGAAACACGATAAGCTAGACACACACATGCAACATTAAGTCCATGTGCTTGCTTGGCACCACGATTCGATCACCATCCTTGGTGGCATGCCAACGAAGCGCTCTTAGACTAACTTAGTTGAATAGGCGGAGAAGAATCACAAGGAGCAGCTCATGTGGGGGCTTGGGAATCGGAAATCCTATGCGGCACCGTGGAATTAGGTCAAATCCCGGCTGCGAATATGTCCAAGCCGACGACGATGCCGGATTTGAGGGATCTGGTTGAAACCTAGATTTCATTCAGTGCCCGGGGAGATTTTAGGGCACAGCTGTTCGAGATCCCAGCAGTGATCGGGGAGTTTTTTTTTGGCATAATCGGTTGAGATCCTAGTGTTTGCAAGTCCAACCGGTTACATGTTGACATCCTCCGGTTTTCTTTTCTTAAATTGGGGCATATACTATAGATTCCTCTAAAATGATCGGTAATTTTCCTGCAGTCTTGAACCTCAACCGGTTATTTCTCAAACTCAACCGGTTACATGTTGACATCCTCCGGTTTTCCTTTATTAAATTGGGGTATATTCCATAAATTCCTCTAAAACAATCGGTAATTTTCCTGCAATCTTGAACCTCAACCGGTTATTTCTCAAACTCAACCGGTTACATGTCGACATCCTCCGGTTTTCCTTTCTTAAATTGGAGTATATTCTATAGATTCCTCTAAAATGATCGGTAATTTTCCTGCAGTCTTGAACCTCAACCGATTATTTCTCAAACTCAACGGGTTCATTTGTAACTAACTGCCGGTTCTCCCCGATCATTGGATCCCAGTGTTCCCAAGATCAACCGGGTGCATGTTGACTGAATGTCGTTTTTGGGTTTCCTTCATTAACTTGAGGAATATTCCATAAATCCCTCTATATGGGGGGGACGTTAAAGTCCCCCCCACGAACTTCTAGGGGGCAGGTCAGAGCAAAAAGATGCATGCCCGCCCCCGACGTGGTTGTCACTGTTCCATCCATCGCGAATGACACTCGAACGACGCATAACACAGGCACCTGCAATGGACATGACACGCATGTCATTCACATTCAAGTCATTCAGGCCATGTAGTGCGTAATGCCGCAATTTTCGGATATGAGATCTGGGAGTTAGGTTACACCAGATGCTCATTTGTCATTTTCGTGTCTGCGGCTTTGTAGTTTCGTGTTGTGATCCTCTTGGTTTGTGCACACACTCTTGTTGGGCGAATGGCACCGTAGTAAGTGTTGCAACACCATCTATCAACACACACAATAGTGATAGGCGCAGCTAGTTGATTACAGATTAGACATGCACATATGTTGTTGAAGTGTATGGTTTAGGGTTTTCAGGTTGCACATCAGTTAGTTTAGAAGTAGCAATGGCTTCAAGCTCGCAACCTTCTCCCAATGGAGGATTGCCTATACTAGTGGATGACTTGGAACTTACTGACCTAATGGCATTCCGGGCACAACAAGTCGACATTATTCCAGCATTGAGAGAGAGAGAGAGAGTTCAAAACCCTCCTATTGGTGAGTTCATAATGGAGGATTTAGTGTGGACAGACCATGTCATTATTGGGAGTGGTTTACACAAAGGTTCAAAAGTGGTTGTGATTCTATAGGAAAGGTTGGATGATTTCATCTCTAGTGAGCAACATCACCTTCTCTACCCATGTTGATTCAATGTTGAGGTCATTAGGCGAAACCTACCTACTCACTAAGATCATCCCGTGCACACAGTCCGGCTCTTGTAGTAAGGTTCGATTTGTTGCCCTCTGTTTTTCACTGTCAGTAGTTCACTCCACTCATCTTTCTCCAGCACCGTTTTTTACTACTATTCATTGACCCAACTATTTGCACATGTCTTTCATTGGCATTCATGCGTTATTCATAAGGAATTACATGTCCATCTATGTCATTCAGGGTTCAAGACCCACCATTCACTGTTTGGTTGTGTGAATAACAGACACCGATGTAATTTTGGGCCAAAAGACAAGTCTCATGTTGTGCCAAATGATATGCAAGCCCTTCTCAGATCTACATAAAAACGAATCTTCATGCGTTATTCATAAGGAATTTCATATCCATCTATGTCATTCAGGGTTCAAGACCCACCATTCACTATTTGCTTGTGTGAATAACAAACACCGATGTAATTTTGGGCCAAAAGACAAGTCTCATGTTGTGCCAAATGATATGCAAGCCTGACTCAGATTTACATAAAAACGAATCTTCATGCGTTATTCATAAGGATCGCTCCACGACAGAGTTACGATACTCATAACGAATTGGTGTCCTTCATCTATCATAGTGAATAACGCACATGCTAAAATCAATATGACCAATGTCTATAGTCTACCATAACCGCTCGTTCTTGCTCACTTTAGCATTCCAACCAGGACACGTGTTATGGCACTATTGGTTCCGGCTTGATCAAAATTGAGTCCTTGCATGGTTGAAATTACAATACCCTATAGATTGCCAATGGGGTCCTAATCGGGAATAGGCACATCTATTATAATTGTTTGTTTGCGGTCGTAAAATTCTACTAGCTTGCCTCCATTTTAAGAAGTCAATATAGTAGAGGCGCATATTCCCGATCAGGACCCCATCGGCAATCTATTGGGTACCGGAATTTCAATAAGGTTGGGACTGAATTTCAATCAGGTTGAGATTAAACTTTAATCAAGCTAGGACTAAATTTTGATTAGGCTCCACCAATAGTGCTATGACACATGTCTTGGTTTTGAGTGCTAAAGTGAGGAGGAATGAGTGGTTAAAATGAACGGTTATGATAGACTCTAGACGTTGGTAATATGTTCGGGCCAATTTTTTGGCTTCAAAAATTCACAATAATTTCAATTTAAGGAATAACATTACTAGTAAATGGGTGATAATATGCTACGGTCGCCCCCCCCCCCCGCCCTTGAGTACCACCATGTACAGTTAGTACAAATAGTCCGACGATCGGTACTCCGTGTATCCAGGCGGTAGACCTGGTCGTTTTCTTATTGTGGATGGTTTCTTTGTCGCTTAGGGAATGATTAGGGAATGTCGCCGGAAAACACCCCCCTAAACTTGGAGGTGTCAAGTCATTCTTTGTTTTTCTCGCCACGCGGTCGACGACAATTGGCTCATGATGTACAACCAGTACGCGGTGTACAAAACCAGTACACAAGGAAACCTTAATCGTTTTTGATGGGCTGAAGCTCAAATGGGGGCTAAAATCTCCGATGCTCCCTTTTGGAGGGAAACAATCATTTTTGTCCAAATTCACTGGCAGGCCCGTCTACACCTAAAGGTATTTTAACTTATTTTGAAGAAAAAAAATTCAAAAAATGACTTTTAACACATGTTTTGGCCCGCCAATCTTAAACCTCCCTTTGCCAGGGTTTTGTGTTATATACTTCCTTTAGGCATATAGAAATGGTTGGGGATGTTAGATAATGATTAGATAATTGAATATGACTCTTTAAAAAATAAGAATTTAAACTATAACTTCACAAAATGAGTACATTTATGTTAGCCCTGAAACTGTGACAGTACAAACATTACATGTTCGTATTCATTATGATGAATTAGTGGATGCAAGTCAATTCTTGTCAAGCAATCTTCAATGTATGCGAGATGTAAGACTATGCCTACTCATCATTTTTAATAGAAAGTAACCAAAAATAGGGTAAATTGGGCTCCAAACTTTCACCCTGCCTTGAAATGCTACCGTGAGTGCGATTTTGTACAACCGTAGTGTATTTTCACCCAAATTTGCAATCCTCCTGATTTCTATCTTCCTACACATGAAAAATTTGCATCGCCTTATACTTCTCCATATTTGGCACATAATCTCTTGAGTAATTGGTGATGGGTGCCTCTACTCTATTCTTTGGTGATTGTCTTTCTAGATGGGTTTGGTTGTAGGTGAACGCTTACAATGGCATGTGACAACCCTGACCAAGACTCTTCATTGACTTTAATTGAAAACTAGTGTGTTTCAAGAGGGATTTCAATAGATGCACACATTGATTCCATGGGCATGAAATCACCTTGTTGAGGCTTCACAATGTTATGGTACAAGTGGCATGGATTGGTTATTAATTGACGGGATGGATGAGGATCCTCAATAGCAATAGGAAAGTTGTGCATATTCTAAATACACATATGTGAGAATTTAAAATTTCAAAACTGGAGTTCGTTGCTTATTTTAGAGGTGGTCAAGGTTTATTGACTAGACGATGAATGTCTATTGCAATGAGCTTTAATACCAATTTTGAAACACGTTTAGTTCGGGGTGTTGCCCACAGTACTAAAGATGGATGGGCATCTTGCAATGGGCAACACTCACATGCATGAAAATTTGCTTCCTCCTTCAAGTCTTAGTGGCCTTCCAATTAAAACAAAATTGAATGAGACTTACAACCATCTATTCTTAAACCATTAAAGAATCTCCATGCTAAGACTGGGGCCCCATATGAAGACATCAAGTGGCTCCACAGTGGCTTTTTTTAAAGACAAGCCCCATGGGGGGCTCTTGGACTATAAAGGAATGAAGGGAAACATTGCAAATCCGTCCTCTTTTACTAATAAACTCTAGTTGTCCTCTGTGAATCCATCATCTTCTACTGATATTTGTCTTGACACCAATTAGATCATAATATTAGACAACACTAGGGCGATGCACCCCTAGTCATAAATATTTGGAGTATCATTCCCCCCTTATCTAGGCCACCCTTGTAAACTGAACAATTTTCAGCCCAAGTTCTATTCACTCTGCAAGGGTGAACATGAAGGGGACCAAACCCAGGGTTCAATCACTAGAGGTTGATTTTATTTTTTAAATAGTGTTTGCTAGTCGGGTGGTCTACATGCCTACTGCATAGGGTCCAACACAGGTTGTGCATGTTGCCTTCACATTGCAAAATATCTTCATGACTAGTTTCATGAGCTCCTCTTTGACCACTTCCTAGCAAATTCCCCCTTATGGAAAAAAGTGACCAGCCACCCTAGATTGTGTAATGTTATAATAACACCGGTTGTGCATGTTACCTTCACATTGTAGAATATCTTCATGACCGGTTCCATGAGCTCCTCCTTGACCACTTCCTAGCAAAATCCCCCTTATGGAAAAAAAGACCAGCCACCCTAGGATGTGTAACATTATAATAACAACGCCATGTGTTTAATCTAGAACCTAGATCAACACCTTTCTCAACTCCGATTTCAACGATTTCAGATCCTTTGGTCCTGATTTGCAATTGCTAACATGCTCAAGCTTCTAATGTTCATATCCAATTGGTTAGATTATTCCACAACGCTGGAGGTGTCCACATTAGCTTTATCTACCTTATCCCGTGCTTGCAAAATGACCAAACGTGACAAGTTTAATTGGAGTGACACTAATTGTTATTTCCATAATCAATAAGAAATGGAAAGCTTGCATTATTTGTCGACGACACTAATCAACAACAATTTCGGTTTAGTAGAGATTAGCCGTTGAACGATGCATATGATTGTCCCTACAATTTTGACAAGGGGTACACTGTTTTTTGCATTTAGTGTTAGCAACAGTAATTACGAACCACAACACTAAATGCCAGTGACACCCTTAATGTTGCATACACTAAATGCCAACCTATACACTAATTGTGAACTAATGTAAAATTTGGCCATGTTCAGATTTTTACATCTCCACAATTAGTGTTATAATATTTTTATGTTTTGTGTTTTAGGGTAACGCAAAGTTTTAGGTAACGCAGCCAAGGTAGAGAAGGTGGCGGCGCAGGGAACACTATTTGTCAAGTGGTTGGTAGATAGTGTTGCAGGTAAATGAATAGTAACAACATTAAATGTAACACAACACTAAATGCAAAAAACAGTGTAGTGATAACTTCGCCAAATCTGTTATGAATCGAAGGTTCTAAGGCATACCCTTGAAGTGCACTTGGCGTGGTCCCGGGAGGCAAGGGAGGAAGCCCAGAGTAGTGGAGGAGCCACACTAGTGTTCACTAATTAAGTTAGTGACACCCTTACTAGGTACGGTGTTGTCCTTGCAATTAGACCGCGCATGTGAGGTTAGTTGGAGACCCCTTCACCTTGTGTACGTGCCCCGACCCTTTGCAAGTGCCGGGCTCGCGGAAATTTGAGATGTGCATCTTCTTGTTGCCGCTTACACTTGTACTTTTAATTGACAAGCCGGACAAGTGGTAGAATGCCCGTAGAATATAGCCTAATTTAGTTCTCTCCCTCCACTTGATTGGCTATGCGCATAAAGAGGGAGGTGGGTTCAATGAGGTAGTAGGAAAGTCTAGACTTAATATGCCATAAGTTATGAACATATTGAAATTATGCACGTGTAGTTCTTGTGGCGGGTCCTATGATAGAAGTGACAAATTTAGGCAATTAGTGCAAGATGATTAGCAAATCCAAATAGTGACATGCACTACAAACATATGAGTCCTAGGCAATTTGACTTGTGTCACTAAAAACTTGTCTTAAGTCAATGTACAATTTGCAATCTAGCATAGTGATAGATTTGCATTGTTTTTTTTAATGAATGTGGGATGATTTGCGTAGGACCCGCATGGTAGTAGTGATGTTGCCGTTTCTCTCCTAATATCTTTTAAGGTGCATATGAATTTTCAAGATCATATAAGTTCCCCAGAATATGTTGATTGTGCAGCCTATAATGGTGAACTGATTCTGAGCATGTAATCCAACCTTGTTCAAGCACATGTCTTTTTGGCGTTTGTTCTTAGACCCACACCCACATCACTCGAATATAGGTGTCCGATTAAGATTATTATGAAATCGGCTTGCTTACCTTAATATACTTTAAACATAAGGTTCAATCTCATAGCCACATACGCCACTTTGGTGTCCAATCATGACTATAAGCTTACCAAATAAAATAAGGAAGTCTTAAATGAGGAAATTTTCCTTTGCATCCTTTTTTCTTAGGACATGAAACCATGAGGTTGACACTTAGTATGACTCATGGGAACCATGTGCAGCGAGGGTATAATTGTCTTTTTTTTTGGGGGGGGTATTATCTTGCTCACAAGCAATTACGTGACCCATTCAATTAGGTGATTTTATCATTTTGCATAGTTTGTAATACCTTTCGATTACTTTGAAAGGCCGGGGTCAGTCATTTTCACGTACCATATGTTTATTATAAATCAACAAGTGGTTGGTCAGAAGAGTGCTATGCCCTATGATTATCCTCCACATGTGGGCAATTCTAGTTGGTTGTCCACCTGAGGCCAAATTTCGGCTCATTTTAGAAACCATCCCAAAAGGCAAAGCCAATAATTCATTGCAATGCGGTTTAGCCTCTGATTGTTTGCATACACCAAAATCTTAGTATGTAGCGCCATGACCTAAACCAATCTCTTCCATGTTGCTTACCTAAACCCATCATCCAACGTTCTTCAACCATCTTTGTCATCCGTGGACAAATTTTCACCCACTATGGGCAGGACATGGGAATGTACACACTATAACCCTTTTGCAATTTTTTTAATACCATGGTATCTTAGAAAGAACACAAACCTACTTTCATGGAGTTTATAACACCCTGCATCATTTTGAACTCAAAGTCACGTATTGGGTAGGGCCTATTGTATTTGGAATCACTTCAGTTTTTTTGATACCATTATTTAAAAAGACCCTATCTTTGGCCACACATAGTTTCTAATTGTTAGGGAGTGTTGGCCCCGTGCATGAAACACGCAATTAGTGCCAGATGACTACCCAATCCAAATCGTTCTCCATAACCACTTTCCTCATAATTTGCAGAGCTTGTATGACTATCCTATTTAATATCAAAGTGAAGATATTATGAGTTTAAAACAATCACACAAATCCCCCCAATTATGTTGAGTATTGCGTCTAGAAATGGCTAACAAAATTTGAATGCGTAGACCGATCTTTTTTCAAGACATGTCTTTGTGATATCCTTTCTTAGATTCACACCCAACTATACACCTCTCAAACATAGATGGCCACTTAAGATCAAATACCAAATTAGGCACATTTACACTAAATATTGTATTTATTAACATATGGTATTTCAGGTCACACTGGTAACTTTTCTAATGAACACTTCTTATGAATAAGGTTGCAAGTACATCCCCACTTACTCCTAGTTCATCCACTTTTAGTTTAGTGTATATTAAGCTTCCTAACATTTGTGCAATGAAACGTTGTCACGGATGACTGAACGTTGGATGAGAAATCACGTAGTAAGTGACAAGTAATCGCAACATTGTAAACCCACAATGCGCAAAAATGAAAATTACAAGCAATGACAAACAACGTCTAGGTTTACATGTAGTGTTCGTGACACTACACAAGCGGTTTACAATGACAAATAGAATCGGTGACACTAAATACAACGTTTAGTGTAAGTAATTTACCACTAACAAAACAAGTGGGCCAACCTAAGAAGAGTGCAATGACGTTAAGGCCCACGCACCTTAGTTACCTTTGGAATCGGGAGGGGGAGGCCTAGCCTATTTATTTTCTCACTAACTCTAGTGTGTGAAGGGCGGGGATGAAAATCATGAGGTTGAAGGTTATCGTGACTCAGCCATGAGTGAGCAGGTGTGTTGTGTGAGCCCGCCTTTGTGTTGCATGGAGCTTGGAAGGTTCTCCTAATTACCTCACTTTAAGAGTACCTCACCTTGTGTCGGTTAATCGGTTAATGCATTCGCGTATTAACACAAAACCCAACTTTTATTTCCGGTTTTCAATCTAAAAATTGACTTTTGGCAACGTTCGTGGTTGGTTCGTTTCAATACGAATCCATACGACTTTTCATTTATTCGAGACCTTAGAATTAGATTTCAAATGTTTAGTGAATGATGTTTTGAACTTTTGCACTAAAACCACTACAGTACATTGATTATCCCAATTAGTGCGTGTTACTGTTTGGAGTTACGCAATGTTATAACTGTTTAATAAATATGTAATATGTTACCAAGCAAAGTAAGTTCATGTCCGAACAACTGATTGAGCTTTTGTTAGTGAAAATTGACCTCATGAGCAAGACGTCGTTAAATTGTGGGACTTTGAATAGTAACATGCACTGATTGGGATAATCAATGTAGTCATGTGCAATTGGTCCGCCTTATTAAGAAATTGTCCTATGTCACTGGAACATTTGCAAATCTACAAGCATCATGGATTTGCGGATTTCTCTCATTAATCCATGAGGATTGCCTAAGCCTCATGTGATAGTAGTGAGTTTCTTAGAGAATCCCAATTTGTTCATCGGACAATTATGAGAGGTAAGGTCGTACGAGTGATAAATTTGAATCTATGCCTCGTGTGGCGCCTCCTTTGTATTTTGAGTGAGAGTTTTGCCAACTCCAAGAGTTTCTTTTGTGGGGTAGAAAACAAATTCCCTCGAGCTACA
The DNA here is from genome assembly GCA_964035585.1 of Polytrichum formosum. Lineage (NCBI taxonomy): Eukaryota > Viridiplantae > Streptophyta > Polytrichopsida > Polytrichales > Polytrichaceae > Polytrichum > Polytrichum formosum. The sequence goes on from OZ037939.1 coordinate 1,943,325, forward strand.
AGAGAATCGGCTTTAAAAGCTAACCTATATTTAGTTTCTTGAATATAGTTTTGCTTATATGTAATTCAATAAGAGAGCTCAAACCCTAAGTGGAATATGTGATTTTGGCCTCACATTATGCATGATGACAATACACTAAACACATGATGTGCTATGACATTAAAATTGTTGTGTCATTTCAATTAGAGTGGTCTTCACAACTTGACTTGTAATGCTAAGTTTCATATGACGCCCTCTACAATTGCCACCTAGTGATTGTAAGACAACTAATCTAGATCGATGATGAATGCATAGCGTGGGCCACACTAAATCAGGTGTCTAGTGTAGTACTTTGCATGATGATGTAACCAATGTGTATTTTTGACAAAGTTTTTGCAAGTTTTTGACATTTGACACGCAATAACTTGCACAAAAATAAAATGCACGTCAATTGACACGCACGATTTAGGATTTGACATGTAGTGTGACTTGTGAAGAAAAAATCCACATGTCAATTGACACTTTAGAAATTAAAATGACCACGTACTACTAGGCATGTGACATTGAGGTGACATTTTAGAAGAAAATGTAGATGTCATTTGACATTCATTTTTGTTTTTGAAAACGTCATGTGACACTTTGGATTTGAAGTTGAACGTCAACGAAATTTGTCAAACATACACACTGGGTGTAACCAATGTTCAAGATTGAAGTCTTCAATGCCCTTCAAATGCGATTTGGCCCTTCAAAATATACCTCTCTCGAAACAACCCTTCAAAACGCAACCCCAAATTGAAAATGAAGACGTCACTTGAAGTCCTCAATATAATCTGCCCACCACAAGAACCAACAAGTGTAGGGCATTGTCACTACAAGAAGTGGAGTTAGATGGTTGATTCTTAATTCTTCACATTATACTAGAAACATGAACCATATAACTCATGCACAAGTTTAATATGAGTTTTGTATTTCATTTCCATATTCTTAGATTGACGTCTTGGATTTGAACTAGCCCTTCAATTGAACGGCTGAAACTTGAGAGCCCTTCAAAATGAAACTCATATGAGGGCTTCAATCTTGAACACTGGGTGTAACCCTAGGGGTTTGAAAGAAGAACTACATATATAGAGGAAGCCGGGTTTCGGGGAGAACAATGTACAGTTCTAATTCTCTAATGATTGTGGCACCCGGAATATGCTTGCGCCCGCACGCCAATTACATGTACAAAGTCAATGCGAGCGAAAGAGGACGTAAGTTAGTAATGGATGCCTATAGTTTTAGGTCACGGATAGGGTCCGTAGTCAAATTTTGTGTGAACTTTTTGGGTGTAAGAATATCTTCACTTGACAATGGACATCGAGGGTATGGGACATGTGACCTTATAAGGCCCCAAGCTATAAGGTAGGTGGGTCTTAAATGGTTACTTTTTCTAACTAACCCACTTCTCCTAGGATATGAAACACGTGATTAGGACAAGATGTTAGCAAATCCAAATCGAGGTTGCAGCCACTTTCCTCATATTTTCGGAGCTCGTTATCAAAGCGGTGATTCTCGTCCTCGTTAATGGTCATATAGGTCTCTTCCAATTACAATTCCAACCTAGTCTCACAATATTGACTATTGTGAGACTAGGTTGGTTGTCATGTTTTGAACACGACGTCCAATCCCTTTTAGACATATGTCTTTTAGCATCCATTCTTGGAGGCACACCAAACCACATACCACTGAAATATAGGTGTTTCAATAAGAAAAGTAACCGTATAAGGTTGTCTGGCCCTTATGTCAACCTATACAGTGGACCATAAATATTCATCTATTTTCACTTGACATATACTACATTTGGCCTTACATGTAAGGTTACCTTTCTTAGCTGGACAATATTATGGTGATTCAACAATTTGATTTGATGTGGAATTTGTTGCTATTGTCCTCATGAGCTAGTAGCAATGGGTAAGGGAAACTACATTGGTTATCCCGATTAGTGAGTGTGGTATTAATTCATGAAACACACACGATTTTGCCAAGTCTCAAAATTAGTGAGGGTTGGAATTCTTACTAAGTGATACTAAATTCACGGTTACATGCTCATTTACCATACATTTCAAGAGAATTAATGCATGCTCTAAGATGCTTGCAGAATGTTAAAAAAATGCAAACACATGCTTGTCAATGGATAGTGTTAGGATGAACAATGTTGGTAATTTCAATGATTTCAGTGGCTCACAAAAGTACTTGGCCGCTGCCTGTGATTGTGAAAATTGGACAAAAGCTCTTAGACTAGTGAGAAATAATAAACAAAATTTGTCATAGATACCATACAAGTTGTCAAGAACATGTTATCAAAAATTTGTGAAAAAAAAATCGAAATGGTAAAAAGAAATTGAAAGAAGTATGCAAAAAACATGGCCAAGAACTTATGTTGGTTAAGTAGGAAATCATGATAACACAAAGAAAACTCAAAATGAAAGGCTAGTAAGTAGCAAATGCTACATATGTACAACAACTACATGTCTACCAACGTGTGTATCCACCCTTAGCTGCAAGAAGATCAACCACCCTTGTTGGCATTGTGCGGATTAGCTTCTACACAAATTCTCTTTCAATGTTTTGTCAAACAACCTGGATCTTCTCCGACAAGTCATCTCTATTTTTGGGTGAATCACCAAATGTCACCAAAAGTACTCCACCCTTCGATTTCGTCCTAGCCCGAGTGGAATAGTATTGATGACACATAGCAAACTCCTTCCTTAGTAACTCAATGTATCATTCCAATATGCCTTTGGAATATACACAACGTTAATGACTTATGATTTAACCCCCAAGGCTACATCCAGAACAAATTTCAGAATAGTGTAACTTTCCCATTACTTCTCGGAATGTCCTAACATTTTATCTGTAACTAGGGAGACAAAGCAAAAAACATCTCACCAATTTGTGAGCCTATCCCATTTTCTGTCCGACAGTTATGACCATTTTGGTGTGTCAGTCTACCCAGATTTCAGAATGTCATAATTTCCTCCCACGGGCTTCAAAGAACTTCAAATTTTGGGAGCAATCACAAAAACTAATTGTTTATGACCCCCTGAAATTTCAAACTCTTTTCATTTTCTGCCAAAACGTTATGGCCTTTTTAGTCTGTAACTCTTGAAAACACTTCAGAATGATATATCTCCTTCTCATCTACTCGAAATGATTTGAAATTTGTACCACAACTAGGAAACCTAAGAACAAAGCATCCCTCAAAATTTCATGCGTTTCCAAGCCTCTGTCCAGGAATTATGCCCATTTCAGCTCGAAAATGTAAGCAAAATTCAGAATGTCATAACTGCTGCTCCAGTACTCTAAATATCCTCAGATTTTGACCATGTTCATATAAACAAGTTGTTTACTAACCCTCTAAATTTCAACGAAGTATCTTCTTCTGCTCGGAAGTTATGCCCCTTACAACCTAGATTACTCAAAGGACCCACTCATTTACCAACTCTTGAAAACACTTCAGAATGATATATCTCCTTCTCATCTACTCGGAATGACTTGAAATTTGTACCACAACTAGGAAACCTAAGAACAAAGCATCCCTCAAAATTTCATGTGTTTTCAAGCCTCTGTCCAGGAGTTATGCCCATTTCAGCTCGAAAATGTAGGCAAAGTTCAGAATGTCATAACTGCTGCTCCAGTACTCCAAACATCCTCTGATTTTGACCATGTTCATATAAACAAGTTGTTTACTAACCCTCTAAATTTCAACGAAGTATCTTCTTCTGCTCGGAAGTTATGCCCCTTACAACCTAGACTACTCAAGGACCCTCTCATTTAACAACTCGTGTTCCGGCAACGTGTCACCAAAAGTACTCCACCCTTCGATTTCCTCCTAGCCCGAGTAGAATAGTTATGATGACACTTAGCAAACACATATACCCAAGAAATATGAACTCAAGTACTACAACTTGAAGCCATAAATTATATTAAACTCATTCACACCCAAACTAATGCTAACAAGAGGTCAAGCCCTCTTCAAGGCCAACTAGCCTTGGATCCTAACTTCAAAATCATGCATACACATGTGCTCCTATCTTGCTTCCATACACCCACACTTATAACACGTGGGGTGCCAAGGAGCACGAAGGAAAGAGAGGATGAGTGAGGGAAGAATGAGGGATTATATAGTAAGTTTGAGGGGGTGAGCACCCTCAAGGCTCACGATAAGCCTTCGAAATCTCCTCCTACTTTGTAGGCTCTCATCTTATCTCCTAAGCCTTCCTCCCTCAAATGATCAACAAAGATCATAATTCAAACATTTAACTAACCTTGGCTTACTACCTACCACACTTTACCAAGGTATGTCCTCATACTACTTAAATCCACTCCACACAAGCCTAATGCTTCAAACTTAGCTTTCTTCAAGCTTCACTCTTTTTATATTTTTGTGAATAATCATAAATCAACAAAACACTACTTGTAATGTTTTACAAGTGTTAACAACACATGTGGGCATCAATTTGGGCTCACACCAAACAATCATAAGCGTCTATCTACTTCATTCCACAAGTGTTCGATAGGATTTAGGTCGGGAGATTGTGGTGGCCATTCCATCACAGAGAAATCTTGTTGACCTAGCCATCGTTGTAGAAGACTAGATGTATGCTTCGGGTCGTTATCATGCTGAAAAATCACTTCTGCCTCATCAAGACCTTGTCTCTCAATAGTACCCAACAATTGCGAATGTAAAATATCAAGATAAACTTGCGAATTCACAATGCCATCAATGCGGTGAAGATTTCCTACACCTGCCCAACTCATGCATCCCCATACCATGATGCTACCTCCACCATGTTTAACTGTATGTTGCACATGACAATCATGAAGAGGCTCTGTAGGATTTCTCCAACACCATTGACGGCCATCTGAACCAAAAACATTGAACTTGGACTCATCTGACCAAATGACATGACTCTAGTTTTCTACATCACAGTCCTGTGAAACCTTCGCCCATTGTAAACGCTTCTGCCTATGATTCTTTGTCAACAATGGTTTCTTCCTCTTCACTCTACCACCAAACCTTTGCCTCCGAAAACTTCTACGGACAGTCTCATCAAACAAACAAAGACCTTGAGCTCTCAAACTACGACCTACAGCTGTCGCAGTCCCTGATTTCGGCTGATTGAGAGTCCTCACAGCAAGCCTCTCATCCCGAATGCTCAAAAGACGTGGTCTCCCAGATCTTGGACGATTAGACACCTCCCCATTTTCTCTGAACCGAACTAGAATGTGGCCAACTGTGCTACGAGGAATGTGAAGATGGCCGGCTATGAAACGTTGTGAAAATCCTTGCTCACTCAATGCTATGACTTGGGAACGCTCATGAAAACTTATGTTCTTCATTGTGACTGCTAGAAATGCGAAGAATCTCAACTTAAGACTATTGGAAGCTCTCAAAGATCTATACACTCAATGGAAACACAAGTGGAAGAAGAAGTCACTATTGTCAACATATGTAGTTGGCCACCCTTGAGATTATTTGAACCACTCCCACAAAAATGTACCACTTAACACCATATTCATTATAATGAGAGAATTCCACGATTTTGAGAAAATATAGATCAGGTCGAGTCGAGCTGATCTGCACCACAGATTGGGAAACTGGAATTTTCAAATGGCCATAACTTACTCAAATTTTGTCCAAACTGGGCATATGAGGTGTTTTTTGACATCCACGGATTTTGTAGATGTCAAAAAACACCTCATATGCCCAGTTTGGACAAAATTTGAGTAAGTTATGGCCATTTGAAAATTCCAGTTTCCCAATCTGTGGTGCAGATCAGCTCGACTCGACCTGATCTGTCATTAAATTGAGAGATTGGAAATCTCTCAAAATAATGAATATGGTGTTACTTGGATTACCCAAAGGAAGCCACCTAATACTGCATTAAATGATGTTGATTAACCCTAATTAATTTGGGAGGCGGTTTCATTAACCTCTCTCTACAATTGCATGCCAAATAGATTCACAAGTAGTGGCCAAGTACTTTTGTGAATCATTGTATGTACTAACTTTGAATTTTGTGAAGGAAAAATCATAAACATTTTAAAAACACATTGATCTACAAAGCCAAACAAGTTATGTTGACAAATATTTTTCAAGAAAAGTCTACATGTCAAGAAATGAAGATGTGCAAGTGGTGTGCAAGTAGGTGAAATTGAACAAGTAATTGTCTAAATTTGTTTAAAATATGATAAAATTAATTTATTTTACAAATTTTTGTAATGATGCCCTCGAGTTTATAATGAATTCAAGAAATATGAAAAACAAATCCAACTTCAAAATATTTAAGGTCACGAAATCTATGTCAAAAACTAGATTTAGCCATTACCTTTTGAGCGTCACTTTTCAATGATAAGTAGTGAAGACCTCATCTTGATTATTTGAGTATGTAACACAACAATAGAGGCCACCATGAATTGTTTTTTCCAATTTAAACAACACTTTGCTACTACTTCCAGGCATTTGGCCAAAGAAATGATGGTTTCAGTATACCGGAGCACTTCTTTTGTACACTTGACCATGCTTTCTCCTCGATGTAAGAAGTGATGCACAAAAGGGGGACCACACTTTCATTTTATAAAAGATCCTCATTTGCAATAAGGTTGATTTTGTGGTGATTCTCACTTAGTAATACAACATCAATCAATCCCACTAGTGGAGAGTAACATGTTGTTTCCTTAAGATGACTTTGCAATTTTTTGTAGATTGCGTATGAGTTTATTATTATTATGAATTGACATGTAATTTTGCAGTGCAAATTACCCCATAATCAATGCTAGATGTCATATATAAATTGTCACTTGCAATTTTGTAGCTTAATTTGACTAGAAACTTAGCTTTAGCGGATAACGGAGCAAGACTTTATGCTTCTTAATTGATGTTCATGGTTACAAAGTGGGACATTGAGGGTGGACAATCATTTATTAAATGTGTGCATCTAAAAATGGACACCAAAAAGATACGTGTTTAAAACACATTGGACTACACGATGTTCAAATCTGGTAACCATTTTAGATTCAACAATCAACATAAATATGGAGGGGGGGGGTGGGAGATTATATTTGAGAAAAACTCCATTGCAACCATCCGTTGAGACTCAGCCATTGCAACTCACGGCAAGAAAATGCATAAAGAAATCATTTTGGTTGACAACTTGATGTTTTGGTTACCCATTGTCCAAAAACCGCAACCAGAAACCTCCAGTTGACAGCCAAAATGATTTGTTTATGCATTTTTCTCGTCATGAGTCACAAAAGGATGGATGTCATGGACAAGTTTTCTTCTGGTGACATGAACCGAGTCACGGCTGGGCCTTGACCATCGCCTTTCATATTTCACATTGATTCATGACGGGATCCAAGTTTCTCAGACTGACGTCTCCATCGACATGCGCAGATCACCCATAAATAAGTTGGAGTTTGCGAATGATCGGAGTTGTATTTCAATTGATTTAGCGAACATGTCAAAAAATTATCATAGAATTAAGATCTACGTTTGCCTTTGTGCCACAAAATAACACCTTGGAAGTTGGCAACTAGGTGAAACCACATGCATGTGGTTGGCATGGGGGGCCAAGGACATGAGAAAACCGAAGACCTTTGGATCAGGTGAGAGCACATGAGAAAGATGTTGAGAGAGAGAGAGAGAGAGAGAGAGAGGCCGGAGTTTGCGAAGCCGCCGCCAAGTTCGCCGTCACGAGGGAGACGAGTCAGCGGGTGCCATGATGGATGATGATGGATTCGAGATTCGATTTATCTCTGCATCCACTCGATTCATCCACTCCCAACTTCCTACAATCAACGTGACTGGCAATAGTGTTCAATCCATGCGCTCGCTCGTCGACGCATGAATCATCGATCGTGAGGACTACCCCAGATCTAGGGCCCATGTAAGTGGTACATCGAATTTCACCATTATCCTAATATATAATTCATCTCGATCGCCGGATGGGTCTGGGTGGGGTTGTGCATGGGGATTCATGAGGGAGGCGATCGATCATTAATTGTCGATGCAGCGTGGGCCGCGGAGTCGGTCGGACCGGGGGATGTTCTGGGAAAAGTTTTGAGTGCGTGCCAGGTAGATAGATTGTGTGGAGGTGGCGGTGGCCGGCGAGGACCACGTGATAATGCATCCAAGGCAGCAGCTAAGTTAGCCGCAGCAAGCAGTGACGGTCTGACTGACCTCTGTGTGCGCCCATCATAAATGGGCGCTTGGGAGAGTTGTTGCTCTTACAATACTTATGTCAACTATTCGATCTTCGCATGAGCCTGCTCATGTCTGAATAAATCCAGAGTTAGCAAATTACACAAGCCTAACCTATTGGAGGGGGCCTCACGCAGAGAGAGAGAGAGAGAGAGAGAGAGAGAGAGAGAGAGAGAGAGAGAGAGAGAGAGAGAGAGAGAGAGAGAGAGAGAGAATCCTAATCTGTGGCAGCTTGGGTGCAGGTTTTGCAAATTGTGAGTACGCATCAAGCCTCGGCACGGGGTCTTTAATTTGGACAGAGGGTGAATCTTGATGTGAAGTAGCTTAATTAGGTGCATGTTTTAGTGAATTATGAGTACTGGATAGATGCAAGAGAGTACACATCAACCATCGGCACGTGGAGTTTAAATTTGTTTTATGGAGACAGAATCTTGAAGTGTAGGAGCTTAATTAGGAGGACTGTATGCAAGAGAGAACACATCAACTTACCCTCGGCATTAAGTGTTTAATATTTTTTATTCTTTTTGGAGATCAAGAGGATCTTGATGTGTAGGAGGTTGATGAATTAGGTGCAGGTTTTGGGGATTGTGAGTTGTACTGGGTTGAGATGCAACGGTACACATCGACAACCCTGGGCACATTGACATCATCTTCAATTTGTTGTTCCTCAACAAGGCGATTTGGTACCACTTTCGTGGCCAGGGCGATTCACATTCTACTGCGCAGCCTAAGGATTTTATAACAGTCATAATTCAATACTGGGCACTGGGGGGCTGATTCTGAGATTTCTTCATCATCGACATTAATATTCATTAATTTGGGAGAAAGCGATGGTGAAGTTCGGGAAGCAGCTGGAAGGCTCCTTGGTTCAGGAATGGAAGGATGCCTACTGCAACTACAAGGAGCTCAAGAGGGATGTCAAACGCATCAAGCAAGACCGCCTCAACAGCTCCGCCTCCCACAACCACCATATTCCACGTAACGGCTCCAATGGTGGTGGTGTCGGGGTGTTGAGATCGTTGGGCTCCATCTCCTCATTGCACAATTTTGGAGCCCATCTTCGGGCATCGGCGGCCAGTGGTACCGCAGGCCAAGGATTCTCGCTTGGCGGAGGTGGTTGCACCGGTGCCGACGCTTTTGTGGTGCGTGCAGGAGAGAGATTTCTTGGTTAACCTTCCCAAATCCCAACATGTTCTAATCGGAACCATGAGCAGTTTTATGTGGTTTCGTAGAGTGCCAGATGGGTTTATTGGCCATGAATTTTTTTGAGAAACATGCATTGGTTTTGTGGTAGATAGTTTGTGAGATTCTTGGTGAGTCTTCCCAAATGCTCACATCTTCTTGGAGGCAGAAATCTCATGGAGTTAAGTTCGTAGAGTCTCAGGTGAGTTTGTAGTCAATTTCTGTGGGAAACTTGCATTGGTTTTATGGTTCTTGGGTTCTGAGATCCTTGGTTGGTCTTCCCAAATGCCCACATCTTGGAACTATGAAAAAATGTAGGGGGTTTCGTGGAGTCTCAGATGAGTTTGTAGTCAATTTCTGTGAGGAACTTGCTTTGGTTTTGTAGTTGATACTTTGTGTCAAGATTCTTGGTTAATCTTTCCAGATCCTCACATCTTCTTGGAACCAGAAATTTCATGGGGTTAAGTTCGTAGAGTCCCAGATGAGTTTATAGTCACTTTGTGTGAGGAACTTGCTTTGGTTTTGTGGGTGATGAATGGTTGTCTCGGAGGACCTCGGACAGGAGCCAATATACACGAACGAACCTATGCTCTCGTCCTTACGTTTGATCAAAGACCATTTTAAACTGGACTGACTTTGTCATTTGGTGATCCAGAAGTCGTGTCTCCGGTGAGAGAGAAGAGTGTTGTAATGTGCAGATTGCGTTATAATTCATAGTGACAGGTGCATAACGAGGATGAAGCCGCCACACCTATATGAGTTATATATGGAAATTCTCCCTGAAACGAGGATAATTCTGTAATCTTGGGGAAAGAATAAATGTTGATTTCAATCCGTACGGCAAGTGGGAATTCGCACTGAGTCTTGTTACCGGAATAAACTTGATCGAATGTCTAGTAATTACTTACACCTATCGATCACACTTAATGATGACAGGTGCATAACAAGAGTGAGCCATGGAACGAAGTTCGTGGGTCGACCATGTACGAGGGCAACCTAATGGAGGTGCCGCGGTGCCATCCCGAGCAAGACCAGATCTTCTTCAACCGGCTGGACGCGGAGCTAAGCAAGATCAACCGCTTCTACAGCATGAAGGAAGCGGAGTACATTGCCCAGGCCACTCGCCTGGAGAATCAGCTGCTCAACTTGTTCGAGGTGCAGGAAGACCTCGCCCGCCAAAGTGTGAAGATGGGGGCCTACATCAAGAAATTACCCGATCATCATGGCATTAACGCTGACAGTATCAGCGATGAGGAGCTCAATTTCGGTGAGTCTTCAACTCATCCATCCACATACATCCATGCTGTACTAAAAAAGTTCTGTACTCAAATCTTGCATCTGATGTATGTTAGCCCGCAACCGGACATCCTAACCCAATGTTGGTCTTCAAACCACCTTCAATCAATAATCGGTGGATTCTCGAGCCTTCTTGGAACAATCAGCAATTTTATGGGGTTTCGTAGAGTCTCAGATTGGTTTGTCTCCAATTTCTGTGATAAACTCGCATTGGTTTGGTGGTTGATTAGTTGGTGAGTCAACTAATCAATCAACATGCTGTACCAAAACTTTCTGTACTTATATCCTGCATCGATGTATGTTAATCCGCAACCGGACATGTTAACATAATGTTGGTCGTCAATACCCCTCAATTAATAATACAAGGACTTCTCGAGGCTTTTTTGAGGCGGTCAGCAATTTTATGGGGTTTCATAGTCTCACATGAGTTTTTGGTCAATTTCTGTGAGAAACTTGCAGTGGTTTGGTGGTTGAAGGTTGATTAGTTGGTGACCCAATTCATCATTCCACATGCATCCTTTACTAAAAGCTTCTTTACCTAAATCTTGCATCGATATATGTTAACCCGCAACCGGATATATTAAACCCAATGTTGGCTTCAAAAGCACCTTTAATCAATAATCCAAAGATTCTCGAGTCTTGAAACCATGAGCAATTTTATGGGGTTTCGTAGGGTCTCAGATGAGTTTGTGGCCAATTTTTGTGAGCAACTTGCATTGGTTTGCTAGTTCATGGTTGATTAGTTGGTTAGCCAACCAATCAATCAACATGCTGTACTTTGAGGTTTTTAATTTTCTTGCATCGATGTATATATGTGCACCCGCAACCGGGCATGTGAACTCAATGTTGGTCTTCAAAGCACCTTGCCTGACTCATGGTTCGCTGACCGACTGAGAATTTTGATAGGGGTATCGTCGAATGCTATGCGCCAGGAAGATCCACTTATGGAGCATGTTATCACGGTGAAGTCTGATGACAACGAGTTTTTTGAACGAAGGAAGTTCGACGACGAGCTTTCCACATCGGATGAAGAGTTCGGTGCCAACAGCTCCTCGGACGAGGAGATGGAGATCATTGCAAGTTTTATTGAAAACGTGGAAGTCACCGACACACCTCAGGAGACTCAAACTAATAATAATCTCAAAACTCGTGGCCGTCATCGGAGAACACCCTCCTGGACGAATCATTGGAGCAAGAGTGCACCTAGCCCAGTCCGTGAAAATGGTGAGGATGCTTATGCCATCGTGGTGCATGAGTCTGCTAATGGTCATGTGGATGGCACTGCCAGCCCATTCAATGCTGTGAAAAGAAAGGGTGAATTCCGGGCTAGGTTGCGCAAAGTGAGGGAGAGTCTGGAGCATCAGAGAATTCGAGAGCAACATCCTGCACCTCTGGGTAGGCCGAAGAGCAACATCATCCAAGACATGATCGACATGAGCCTGAGCAAGAAGAAGATCCAAAGCTCCGAGAAGATGCTCCGCACTGCGTTCATCGAGTTCTACCGTGGCCTGGGGATGCTCCAAAGCTACACGTATGTATCTCCAATCATCTTGATTTTCTGCAAAGTTTCTTTTTGTTAATTAATTAGTCGCGGTTCTGTTTCTTAACTGAGTAAGGTCATTGCCTATTGTTGAAACATTGGAACCTGGCTATGGAGGCACCACAAGGTCTCCCAGAAGTCTCCGACTCAGAAGCGTCAGATTTCTTGATTCTGAATCTGTCATCATTTGTGACTATGGTTTGAATTATATATGAGTGCTGATGATTGCATTGGTTGGAATGGGTATATATTGCAGTTCCTTGAACCTGGTGGCATTTGCCAAAATTATGAAGAAGTACGATAAGGTTGTGAAACATAAGTTGAGGCCCTTGTACCTCAAAGAAGTGGAGCGTACCTACTTCGCATCTTCTGATGAGGTAGGTCAATATATTACCCAGCTATCTATTCTCTGCCACAAATGTTAATTGCAGCAATGACCTACTGGAAATTCTTTTGAATTAATGGTGCCTAACACAATTGACTTTGCTGGAGAGTAGCATAGCTTCGGAAGGTGGAACCGTGGATGTTGTTTTGAAACATCATGTGTGTTATTGTACGCTTGATGTGCAGGTGGCCAAGTTGATGGCCAAAGTTGAAGATATCTTCACAAAGCATTTCTCGGATCACGATCGACGAAAGGCAATGGCCCAGTTAAGACCACTGCAGCAGCGTGGAGGTCACAGCGTCACGTTCTTCTTAGGTACTTAATATATGACCACAACAGTTCTCTGAGACATTGAAATATTCAACGAAATTACTGACGCATTTTGTCCTCTTTATTGATTTTTGGACAAAGCTTAGGAAGACACCTAGACCTGACTCGGCACAGAATGCAAGACTCTGGTCACCCTCAAGAGTTAGAAGATTATTGTGCACAGTTTCTTTTTGTGTCTGAGTCTATGAACGAAATGTAAAATTTTATGTCTGACCCAGTGAGCCAATCCGCTGATGATGATCTTGCTGTGTTCCAGGAATTTTTGCTGGTTCTTCCCTGGCATTGTTTATTGGGTTACTGGTGTTGCTGGTCACTAAAAGCAAATATAGAACAGTGGGAGGCGATAAGTACATGGACACCGTCTTTCACGTATTCAGGTACTAATTTAATTCATCACAGCTGAAATTTAACATAAATCCTTGGATATATCAACAGTGCTGAGACCTGCACTTAATACACTAATTTAGCGCCATATTGCACAACTCAGCATGTGAAATTTTCTTACACATTACTACAGAGCTAAGCTGTTTGCTATTGATATATTACACAAACTAGTAGCTGATGACGAGTTCCACATTCATTCCATGTAGCCCTATGGTAAGTGTTGTATGCTGTAATTTATTTGTTGAAGGCTAAAGGAGTTTACCAGCACAGCGAACTAATTAATCCTCGCTTGTTTTGACAACATAACAGCTTGCTAGGGCTGGTGCTTCTTCATATGTACATGTACGGGTGGAATGTCTACGCATGGCAGCGAACAAGGATAAATTATCCATTCATTTTTGAGTTCTCACCAGGATCGGAACTCCGGTACCGTGAGGTCCTGCTTGTATGTACTGGATTTACAAGTCTGTTATTGGGCACCACGATTGCTCATATCATAGCAAGTTCAAAGCAGGCCCCGAATTACATTTCCTCGGAGTTTGCCCCTATGGGCATATTTGTGGTACAGTGTCATATGACTTGTACCATATCAGTGATGCTCGTTCTCACTAATTATTTGAAAAATTTGAAAACTTGCTAAATCTTGGACCAATGATAATGAAATTTTGGAAAATTAAATCATTGACCTAAAAGCAATAAATCAAGTGCAAAGTTATGCTATTTCCATCATTTTTACATGATATTCCCTATTTCAATATGTTTTTTGGATTGATCATGAAATTCTTGTAGATATTCAAATAAGCCATCATCCAAATAAAAAATTATTTCGTCACTCTGGTGATGAACTAGCATCACTCTTACTGTACTAATTTTAACCATGTATATTGCTAAAATGCTGCAGTTCTGAACCATTTGTACATTGTTAATGACTTAGCTTTCAATGTCTTTCAATATGTCTGCTGAAGAATTTATAGGGTTATGCCTGTGCAGGTGTTTCTAGTGTCCCTCCTCACACCGCTTAATATACTCTATCGAGCATCCAGGATTTTCTTTCTCCGCTGCATGCAGCATATAATTTTTGCACCATTTTACAAGGTACATGACACTTGCGACCTTAATTAAGTAGGTGGGTTGAAAATGACCTTGGTTTACATATCATGTATACACCAGTCTTTTTCTAGGTCGGTGGCAAATGAAACTCATGTGTACAGAAATTCATTAATTTTGTTTCTGGGGCTGTGTGGCACTGTTGAGCTGCATGCAGGTGGTGCTTGCAGATTTTTTTTTAGGGGATCAATTGACCAGCCAAGTAGCATCTTTTCGGAACCTCGAGTTTATGATATGCTACTACTCTGGGGGATACTTTCAAAAAAGAGATCCAGATTCCTGTGGTGACCACAAGCTATACAGGGAATTGATGTACGTGTTCTCACTGCTGCCTTATTGGTTCCGATTCGCACAGGTACTTTGATCCAACTCTACACCAACTAAGTACTTGCCCACTGCTTAAACTCAGTACCCTCCATAAGTAATTAGCCTGAATAAGGTAGACGCACATTATTTGGGCATTTTTCTCTCTGCATCCATTTCCCGTAGGATATGAAACATGCAATGAGTGTGAGATAATCAGCAATCTCAAATTGTGCCTGTAGCCATTTGCATCATAATTAACAGAGCTCATATGAATAATCTTATTCATTATCAAAGTGAATATTCTTGTGCTCATTAAATGGTCATATAGGTCCCCCAATATTATGTTGACTATTGAACCTAGAATAGTTAGCATATTTTGAGCATGTGGTCCAATCTCTTTCAAACACATGATGTCTTTTTGATGTCCACTCTTAAATCCACACCTAACCACATACTGCCCAATTTCATCAACCCTTAAAGAAGTCTTTAATATTAAATCCCCTGATTATCAAGTGGCCCATCATCAGGGGTTAACTTATGATGTCAGCTTCCGAGTCAAGTGGATATTTAACTTGTTCTTTGGAAATTTACAATGATAATGATGTTGTGCAGTGCATGAGACGGTGGCGAGACGAAGGTGACAAGATGCAGTTGTACAATGCTGGCAAGTATGGGTCGGCAATGCTTGCGGTGGTGATGAAGCTGAGCTACGCAACCAACCAAAGCACAGTGAGGCTGGTGTTGTTCATCTTAGCCTCGTGCTTTGCCACCAGTTACCAGTTGTACTGGGACCTTGTTGTCGACTGGGGCTTGCTCCAACGTAACTCTAAGAACCGATGGCTTCGCGACAGCCTCGTCCTCAAGAGGAAGTACCTCTACTTTATCTCCATGGTACGCCAACTTCAACAACGGAGATAGATAGACCTGCAATTAATCACCTGAGATTAGTAACTCATTCCAGTTTCCGCAAATTAAAGGATTTTTAAGTTATCTTTTAAATTGATATTGCTTCCCATACAGATTGCCTTGGGATGGATGGGCCTGGGAATGTGCCTGCATCAATTATATTTACTCCCCATGATGATGTGGGATAACTTGTGATGATGTGCAGGTGGTGAATGCTATACTGAGACTTGCATGGATCTCATCAATTCAGCACATGGAAATCCCAGGATTTAGTCAAGCAGGTTGGGATATTATATTCGCCTCTTTGGAGGTCATTCGACGCGGCCAATGGAACTTTTATAGGTAATTACCTTTCTATTGTGTTTTTCATACAAATAGTTGATGCCACCCTGTTGCAGATGGAGTAAGAAGTTTGAGAGCAGTTTTTTCTTATGGTTTATGAGAAATTGATCTCTAGGTGTAAATCCTGGTACTCGCAATATAACAGGTTGGAGAATGAGCATCTTAACAACGTCGGCAAATTCAGGGCAGTCAAGAATGTTCCTCTCCCATTCAAAGAATTCGAGGGTGCAACTCTCTGATCATTTCATTGCCCCAACGCCCTGATTTATTAGGCGGAGAAAACTGCATCACAGTTAGTTGTCTTACTCAATTGCTTCCCAATTATTAGGGTTCCTCCATTGGACTAGGAAGTAGCACGACAAAGTAGACCAAGATTTGTAGCTCTGTCATGATGCCCTCCTCGGAGACTGTACAGCCATTTGGCACCATTGCTGAAAATGATCAAATTTGTTACTGAGAATATTTTCTTGAAAGATTGTCTGTGTGGAGGTTATAAGGAATGTTGGACCGGTATATAGGTGAATGCATGGTAGTAATAATCAACATCAATAATGGTAAGAAAGAACCTACCTGTGGGTATCAAAATTGTAATACCAGTCAAATATTGATATTTGGTGGGTATGTCAAGGTGAGAGAATCTTTTATACCCGAGTTATTATTTTGGTCAGTACCATTCTAGCCATAAATGATACTAGGGTGATTTTACCTAGGTATGAAGTTCTTGCATGGTATATAGACCCAAACGGTATCGAAAACAAAAGTACCGTCAAATACCCATACCCTACTAATATCAAAAAGTGTGAAATCCTCATTATAGATAGTCCAACACTGGTTATAACCTAATTTCCTTCGATACAGGATGATGAACATTCAGAGACCCAGCTTCCTTTGTCAAGCCCACTGTTGATCTCAGGTGGCGGTGCACACCACAGGCGAGCAACAAATATTTTCTGACATGCATTTGTATTTCATGGACACTCCTCCCTGAATATCACCCTCCTAATTGATCTAAACAGAAAGAAAATTCTTGACCCTAAAATTTCGAATCTCTAGTAATCTGTCCACATTATTTCCAGCGAAGACAGAAATAACGATAACGATGACTCTTGACCCTAATGCAGGGTTGGTGTACTTACACATGAAGTTTTGTAAGTCACAACAACCATATTCTTCCAGATCATTGTACAGTCATGTGTAACCTCGAAAATTGTGCACTTAAAAATCAATTTCTGCCGGTGGCTCCAGCGTTGCGTTGAACCTAAGTATCCCAGTTACTGTTAGCACACATTTCTTCACCTTCGTTCACGTTTAAGCTTATTACATCAGCAATAGGAGGACAGCAATGTAACTTACTAAATTACTGCGCTTGTTGGTAACTTGGGGCCCCACTGCCTGGAAAAATTGATGCCACGAATCGGTCCAAGCACATTCCGGCGGGACCTTGCTCAATTTGGATTTCTTGATGACTTACGGCATCAATATGGTCGAGGCAAAATGAGTTCTTGTTTAGAAAGAAAGAAACCTCCCGAGCTGGCACCTGGTGACCTGGCTGGCCACCTGGCATTCTCTCAATGGCTCCGAGCGACTGGTCCCATTGTCAAGTTCCCGCCTTGGTTGTTTCTTCGGTCTTTTTCCAGTCTTCTTTCATTGTCTTCATGGGAGCCGATCCGAGGACCGAAACAGGGTAATTGGTGCTTTGTTCGGTACTTAGGTACTAACTTACCGACTTCGGAGCAGCTTCAACCATTCTAGTGCAATTGTAGTGAGGAGGAGAGCAGTTGTGTTCGTTCCAGTGTTGTAGGGTTAACCCGAAATCTGCATTCAAGCTCCAAATTGTAGTGATTTTTTGCCATGGCGGTTGGGGCTATGGATGGAGTGCCGGAAGTGGAAGGGAAAGAGAGGCAGGATGCTTCAAGCTATGAGGAGCAAATCGAAGGGCCAGGCTCACATGTCGACTACACAATTGAGGGTGACGAAGGTGCCATTCAGGGGACCGATTTCCTGGGGTTTGGTCAATTGTATGTCAAGTTTTTGTTTGAAGAAAAAGATTTAGAGGAAAACCAGGCGGTTTAGAGCATGTGTGTACCCACTTTATTGATGGATGTTAACCCTCTCTGCTCTGATTCTAGTGTATGTTATTTGATGGCTGTGTGCAGATCATATGACCATGAGCCAAAAGCTCAAAGAGAAGTTCGGCTCCGTAGGGGATTACCTTAAGGGTAAGGAAAGCTTGGAAGAAGAGGATCCTCATCCCGAATTAGCTTATTTGGCTCCAGGTTCAGACAAGGACTTGAAGGAAGGGTCAAGTGGCAGTCATCAAGAGGGGAAACAGCATGGAGGAGTGCCAGTAGCTGCCATCGGCAAACATGATCATCATCCTCCTAAACATGAGGAAGTTCTACCTGTAACTTCGGTATCCAAAGACAAAACCCCTGGTATGGCATTCTTTATTTTAGTTTTTCTCGCACTCCATGTTGTAAAGTTTAGGTTAGGTTAAGATAAGTTAGCAAACAAAACGCGCGGTTTCCAAGGTACTTAAAGGATGTAAGGTAATTGGGCGTCAAACAGACGCTTTTAATATTTTTAGCTCTGCACCCACTTCTTGTAGGGTATGAAACGCACATTTAATGCGAGATGATTGACAATTCCAAAACATGGCCGTAGCCATTTTCCTCATAAATTCCCGAGCTCATATGAATATCTTCATTATTGTCAAAGTGAAGATTCTCGTGTGCCTTAAATGGTTGTATAGGTGCCTTAAATGCCTAGAATGGTTCACATATTTTGAGCATGTAATCCAATCTCTTTTAGACATATGATGTCTTTTTGGTGTCCGTTCTCAGATCCACACCCCATTCACCACTCTAATACAGGTATCTGATTTTATAAAGTAACCAAGGCCCACATACCTTATGTGTATGGGTTTGTCTGTGCAGAGATCAAGGCAGCTGATGAGCCTGTGGGCATTCAGGGACCCAGCATACTGCAGAAGATTACTGAGAAGTTCTCCGAGTACGAGAATCAGTTGAAAGGGAAGCGTCCATCTGAATTGGAAGACCCTCATCCGGAGCTTGCCTACATCCCAGCTGCACCACAAGAAGCTAAGCCCAGTCATTTCTTTAAGGTCAAAGACTATTTTGGACATCAAACAGTAAGTGGACAGGGTGAAGAAGATACCATCAACCCTGCAGCAGTGCCTAAGCAGGTGACAATAATGAGACCACCCATAATGCAGTTTGAGGGTTATGATATTTCCTGTTGTGTGATGTTGCTTTCCTGTATGATGTTTTGTGTCTTCTGCTTAAGAGTTAGCACCAGTGTTGGTCTGGCACATAAGGTGAATGCATGGTAACAATAATACACAACAATGGTATCGAAGAACCTACCTGTGGGTATCAAAATTGTAATACCAGTCAAATATCAATATTTGGTGGTATGACAAGGTGAGAGAATATTTGTATACCTGACTTATTATTTGGGTCAATACTATTTATAACCCTATTGATACTAGGGCGATTTTATCCAGGTACGAAGGTTCTTGCATAGTGGAGAGACCCAAATGGTATTAAAAATAAAATTACCGTCAAATATCCATACCCTTCTGGTATGAGAATGTGAAATACTCAGATTCCCAACTGGTAACAAAAATAGACGATACCAGACTAACACTGGTTAGTACATCCACTTTGAGAGAATTAGTGCAGAATCAAAGAGTGATGAGAGGAAGAGTTTATTCCTAAATCTGCATTATTCAAACAGGACATGGAAGCATAATAGAGAGTATTGAGAATTTTCTTTTCTGAATGTGGACTATGGTTGTTAATCCGATGCAGACAGACAAAGGGGTTGAGGCGCCAGTGGCATCAGAAGTGCAGAAAGCAGAGAAGGGCGTTGGAAGCAATGAGTTGGGCACAGGGTATGAGGAGGGCTCCGAAGGATCCATTGGCCATGTCCCCAAGTATCCAGAGATTGTTGTTCCCAATGTCCCCAGGGAGACACATGTACTTTCTCTTTTCCTTCAGCTTTCCATTTGTCACATGCTTTAGATAGACCAATATGTTTCCATCAACATACATGAATGATTACATTGTCCAATTTCAAACCATGAGTTGAGTTGCTTTTAGTTGCAATTTCTTTGTTGAATGCTGAGGTTTCCTCAAATACTGTCAAAGTAGGTGGGTTGGAAGTCTTAGCAATGTTTCATGTCTCAAGCAAAGTACATGAGCAATCATGTTCTCCAATTTCAAACCATGAGTTACAGTTGCTTTTGGTTGCAATTTTTTGTTGGATGCTAAGGTTTCTTAAAATGCTGTCAATGTATGTGGGTTGGCAGTATTATAGATGTTCCATGTTTCAAACAAAATCATGAGCCATCATGTTCTCCAATTTCAACCATGAGCTGAGTTCCTTCTGGTTGCAATTGTTCTCTGGATGTTTAGTTTTCTTAAATGCTTTTAAAGTACATGGGTTGAAAGTCTTAAGAGACGTTTCATACTTCATCCGACCTGCACAAGCGATCATAATCTCAAATTTCAACCATGAGCTGAGTTGCTTTTGGTTGATATTTTTCTTTAGATGCCGAGGTTTCTCAAATGCTGTCAAAGTATGTGAATTGGAAGTCCTGAGAGATGATATTTCATGTTCCAACCAACGCTCATGGACAATTATGTTCTCCAATTTCAACCATGAGCTGAGTTGCTTCTGGTTGCAAAAAAATTCTGGAAGCTGTCAAAGTATGTGGGTTGAAAGTCTTAAGAGGTTTTTCTTTTCCACTATTACAGAGTGAGGAGAAGGCAGTGGTTGACACTACAAGTGAAGATGCCAATCTTGCACCTGCTGAAGAATCACCACCTTCGACCAACATGAAGGAAGCACCACAAACCGTGAGTTCTGAGCCATTAACACTCGACGAGGAGCACGAGGAGCAACAAATCTCCAGCAGCAGTGATGAGAAGAACAAGAAACCGGGTTTTTTCACCCGCATGGCGAAGAAGGTTGGTGGAGGGAAAAAGTCACACAATGATGCTTGAAGGCCCCATACAACAAGGTTTGCATCATACAACAACTTCAGTGTAAGTGTTAAAAAAAGGTGGTGATTATGTACAGTACTGTACAGCAAAGTGTATACATCTAATCTTATTCCCTTCTGCAAACAAACAAATGTTAAGTTCGTTTAGCACCTTGTGGAGTTTGTATGCAGTGAGATTCTTGCAAGAATAATTAGATGAAAAATATGGAAAGTAGGAGTTGAAAGAACTCTTATAAGTAGTTGAAGCTACTTCTGTGTCAAGGTTTATGATATTGGTCTTCTCTCAATCAGTTCTACTACTTGGGAACATTCAAGCTGGTGTATTATGCATTGAAGTTTTGGCAAGAATAGTCTACAAGAATTCTAAAATTCCTTTGCTCCTTGAGATTTTGAATGTTTCGATCATTTCCTCCTTTTCTCTTAGTTCTACATAGTGCAAAATGCATGAGTGCACAAGTACCAAGTATCTGTCCACAGAAAGGACATTGGGCACCTGATCTTCCAACCTAGAGGGATCCAGAGTTGCAAATGTTTGCAAGATAAAGCACTTGAAACACACAGAATTTAGGAATAAGCAAATTCCTATCAGTATACCAATTCTAATTGTCTCGCTCAATTCTAAATGTAAACTGCAGTGTAGCGTCACCAACACTAAATGCTGACCTAACAGTACTTGTCATTTGTTGTAAATTTTGGGGGGATTATAGATTTACAGGGTTGCAATAACTGTCACTTATCAAGTGGTTTTTCATCCGAATTTCAAACATCCATGACAATAACTCATCATATTATTTTAGGATGCAAATCATACCAAACCTTGTTTCAATAATTGGCATTGTATATCAGTAAGTCACAGAACTGCAGAGCATCAGAAGCTGAAACATGGATACAAACTTTGGGAAATTTGTGTAGAGTACAAGTTTCTTGAACCTGGAACATCACAAAATTCTAGTGGGGATGAGATATTTGGCCATGTTAGGTTGTTGCTCAAAATTCACTTGTTAGAATTCTTTTGCCTTTGATGCATACCTGCCTTTTTTGTAACTTGAAGGAGATTGAATGTGTTGGGAGTTTGATCCAATATATATTGGGAATTCATGTAGTGGTTGTAAGATGTGACTCGCCTTAGTATGAAGAAAGCTTGCAATACTTGCAATGAATTCTAAAACCAGCAAAGAAGGTTAAGAGGATTTGAGAGAGAGCCTTCGGAGAAGTCTGGATTGATCCACACATGAATTTAACTTAAGGCTAACACTATGAATCTGATAAAGTGTGCAACTCGAGATGCATTCAAAGGATTGACCTTCAACAAGTTAATCCAACTCACCAACAATTGAAGCATCCACAAGCACACCAAGCTATCATTCACTGCGCCCTAAAACTTGCAAATTTTTGATGAAAAGTCTTAACTACCCAAGACATTGAAGGCCCACTACAATATCCGAGGAATGTTGCACCGACTATCCAAAGCACAAGTCTAAGTTGTTGTTGCTGAATTGTGCAACATCAAATTAATGAAGTGATGATGGATGGATGGGGATCAAGCTTGGAGATGATGGAGAATGTTACCATTGTCATCTTTGCCCTACATCACCGATCACCCTCCACGAATGAAGATTGCATGCAATTCTTCTCCAAGTTGCCGAACATCCAATGAGACGGGAGGAGATTCAAGAGCGAAGGCAAAGATTGACAATGAAGAAGAGAGAACTCTCGTCCAAAAGGACGTGGTAACTCTTTGAAACTTGATGAGCCATGAGCATGGACTACTACTCAACATGGAAGTCAATGCAAGGAAAGTGCAACTCGATGATTACCACCAAAGCATCAAAAAACCGATGCATCTCAACATGATAAGGAGGCATTTAGGTTCAAATTCATATCCAAGTGTGATTCTTATGTTCGATGATCCTATGTTGTCCAAGCCAATCCTCAAAAATCATGTGCACAAAAATCATGACAGATTGTTTGATGGCTAATTTCAAGGATTGCCAAACAAAGTCATTGCTTGATGAGGTAAAATTGCACACTAATTTAGAGTTAAGTTGGTTGGACAATTGTTCGGGTGAGTTTCACAGACATGGGGTATATAATGTTGTGGAAGGTAAAGAAGCCAACCTTGACAACCTCAATTACTCACAATTGCAGAACCTTCAATAGATTCTTTCCCAGATGCAAAAACACACAACCAATACTTCAAGACACCTCCACTGTGCACTTTGAAGCCACAAGTCCAATTGATTATGAATCTGACTCCAATTCTAACTTTGATTCTAGTTCAAGAGATTATTTAGGTGTCTAGTTCACCTAAGTAAAATCCCACCATAATTGGGTAGAGTGTTTAGGGTTCAGGAGTTTTGGTAACATAAAGATATCCTAAATGGCTAGTTTTTGTTGTTTGCCATGATTCTCGACTTGGATTTCAATGCTACAAATTTTCTTGGATCCACAAAATGTGAAATGAGATGTTAGCAACAAACTATGGAATTTTTTTTCTGATATATCGTGTTGCTGCTATGATTTTTCAAAGCCAAAAGTCATAAAACGACCAGATAGACCCCCCAAATTATGCTGACTGTAGAACCTTGAAAATTAAACAGCTTTTGAGCACATAGTCCAATCTCTACTAAACACTAGTCTTTTTGGTGCTCGTTCTTAGATCCACAACTAACCACAACACTCAAATATAGGTGTCCGATAAGGAAAAGTGAGAAGTGAAACGTGCCTGCACATTTAGTGAAAAGTGGCAAGAGGAATCAAAAACATAGTGCATCTCATAATTTACCATTTCTTTAACCAACTCTAACAACTCTAACCAACATTAATACAACACTAACTATGTTGTAGTGTGTGTACTATTAGTTGGAAATTAGTAGTGAACAACTAATTTACCTGACACATCTTAAATCAGAGTTGTTCTTGCCACATTATGAAGTACGAAATAGGTGTATCATTATAACCTGATAACAATTTCAGCTTCTGTACTAAAATTGCATATTCAAAAAAATTCAAAAATTTTGTTTGAGATGAGGTCAAGAAATTTCAAACAGCCTAAAAATTGATTGAGAATGTGATGAAATTCCTTGATGGCAGTAGAATTTTGTAGTATTTCATAAGATTACACTATACATAGGGGTTATCGGTTGTTGGAGATTCTAAGCACTTTTTCGACCCTAACCTTGCCCAGCCAAAAGAAAGGAAGTGCTCGTGATCACATCATGTCCTTGTACCATTATGCTTTGCTCTGCATTCCCACTGACCTTGACCTAGCTCCCACATTTGAGAAATTGGGAATGCAGCAATTTTCTGACACCCCAAATTGCAACCCAATTTTTGTTTGCTACAAAATGAGACAAAGACTATCTGTAATGGAAAGTCCAAGTGCCTTTTCCTCCCAGGAGAACATCAATGCAGCTTCAGCTCAAATTGGAAGGCCAGTAATCTCGGAAAACAAACGACATATTTTGAAAGATGCACAAGGATTACAAATTCATTGAAAAGACGACCTTGAATCAGAGGAGCTGAGCCTGGGATTGGAAGTGTACAAGAAACGATTGGAAGTTTAAGAATCAACCGCCTGAGTAGGATGGAGAGTATATGGTGAAGGAGTAAAACCCAGCCGCTGTTGTTGATGAAAAAACCAACGTAGCCAACCAAGCTGGGACCAAAATCAGCAAGAGCCTCCAATTCACATTCTGCACAAAGTCTCACAAAACTTCAGCTTTGTATTCATAAAGCAAAGATGTTGTGTATTGTTCCAAAGAGCTCATGAAACGGTCTGCAAATGAGCCAGTACCAGGAATAACATAGACTGAGAACTTCTACAGAAACTCTGGGACAATCAGAGTCGTGGTTGGCTAAAAGGTGAGATTGAGAGCTTCTGCAGAAAGTCACCCAAGATATGAAGGGGGAGATCCAACCACTAGTTACAAATGGGCCGGTTGAGTTTGAGAAATAACGGGTTCAAGACTTTAGACAAATCGCTGATCACTTTAGAGGGATCTATGGATTATATCTTGAATTAATGAAGAGAATCTGAAAGATATGAACATGTAACCAGTTGGACTTGTAAACCGGAAAGATTAACACTGGGACTTGACCGACTTTGCCCAAAATCACCCTGTTAACTGCAACCAAGCTTTCTTAAGGCTTAAATTAGCATTCTAAAAGGGTGGGGCAGGGCTATATACAAACGGCTTTCTAGTCTGTCAAGACTAGGATAGGTGGGCCAAGCTAGACTTGCATAGGTCAATTTAGAGTGGTGGGTCCAATTGGTCAGACCTTATTTTAGATCCTGAAGTTCTCTTGAAAGAGAACATCCAAGAGTGTCACCCAACATTCACATCTAGGCTCCTGCACAAGAAGCTCTTACGAGCTTTTAAATGAAAAGTCCCTAAAAGAGGGACCAAACTCCTAGACAAAAACGTAAAAACTCCAAACCAGGTGATCACCCTCATCCTCATCAACATGCGTGAAATGTAATCCTCAAGTGTAGGCAACATTCTTCTTCAGGAGAAACAGCCTGTACTATTGGAGAATCAGCTTCCAAGACAAAAACACACCTTAGCATTGTCAGCAAGTCCCACTCCGACGACCGACCCAATCAAAATATGTGTTGTTGAAACTGGAAGGTTGGCTCTTGTGGCCAGTAATCCTATGGCCACTGCAGAAATTTGTGCACAGTAGCCCCTTGATGGTGACATATAGGTAATGCCACCCCCTATACAGCGTATAATCTTCCAAC
The DNA here is from genome assembly GCA_964035585.1 of Polytrichum formosum. Taxonomy (NCBI): domain Eukaryota; kingdom Viridiplantae; phylum Streptophyta; class Polytrichopsida; order Polytrichales; family Polytrichaceae; genus Polytrichum; species Polytrichum formosum. Next base: position 1,969,100 of record OZ037939.1, read on the forward strand.
CCCATAATGCAAAACCACAGCTGACACCAGCCCCACCTAATAATAATACCCATACCTGCACAAATAGTATTACAGTGGTAAGAAATAAAATAAAATCAATTTCCTGAACTTAGTCTATAAGTTGTAGTAGAGGTTCCATCTGCAAAATTCAACCTGACAGATTAATGCAGTCCAAAGTCACCCCGAGTTTATCCTAATCAACGGAAAAACATATCTGTAATATTTTCATAAACTTACTGGAACACTGGCATGCGCAGCCAAATTGTCATGGTGATTGTAAAGCTGTAGGATTGAAGCCAAGGGGTTTAAAATTTCCACAACCTCATTGGATCCATGCGAGAACCTGCAGATAGCAAGAAAAGTCTTCAGTGTGTGATGACACGGTTTTCAAGTTCAGTGGGGTGAAATTTAAAAATTACAAGAAACAAACAAGCCATCAACAAGGATGAGAGAACGTACGCGGCAACACAGGCTGTCAAAATTTGAAGGATGATGAAGAGCTCTTCTGTTTTAGAGTCAAACTTCTCCGCCAGAAAATGCCTTGACTTTGTTGCTTGATCAAAGTCTACGTTCTGCAAATTTCATCAGACATCATCATGACCATCAGATCTATATATTTGGCCAATCCCTCATAATACTAAGACAACATCTCAGAATTGTTTTTTTAAATTAGGGTTGTGAGAATTTACATGACAGATTGTTGATGAGTATAATCTCTTCAAACGATTCAAAATTTTCTGCTTCCTTGACAACTCTTTCCGACTTCGCATCCGTTTGAATGTTGATCGATTCGATGTTTGACTCAGTAGTTGCTGAAATGTAACCCTAGGTGCACAGGAAGGACCACACTCTACATTGCTTTGTGGGCTTAACCCAGTTTCCTCTTCATCAGCCTCATAAACGGTCTCCAACACATGGCGCTCTGCAAATTGCTTGAGGAGAACATCAGCTGCTTTCTCTAAGTCATCTTCCGAATCCTTTCTTACGTTCTCTTGATTTTCATTCCCTTGGCCATCTCCCATGTCTTTGAAACTGGTGTCTGGTGTCGGCCTTGATTCTATCTTGTTACTTGTATGCATACGACTTACGCCCAGTATAATGATTATAACCTATAACCCAAACAAAAATAACAGCAAGTTGCTCCAGGTGAGCTTCAACACCAATCTGACTTTTCTCTACCTTCCGACTCTCACTCTGCCCAACACTTCAATTGGAAAAAATTATTTGAGCTCATTCCTGCTTTCAAGCCCCATCACCACCACACATTGGAGACTGCTGTATATCTCTGCCTAGAATTCAGCTTCCACGTCATCTTTGAAAGAGTTGCAACCAGCCGCATGATGACATGTGGCACTTCTTGGGGCAAAAACAAATTACTCTATGCCTCATCTGACTCGCACGTAGGGAAGATTGTTCAAATTTACTTATTACTGAAACCCAGCCAGTATGGGAGGACCAAATCTGTCAACCAAGATAATGCAAATCTCCTTTCGACCCCACGTTTGTCAACAATGTCTCTGTGATTATACTACTTGTTCAGTTAGCCAAGTCCACATCTACAAATGGAGAGATCTGACAGCTAGTTACAGATGGGCCAGTCGAGTTTGAGAAATAATTGGTTCAAGTTCAAGACTTTAGGCAAATCACTGATCATTTTAGAGAAATCTATAGACTATACCTTAATTTTATAAAGGAAAACCAAAAGTTATCAACATGTAACCAGTTGGACTTGGAAACACTTGGATCTCAGCTGAATCAGCCCAAAATCTCCCCAGAAAAGTTTTACTTACAAGGGTAAGAAGGATTGCAATGATGCTTCCAATTCCAGCTATTAGAAACGCTTGACCCACTCCCATGCTCTTCAAGGAGGCTCCTGGTGTTCCCTGTTTGCAATTTAAAATACTTCAGATACCCTTGACCCATCATCAGTCCAACTTCACAGAGAGCATAATCCGACTCCAACTATCCTTATGGCAGATTGAAATTGAAAGTCACACATGCTAGGTCTCTGATGAAGAGCCCCAATTAAATACAAATAAATGTTCCATATTCACATTGTAAAAGAAACTCACCCTGTAGATTATGAATAGAAGAAGAACCAACACCGTAACTCCATAATAGAGAGGAAGAGCTCGCAACACTAGTTTCTCGGAACTAGGTGATTTTAAAAGAGCCAATTTTGTGAACCCAAAAAGAGCAAAGGACACCAACCCAGCAATCACCGGAGCTATTATCCATGACAAAATGATGCCTAAGACGCCACCAAGATGCAATCTGGTGCTTGTCTGTACACCCACAAGGTGGCATTTGTTATTTAATTGTAGCCAGAAACCTTCACTCGTTCCTGCTGCAGACTCCTCTAAAGACTCTTAAAAGTAAGCAGGTCTCTTTCAGTTACTTCTCTTGATCAGACAGCTAAATTTGAGCGGTGTGTGGTTAGGTGTGGATCTAAGAACAGACAACAACAAGGCACCATGTGTTTAAAAGAGATTGATCTACATGCTCAAAGTTTGATAACTATTCTAGATTCAATATTGAACATAACCGGGGGGCCTATAGGATCATCTAAGAAGAAAGACAATCTTCACTTTGGTAATGAACAAGATATTCATATGAACTCCAAAAATTATGAGAAAAATGGCTACAGTATCTCGTCCTACTCGTGTGTTTGATATCCTACAATAAGTGGACTAATAGAAAATGGAACTATTTAAGACCCATCTACCTTACAGCCACACTGCTGTACCACAGAATATTACAATTTTGCCAGGAGAGAGAGTGCCCTGAAAATACCTTGTTCCAATAAATTGATGTAAACCCTTGCCCAGCTAGGGAGACACCAATAATGGCTCCTAAAATCACAAGCATCGATGACACGGGAATCTCCCACCACGTTGCTAGCGCAAGGTAGAGTGCTGCACCCATCCATCATTCAAAAAACAACATCACATACTTTACTCCCACATTCAATGTCAGAATAGTTGCTGAACTTATTTGTCAACATTGGGATCGCATTGCTAAATTGGATGTTCGTGTACATGAAATAGAGAGAAACAAATAGAGGAATATCCTCAAGAGCGCAATCGTGTAACACAAGGTACATACTTGCCACCAAAATTGCAATGAAGAGGCCCCACATTAAAAGTGTCTCATCCGCAGGAACTTCCTTTAACACCTGTGAAGAAGAGCCACATAAATGATAAGATTCAGCTCAAATCTCTCCTGCAAAATGATATATCTCTCTGCTGCCAGTTAAATAATTGACAAAACCCTAGAAACCCAAACTCCTAGTACCCTTCCTTGTTGCACCACTATTTGCCCTCATTTTGTACTAAATTTGACTAGGTAAAAGAGAGAAGCTGTACTGTGGATTGAAATGTGTCAATTGTTCGATCTCCCAGTAAAGCAGCACCTGTAATCTCCATGACTGCTGCTAGACACACCGCAACCACCATTGACAGTGCCTTGGACCCCACCGTCGTCCCAAACTGCACCGAATTGACATTTGAAAATTATCAACAACAAAGTCCATCTCACAAATCCATAACATGTCGACCTGCTCTCTGCCTAACGAGTTTCCACATGCAAAGAAACATCGAACCCCAAACATTTTTTTTGTTGAAGGCTGTGCTTAACCCTGACAGATCAATGTAGGGGCAAGCTCGGTACCGAAGTTGGAACATCAACATGTCCACCTGACCTGCTTTGTATAATTACCTAATGAGCTTCCACATGCACGGAGTCACTCAAACTCTACATTTGTTTGGAGACTGAAATTAACCCTGTCAGATCAACTGAGGGCAAGCTCAGTCGCTGAAGTTGCAACATCCACATGTCGACCTGCTCTGCATAATTACCTAACGAGTCTCCACATGCACAGGCACCGAAACCTAAAAAAAATTGGAGACTCTAAACCCTGACAGATAAATTGAGGGCAAGATCAGTTACCGAAGTTTCAACATCAACATGTCCACCTGCCCTACATAATTACCTAACGAGTTTCCAAATGCACAGACACCGAAACCTAACAACTTTTTGGAGACTCTAAACCCTGACAGATTAATTGAGGGCAAGATCAGATCAGTTACCGAAGTTGCAACATCGTTGGCGCCGACGGCCAACGACCAAGCAAAGGTGATCAAGACCCCCACAATGGGAATCCATCGGTACACCGCCGTCCACCGAGACCCAGCAGCAGCAACAGTAGAAGAGAGTGGAGATGGCGATAGTCCTAGATTAAGAGCCGATGGGGCTGAAGCGAAATGCGTGGGGGAAGGGGCTGGGATCCATGTGCTTAAACCCATGGCTGAAGGTGCCGGAGCCCATGTATGGTGCTTGGGATGCGGTGCCAGCAACGAAGCTGCTGCTCGAAGCGATGAAGCAGCAGCTGTGGACCTCACTGCCCTTTGCATTTGCAGCTGCTATAATCGAAGAAGCTGCCCTGACCTCTTCGAAGAATTCAACTTCGAATGCCCGCACTAGGGTTCGGACTAACCGGTATGTCTCTCCTCCGTCACCAAGCTCGCCTCGTTCCTTCTTCCTTACAATGCCCTGAATTCATTCGAACCCCATGTGCAAAGTGTCCAGCACTGCAAATCTGCAAATCTGCAACACTGCAACACTGCAAATCTGCAACACTGCAAATCTGCAAATCTGATGCGGTGACCACTGATTCTTGTGATCAACCTCCCTTCCAGATTTTTGATCATAACACTGCAAACCTTTCTTCAACTTTTACCTCCTCGTCTGCTACCACTCGCAGTCACAAACTGCGTGGCTCACCAAATCCTGATTTCAACACATTTTCCAACTTCAGACCGCACAAGGTTCGGACAAATCGGTATAGCTCCTCTCCTTTTTCGTTCCTTTTCTTACACTGCCCTAGATTCGAACCCCATAAAAACCTGTTCTTGTGACCAGTGCTTTCTGGTGGTGGTGGCGACCATAACACTTGCAAACCTTTCTTCAACCTTCACCTCCTAATCTGCTACAATTTGCATCCACAAATTGCGTGGCTCACCGAACCCTGATTTTCAACACATTTGCCAACTTCAAACCGCTTAAAATTTGGACAAATCGGTATGTCTCTCCTCCGTCACCCAGCTCCTCACTCTTCTTGCCCTGCACTAGATTCGAACCCCATACAAGTATGTTCAGGTGACCGCTGCTTCTTTTAATCAATCAACCTCCCACTTCCAGATTTCTGGTGATGGTGGCTATAATCTCACTGCAAAACTTAACCTCTACTTTTGCCACCACTCGCATGCACAACCTGGATGCCAACTAACTTAAACCCTCGTTTTCAACAAATTTTTGACTTCTACGCAATCCAGATTGATTTATAAGATCCCTTGTGATCGCCATTTGCACAGACTCCTTCTCCACATGTGCCCGGCTGCCTTAATTCTGGAACAAAATTGCATCTAACTCTTTTCTAAAAATTACAATGATGTCCACAAGAGGTGTCCCAAACGATTTCTATCAAGACCTAGTATAGTAGTAGCAGGGAAGAAGAGTGACTGCACCACAGAACCTCGTTAAGATTTTCGAGGTTGAGGTCAGTGAGAGATGAGCGCCACCTCCTCCCTCTACTGAATTTCAACATCAATTTCTCCGATTTTTTGTTTAACCGACAACCACCACACTCCAGGAAGTGCCAGTCTGAGGAACGCTGCAAAATTTAGGAAAGTGCTTCCAACAAAAAGGATTGCTAAAGGATTTCGACAAATTAGGTGAGTAATTAAGAGAAGTCCTTGCAGCAGGGTTATAAGGTAGGCTTCCGAAGCCGAGTCCTCAGGTTTCCACCCTTGCAAGCGGATGCATGATGCCCATTCAATTGGCAGCCAGCTGCTCAGATTGAACCGTTCAACGCGCATTGAGGTCTCCTGCAACTACTACTACTTACAAAGATGCAACCCACTCCCACACTCTTACTCCAACTCAGCGCCTTTGACATACCATAAAACTTAATACATACATCGGAGGAGGATCTCAGGGACTGGTTGGAAGCGGCATCGCAGGTTTCAGGCGTTGACTTCTGTGGCATTGGAGGTTTGAAGAAAGTCGCTTGAATTCCCTACCTTAAACTGATGATTCACTAATTTAATCATGTGGACTTAGCCACAACCTGGGACAAACTTAGGCAGTACCGCCAAATCTCATATTCCTCAAAATGGCTCCAAGCAAGTTAAGAAGTAAGTAGATCAAACACTATTCCTTGAACCGAATCACCTGTACTAAGTTACAAATAACATCAACATCATCATCAACATCAATCGGTACTAACCATAAATATGAGGACTGCAGGAATGGTGGCCATTGAAAGAATCTCTGGCACCCACCGCTTAACTCCAAAAACAACGACAATCTCAAAAACATCCAAGTACCAAACTGCAACAATTACCAGACTGACAATTGACTGGGGGTCGGTAACAACAAAAACCTGCTTGCCAGGAACAAATAGACTGCCAGATCTGCACACTGGGAAAAAACAGGAGTAATTAGTTGCTAACTGAAGTTAGTAATCAAGTGGATTAACTATCATTAGCTCCCAAACCGCAAAAGGCGGCCACCTTACAATTACGCCAAGAGTCTCCCGAACTACAGACGTTATTAGTGTACTAACTTAGGTACCTCTCAAAAACACATGATCCACACATAACTTTTACTGTATTTATGTCGCTCAACAACTACTTGATGATTCTCCACCCACCAACAGCATGAGCCTGCCCAGAAAACAGTAAAAAAATGAGATTTCTAGGCATCTCCCCTTACAATTACCCCAGCACCCAAAACTGCAACATTTACCCGAACGGCGGCGACGTGTAAGAAATTGGTGATGGAAGTACTGACGAGTGTCATCAAGGACTGATCTTGGGCCATTTTCCAACAAAATCATAAAAATTGAACACAGATCGTCAACTGCAGGATTTGAACCTGCGCGGGGAAACCCCAGCAGATTTCGAGTCTGCCGCCTTAACCACTCGGCCAAATTGACTTCATGTCGTGATGGTGCGATGTAGGAAAATATAAACCCGTCCAGATTCCGTGCCACACTCCTGAGCCCTCACTGTAGTTTCTCTTAAAAGCATCCCAACTAGGAAACCCTAACGCCACACACAGTATATAATGCTTTGTAGGTTTGGAGAGCCCACCCAATGAACGGGGAGAACCAACCACTACACTAAATAGGATATTTAGTGTGACTTACTATTTGGAATTATGCAATGCTATATATAGTTACTGTACATCTCATATTTTACCAACAAATGTTAAATTGGTAGTTTGGACATTATAGAACATTGACAACTTTACTTGGTAAAAAATTATTTCAATAGTAAAAATATATAGCACCATGTAATTCCAAATAGTAAGTCACATTGGATATCATATTTGGTGTAGTTACAATGAACCGATTGAGTTTGAGAAATAACCAGTTGAAGTTTGAGGCTTCCGGAGAATTATCGATCATTTAGAGGAATCTATGGAATATATCTCAAGTTTATAGAGAAAAAACTAGGATTTTGACCAATACCCAAATATCTCCTTGGACCTTGAGCCGCCAACATGGATGGGGTTGCTCATCATGCTCATGCCCTGATCACACCAAACTTTCGGTCCGGTTCCGGCCCTGAAATTACTGGGGATTATGTTGAGAAATAGATGTTGGCCCACCACTTCTCACACTATTACAGTTGGAGATGCCGACGGATGGTGTCAGAACTGGCCAGTGTGATCAGCCCCTCAAAGTCCACCAAACCTAGGCATACCTTGCTATAACTAAGGAGCAATTAATAACACAATGCCACCTATTACCTGGCACATGATAAAGTAAGACATCATAGCATCTAATATTAAAGTAATATCTTGGCAGGATGGAGGAGGGTCGTTATAAGAGCCAATTGTGACGGGGGAAGGTCCTCACTATACAGGGATCGGTTCTAAATGGGGTGGGGGAGCAATTGGTGGAGCTCACTTTATGCTAGCACCACCACCCAAAGAACTCGTGATGGTATTGGTGCACCCCATACCGTCTATGGTGGGGATGCTCTTAGGGCCCCTTTAAAACTAGAAACATTGAAGGAGGTGTGAAAGAGGTTAGAAGAATGGTGTTTTCAAACATGTGACCCTACATGTGAGAGCTCAAAGAATGCAGTGAGAGTTTGAAAAAAGGAGCCAAAATCTTATTGGCTAAAGGGAGCCCCTTACACTCACTTTTTTCACCCAAGTCCACTTGACACTTGAACCTTCAAGTTGAGAGGTTGAATCGTTTAACTTGCATAGCTTGCAATTATCATTAGAACATGCTTTGATGCATCCCTTGTGGGATGCCTATGACAAACTCTCAGTCAAAATCGGGAGGTTAAGAATGTTTGAGGGTTTGAGCTCAAATTTTCACTCGGGCCCCAAACCAATGGGCTTTCAAGCATTCTTTCGCTTATCTTGAGTTTATCTCGGGGAGATCACTCCATTGTCAAGTTGAACACCACGTGCGAACAAAGTTTGCTACCCCTATATTACATGCCATAGATAATTTTAAATTTTATGATATTTTTTTCTACATATACATAACCATTGATGGAATCTTTTGTATATTTTTTTGAAATTTTTAGTCATCTTCATTTTTGTAGTAATTTTTTTAGTTCAATTATGCGTCATTCTGGTTAGAAACGGTATGTTTTATAAAAAAAACCAAATCATCAAATCTAGTTACCATTTTTTTTACTATGTAATAGGTACCGTGTATATATACTCATGGAATAAAATTGATAAAATTTTGACCCACTTTGGTGATGCTTTATGTACATTTTTTACATGTAAAATGTGCGCACGTGGTTGTTCAACTTTACAATGGAGTGATCTCCCCGTGGAGGTTATCTTTCTTAAAATACCCTGCTCCACATTGCTCACATTATTGAGAGCCTGTTAAACGGTTGAGGCTTGATCAATAATTTGCGGTTTGTGATGAAAGCCCATGAAATCCAAGTATCAAGACTTTAAAATTTCGAACTCGGGCTCTCAAGTCGTGCATTCTAGTGAAAAAGGGAGCTTAACTTCACTACTATTTTTCTCTTTTTTTATTGCGATAGTGTTAGTAAGGTCAGTGCATTTTCCATGAACCATGGCCTTCAATGGATTCAACGGAGTGTAGATACGTATCCAAAAAGAAAACCATTATAAATTATCTATAAGTGTCACTTCGAATATTCCATGAGAATATTTATATGGACTCCAAAACATAGCAAATTATGTTGAAATCCGAGATGTGTCCATAAGTGCAACTCAAGTCCAGCTTGATTTTCTTAATGTGATTCCTATGGGCGAAACTGGCATAACTAGTGTCGCACTAGACCCTGTAACTAATTAAGTTGACATTCAAGATTTTGTTAAAATCTTGTGCGCCGTGAGGTGTTTTATACGGGCAATTTCTCTCACCTAGGAAATTGAAAAGAGCTTGATCAAGGATTTAACCATAGTTGGATTTATGCATGAATTTTGGACAATTCCAACCATCAACATGATGTACACTAGATTGCAAAACTACACAAATATTGTGGTTGGCGAACACGGAATACAAACATTCAAAGTTGCGGTTGTTGTATTGTTGTGTTGTTGTTTTGTTGTTGTCGTTTGATGTTTTTGTCCCACATACCTTTTCGAAGGGACAAGAGGATTGTCCAAATATACTTAAATGTTAGTTCTTGCATTGGAAGTCTCCCCAACTATGTTGGCTATCGACCATTATGTAACCTAGACATAGGCCCCATATTGTTAATAAACATACTAATCCCAAGATTGATATTAGTAACCATCTTGTAGTAATTCCAATATTGATATAAGTAACAATCTTGTACTAATCGTGTGTTTCGTATCTTAGGAGAAGTGGGCTTAGCCAGGAAAAGTAACCATTCCAGACTAATCTACCTTAAGTTTATGGCAAGCTGGCGAGCTTATGCAAGAAGGTGGAAGCTTCTTGGAGCCCAAGTGTTGGGGTGTTCATGGTTTAGTGTTTACGGATGGTTGTTGTGTTCATTGCAAGTGTTCCAAAAAACCGCCATTTGTAACAGTGTAGGTATATAACAACATTATGATGATGTTAGTCCGATGTGCATATAACTTATGAATAAATATGGTCAATTACACTCTAAGCTCCGTAATATCAACCTTGTGTCACTCTTTCTTTTGTCACTCCTTCTCTCATATCCCGAAACCTTGGGGAACTGATATCCTCAATTTAAATCTCACTCCTCATTGTCACATTTACCTCCCCTATATCACGGGTTTTGACATTAAAATAAACCACCAAACAATTCAAACTACACGTTCACACGCATCATGTTATCGTCATTGTCATTATTTCAATGTTGACTTTGTGTTATTCCATAATTCTTGTTTATCACGCATCCATGTTCACACTACAGAACTGCCTAATATCTCGTGCACGTTGGTTGCCACAAAGCGTGATATTATGGACTTTAGAGTGTACTTGAGGCCACTTCACACACAAGACTGAATGCCCGTGACCATTGCAATCTAAGAGCTCTCATTGGTCGAAAGGGCGGAGACCGTCCAAGTTCACTTCACACACGAAGGTGAAGGCCTAAAGGCCCAAAGAAGACTTCATGGATGAAGAGTCTACATGGAGTCCTACATGGCGGACTATGGATAAGGTTTCATGGTCCCCCGGAATTTTCGTCAGGCCCACCTCCAAGAGGTGGGCTTGATGCAAATTCCAGGAGACCTTGACTTTTTTTTGATATTTTTTTTCCAGCAAGACATATTTTGGGACAAAATGTAGGGCAAATTCCAAAGATAGACAAACACCACCACATAATTCTCTTAAATTGATAGAGTTTGAGACATATTATATTAAACCAAATCCTCCCCTCTTTTTCCGCCAACAAAATATGCAATGGTCCCGCAACATGGTCCATTCTCACTGCACACTATGCTTGAGGGCCCATGACTACATAAAACGACTTTCCCAACATCGAGGGTGCGGCCTTTGGATGAGAGTCAAGGGTCCTCACCATTACAAGGTCACGGCTCTTGGCTCATGTGTGAAGTGCCCCTTAATAAGTTTTACAGAGATGTGTCTGTAGAGTTTGAAAATTGTTGCCCGCCCTGCCCGACTTCCAAAACAATATTGCCTTTGCATTCTTGAAGGCCACTTGTTCACAAAACCCATAATGAGTGCACTCCACTTTCAAGGTCCAAAATCCAATATATACGTGACTTCCACTTAGTTGATAAGCGGTTCATTGGGATTCCATTCCTAAAGTGAAACCGACAATAAAGCATGTAATTAATTTGGAAGTAAAACACATCACAAAATTCCCATTAGCATTGAGGTTATAATTATGTGACTTAGCATTTGAAAGCGTCTTTGTCATTCTAGAATGAAACTTAGTTTGTTGTGCTTTTTTTTAGTGTGTGTGTATATATAAGGTACCATGAAGCTCCAGTTAGTTTCGTGGCAATTTGGTAATCTCATCCATCTGGAAGGTCAAAATGCCACAAACTATATCATACCAACAATAATTTCTAGCCAAATGACTTCGAATATAGTATAAGAGTACCCTAAATGAACCCAATTTTGCGTCACCCCTAATGTCCCATATGGACATATTTGTCCAAATGAAAGATTTGGAAGGTGGATGGGGATGCAAATTATATCATTTTTGGTCAAACTTTATGTGGCAATAGATAGCATATGTAATTGCAATGAGAAAAGACATGTTGCCCCAAAATGGACATGGCAATGCCGCCTAACTACAATGGGGCCCTACCCTTTGTTGCAGTTGAAATGCGCCCATTGTCGTTTCACACCAAGTAAACATGCCTTAAACGGATAATTTCAGTTATGCACCCACTTCTTGTAGGATATGAAACATGCAAGTAAGGGCCACTTTGCACATGAGGTCGAGATCAAATTTTCTTGGGGCCGTTTCAATGAGATTTCAACCCCTATCATCCTTGAGGCCGATCCCAACCACTCATTAGAGTAAGATTATAACATGGGTCAATTCTCCCATGTCTAATGACCTTGAGGCCAGAATACGGATGTTGTTACACAAAGCCTTGAAGGGAAGAGAAGAAGAAAGGGAGCCATTTAGATTTCCAATCAACCAAACAACCTAAAACGCTTGAATTTGTATATATTTATAAGGTAATAATTCTATATCCAAATTTGAAAATGGTGCTGAGGCCAAAAATCAGCCTTCCAAGAATGGTGTACTTCTTTGCTTGAGCTTGGACCATGTTGGATCATGTCTTTTCCAAATTAAAAAAACTCCTCTGAAAAAATCGGCCTCACCCTAGGTGTAACATGGTTGGGACCAATTTCAAAGTTTACACCAATGAAAAGCACAAATTCCAACTATATGACACAAAAATTGGTCATGACTCCTAGTGTAAACCAACCCTAAATTAGTGTGAGATGACTAATCAATCCAAATCGTGTCCATAGCCAATTTCCTTAAAAAGAATTGGAGCTCATATGAATATATCATTCATCGTCAAAGTGAAGATTATTTTTCTTATTCAATAGTCACATTAGGTCCCCCCCCTTATGTTGATTGTTGAACTTAAATGATTAACAAATTGTGAACACACAGTAGTCCAATTTCTCTTAAACACATGTAATGTTTGATGTATGCTCTTAGATCCATGCCTAACCACACACCATTCAAATATAGGTGTTCATTTAAGTTGAGGAACCATATTGGACCCACTTCGGTCCGAGATGACCCTAAACTACCGGATGATGGTGGAGGGATACCCAAATCTCAAGGAAGAGGTTGGCGGTTCGAATCCCGGCTGTGAAATCTCCTCTCTACCTGACGGAAAACTTGCCAGGTGGTCAACTGCCTCCTGTGCTTTGGCGTTGGCCTATCGGCCTTCTGTCTCAAAAAAAAACATATTGGACCCACTTACCTTGATGTATAAATAGTTTATTCCATTTGGAGGGTGGCTTAAACCCCATGCCTTAACCTGGATCCCATGGGAACTCCAAGGTTAAATTGTTGACGGTTAGAATAACCCCCTAATTGGGTGACCTTCCTAGCACTTGATTTTCGGTGCACCCAATCATACTGGCGGTATCCATGTGAACATGATATTTTTCAACGAAGCATATGGGAACCTGGAAGCTTGTCCTTGAGGGAGATAGGTGTCAACTGACTTATCCGCGCCCAGTCAAGGTGTGCACTTTTGAAAGGAGGTAGTAGTCATCAGGGCCCCTCCAATTCGCGTAATGCCCATTCCAGGATTGCATATAGACTTAAAATAGCTAAAAATGAAGCCACACCATAATTTACGCCGGCAATCACATTGGAGTTGCTTCCTTTATTTCTTGCTTTCTTTCCTTCCTTCCCATTGGGGTCTTGTGAGACATGAGTTTACATGTGTAGAGGGAAGTTGTAGTTGCTTCGCTTTGGTGATAGTTTTTATTGGCCATGTACACACATTCAACTTGAAGGTGCAAATGAAATGAACTATTTTACAACCCATAACCTATTTTAAGGAGTCTCTATGACCCATAAATAGGATAATAAAAATTAAAAATATAGCATAACCCAATTGGATGAATCAATCAAAAAGAAGTTGTTTAAAAAAATTCATTCATCCATGTAAAGTGAGAAAATTGTCAATGGAAAGACTTCAATTTTTGAGTTGGAACCCAAGGTTGCGACGTGTAAGGACTGTAGAGTATTTATAGTGTGGAAACTTTGTGGGTCCAAGACCCTGGGTCTTCCCCTAAGTGTTAATGAAGACCTATGACTAGCACATTGAATATTAATTATATGACAAAAGTAGCACAAAATCAAATCATTGCTCCATTCATTTTCTAGAAAAATAATTAATGTGGTCCATATCATGGCCCACGTTATTTCTCATTATAAGAAGTAGTGTGGGCTCTAGAAAATCATCGTGGCCCACAATAGTAGGACTACCTACCTAGGCAACTTCGATGGAAATTATAATATTTCATAAATGTCAAAATTTATGGAAGTTTATTTCTAGAAAAAAAAACTAAGAAATGATTTTTTTTAAAGAAAAACAACAGTTTTCAACTTTGTTGATTTTTTTTGAAATATATTAAATATTTGAATCTTAGATTCAAAGCCGTCCATGTAGGACAGTAGTCGTGAGAGAAGATGTGTCATAGATTCTCGATGACATCAAAATACATGTATCTCCACTTCCTTACCTATTTCAAATTTGATTTCTTACCCGTTAAAGATTGCAACCCTTTGTAAGCTCCAACTAGAAGGATGAATCACTTAAAACCATCTCTAAGAAATAAGTGTTAGGTTGACCAAGCTAAAAGCCTCAAGGGAGAACCATCATTTAAAATACCGTTTTTATGAAGTTTCAACATGAGTATCACTTGGAAGTTCCAATTTGTCTACATTTGTGGCATGTGACCACTTTACGTGTCACATGTCACAAAGAGAGATTTTTATCTATTGCAACCATTTGCCTAAATTTGTCAAAATTTATGACTTTTTGGCAAGAAATTTTACATGTCATTCAACATGGTTAGCATGTAAAATCACGACAACTAAATGGTGGTGGACTTGATTGAACCTACAAGGGACGATGAATGTGATATGTTTTTTGTTATACAAGGATTCCCACATTCATTAATATCATTTGTGTATACAATAAATAACACAAAAGTACATGCATGATGGGTGCATAACATGACTAAGCAACGGGTCATTCATCTCTTTCCTAGAACTAGATACATTTTCCATGGGTTACAATGTATGGCTTATATGTTCATTGATAGTTCCTTGTTTTGATGGGATTAACCCAAATGTCTCGAGACCACACACTCAAAACTCATACTTAAATTGAGTTCATAATGTTTTAGGCACCACAACCACATTATTTGATGATAGTTCTCACTCGAAATGTTGAGCAATGTTATGTGTAAGTGAGTCTTTTACAACGTTGGTGTATTTTTATCAAATACCATATTTTAATGAACTTGGAAGGATTCATTCCATGCACCTTTTCATAAGGAGCATAGAATATATGTGCATTTTTGGGGTGCCAACAACACATTCATATATATTGCATAATAAAGGCTATACTGAAATGTTTGTGTTTTTTACCTCAAATAATGTTGACTAATTTGAATGCCAAAATAGGAATGTTTCAAATACTTACTTTTTGAGCTATTTTCACGTCACATGCAATAATTCAAGTCACATATTGCAAATGTGTTATTATATGTTTAACAAAAGAAGCTACAAGTGAACAGTTTTTTACTAACATCGGTACACGTCTTGAACCCACATGTTTTTATTGATTTTGTCATTGATACATTTTATGGGTTTCAAATGATCACTTCAATTTGGTCATTTCGGAAGTTAAGGACTATCTTGGGCTTTCAAGCTTATTAAAAGTTGTAACATCCTCTTCAAGTCTTACAAGTCCTTGTTGGAGGCAACTTCACTCACTCAATAATTAAATTGCACATACAAAAGTGTGTGATGAGAAGTTTTGTACCTTATGGGACCCACCACAATGCACTAATAAGAGCCGATTTGATAGTTTTTGAAGTCAAGTCATCTTTGAATTTTAAGACCGCGATCAAGAGAGTGTCAAATGTTCTCATCATTTCTTTTTAACTACACGTATATTTGATTTAGTGTGGCACCAAAATTGATGTGCCATGTTGATTGAAGTGACCACCATTGTTGCAAGTGGTCCATATCACCTTCTCTGGTTGCCACCTAAGAGCATCCGCACTCTTGCTCTGAATCCACCACTCAGCAAAGGGCCAGTAGAGGGCTCCACAAGGGTTGAGTGACTCGCCAAAAAGAAAGACCCCCACTCTCGCTCCATAAATCTGCAGTCTGACATGCGAATGGGGGGAATTCTTCAGCTACTCTCCCACTCCGGCATGCTTCAACACACGCACACGGCCCACCATCGCTCCAAACAAACACTTCGAACAGCTAAAAAAATAAAATAGAACGAAATCTCCCCAAAAACACCCGGCTTTTGGGCGCGCCCAAGAAACTCACGGACTCTGGAAAATGGCGAGTCAGGGGAGTATTTTGGCGAGCCCGCTCTTCAAAGAGCCGTTGCCCGGGTTGCGGTGGGGGGGTTTGTCATGCCCGGGCCTGCCAAAAGCCAGTGCGGCCGGGTATACAGAGCAAGGGTGCGGATGCTCTAATAAGTGCCAGATTGCTTACGTGAGTCGACAATGAATAGTGTGGGCACCACTAAATCCAATGTTTAGTATACCGATAAAATGGGAATCTAGATACTCTGACTCGACTGTGTTCACAAAGACTACCGATTTTCATAACAAAAGATTCTCTAGACATCCTAGACTCCTAGTAGTTTGAGGCTTTTGTGGACTTGGGAATAGAGACCCGAACATTTAAAATTCAAATAAGCATATTGCAACATTGTTACACGACATTATTCATTAAGCAACTGCATGATTGTGTTTTTCTAAAAAAAGACGTTTGCGATTGAAAAACTATGATAGTTTACAATTGTTTGCCGAAAAGTTCACATCACACAACACAAGTGCTCCCCGTAAAAGAGGAACCCCAAGTTTAAAGAAGGATTATGGTTCTGTGATATTTGGTCCCACGCAACGCAACCAAGAAGTTGTGTAATGTTATGTAGGCATACCATAACTATAGTAGAGGCGCCTATTCTCAATCAGGACCCCATCGATAATCTACAGGGTACCGCATTCTCAATAAGGTTGAGATTGAATTTTGATCAAGGTAGGACTTAATTTCAATCAGGCTAGAACCAATAGTGCCATGATATATGTATTGGTTTTGAGTGCTAAAGTGAGGAGAAATGAGCGGTTATGGTAGACTCTAAGACATTGGTAATATGTTTGGGCCAACTTTTGGCTTCAAAAAGTCACAAATTTCTTAATTTAAGGAATAAAATTTCCCAAAAATGTGCAGTCCTCTTGATTTCTATATTCCTACATGGGAAAAGATTGCACTGCCTTATACTTTCTCTACATTTGACGCAAAATCTCTTAAGTGATCGGTTATGGGCGCCTCTACTCTTAGCACATCAAATCATTTTATATGCAAAATGGAGTATTCTCTATGAACCAACTTGAGAAAATTGGAATGACATGCTTTAACTTAGACAACTATGAGTGATTCCAAATTCTTGGATGAGGCGATGCCATCATGCTAATCACTTAGGTACTTGCATTGGTGTTTGTATTCCAAATGTAGGACTACACGTGCCAAAATTGTGCATGGTGATGGAGAAAGGTATGATGATTTTTAAAACACCAACTTCAATTAACATATATTGAGTCTTGATATCCGTTTGTTGGCCATGTGTGTTAAACTTGAAACATATCCAATGTCATCTTTGACTACTAAATATATGGAATATTATAAACATGCTTAACCCTTAAACGACGGAGCGGCCCTCTCAGGGCCTCGTTGACCCTAAACTATTTGACCATCAGATAGCGTCAAAACATGTCGGAATTGCAAAAAAATTCCCCAAAATGTGTATCTCAAAATTCCATATCTAAATATATATGCCGATTGCACTAAAATAATTACATGGAGGTCTGAAATGGGGTAAACATAGGATGATGGGAGAGGCCCTCTCACCCCCCCTTGACTTTTAAGGGTTAAAGCTCATAACATGCAAATGTTATCCAAAGGGGAAAACAATATAAAACAAATAAATTCTTATCACTCGCACAAAATTACATTAGTAATATTGTTGGAATGGTTATGTTTTCAAGGTGAGTGGTGAACAACAACAATAAACAATAGGACATGTGGGGCTACTCGACTGAACATGTCGGTAATGCATGTTCTCAAAAAATGTTGAAGTTGTGGGGCCTAACTAACCCCTACATTCCCAAGTCTATGAAATGGATGCTTTGAGTGCATTTCACTCAATGACCGTTATGGAATTATAACGAACAAGCTTTGAGGTTAAAGTGGATAAATTTGTAGGATCTTAAAACATGGGAGATGAATTATTTTTAGGGGAGAAATGCCCATGAAATATCATTTGGATTTTCAAATTATAACGTTTTAAGGAAGGGTGCACATGAAAACATCATGTTTACCACCCAATAAAAGACCCTTGCAAATTGTATTCAGATGGACAAGGAGTGGAATTCTTGTGTGATCCACCATATGGGAACAACTCAATATTTGAGCACCAACACAAATTATGAGGCCAGAATGTACAAACCACATTGGGCTAGCCACCTTGTAACTGGAGCATGTAAATTGTCCCATATTTTTTAGCACATATATGCAAAGGATTTCTTGAAAACTAAAGAGTGCCCATAAGTTAAGATGGATGATTAATGTAAGCATGAAGGCCATATTTATAAGAAAATAAAGAAATTTACAAATTTGACCAAAATGAGCACCATTGATGTTCAAGCAAAGTTTGCATTGAAGTGGCAACCACTGATTGGAGGCAACACCCTCACATGAGCTCCCAACACAATAAAAACACAATCACTTGGCATTTAAACATTATTTGCACATTCTAATCATCTTTGAATTGCACATGTGAAATATCTATGGGTATATATTCATGTTGGCTTGACGGTGGTAGCACTTTTGATTGCAGATGAAAGAGTTTGATGGGGCTAATTCAGGGCATGAATCATCCGTGAACTAGAAGTGGTTGCTTGGGAAGTTAGGGGTTAAGCTTTAGCCAACATGTAGTTCTCATTACCACATGTATAGTCCCATTGGCTTATATTTGGCCTAGCCCCATTTTGCTTGCCCATCATGTCATATTGGCCTTTACAATGCATGTCACATGACATGGCCCCCACCATAATGTCGGTGTGCCATTGTTTTAACCCACAAACACGTTGAATGTGGGCTGGGGCGAAACAACCCATACATTGGTTCCTTGAAGGCAAGGGTTTAGGCATCCAACAAGGAACGAGTGTATGGGTTGGTTCGCCCAAATCTTGAATGTGGGTGTGGGGGTATCCCAAGCAAATTATGCTGAAACAAATTCCAATTTATTCTCGGACCCACGGAATGTCTAGTGAAAGCTTGGTAATTAAAATGCATACTCTTTGTTTGTATGTTTGTATGTTTGCCCAAGCAAAGGGGGGGGGGGGAGCCTTTATCAAAGCCCAAAGCAAATTATGCCTCATATACTACTAGCCACTTTCTCTTTGTAAATTCGTGAAATTACTTGAACCCCATGCTAATTAGCTTCAATACCCATCTATCGTGATAAACCGAAAGGCATCTACGTCATGTATGAGCTCATAAAAGTCAAAGTCAAAGTTTTGGCTTTAGGAAACTATTGGAAGAATCATAGGTGAATTGATTTCCCATTATACGATGGATGAAGTCTCTAGTTATCCATCATCCATGATTATTTACACATGTTGCACATGCAATTTTGTACTTCCAAATTGGACTTTGTACAAAACATTCACGTAAAACTAAAGTGCATTGGCTTGAGGATGTAGTGATTCAAGTACACATATATCTGCCCACATCATACATAAAGTTGCATGCCCTAGTCTTCCAAGCATTGCAAGACCACTCATGGAACCTTGGGGGAAAAAAAACCTCAGACAAAAATTTAAGATGGTTTTGGTGAATCAATAAGACTCAACTATAATTTGTAAAGTTTGGAGTGAGAGCTACACTAAATAGGATATTTAGTGTTTGATACACTAAATATGAACGCGTACATTAAATATCAATAACCCTATGAAAGTAAGTAGCATTAAATATAAACTCAAACACTAAATATCCACTATGGTAATATGTGGAAGTTGCATGTTTGAATTTAGTGTTAGTAAGGATATGAAAAAGAAAATAACAATGATAAAAGGAGAATTTCAGTATATCTTCTAGCATATCTTCTAACACTAATTGTCAAAGAATTGAAAATTAGTGTTGAGCAGGGTAGGGTGGTGACAACATTAAATATGATCAAACAATAAATATCTTATTAAGTGTAGTTGATCCAACCTTATCATCGAAAACCCATCAATTTTTTTTATACCTATCAAACGTCGTTCTTTATCCCAGGTAAAATAACTAAGCCCAACCTTCTAGCATAGATTACTAACCTAAATTAAGTTGAAACTCCCCCCCCTCCCCCGAGGGAAGCTAAGACATGAGCAATGAGCAGTGAGCGGTGAGCGGTGAGCGGTAATACATGAGCAGTGAGCGGTAACACATGAGCAATGAGCGGTAACACGTGAGCATTGATGCCAAATTTAGTAATTGGCCATGGTTTTAGGAGATATACTCTAAAATTGGCATTTATATTTTTGCAATTTAAAAAATATAAAGTACCCGCATTTTGATTGAAGAAGAGTGAAGGGAACCTATTACAATGGATGCTTTCAAAACCATCAGTCTATTGTTGGTTTTTATTATAAAAATCCACACTAATACATGTCACTTTATACCATAATACTATCCATCGTGCCCATTCCGCTACGAACAAAATGCTTTGAGCCCAATATGAAGTTACGATAATTTGGAGAGGCAAGAATACTGAATTTATCCATAACGACCTCCATGAACGAACTTGCCAAGTGATGTCCTTCACAGTTTGATGGACATTTTAGAAGATAGTCTGTTAGGAATTGTTTGCTCATTGTTATTACTATAGCAAAGTTCTTGGCAGTGAGTATTTTCATGACCTCATTGGCAATGCATTGGGAAGTCATGTCAAGTGACTCACGGCATGTACCATTTGATACATGGTGTTCATGAATACCAAGATGTATTTAACCCTTTGACATCCCAGGGGATGTGGAGTGAACATATATTTACAAGCATAGCACAACGTAATACGCACTAGTATGGAACGACATACCTTATATTCCAGTCTTGATTATTTTTGGGCGACATTTTCCAAATAAAATGGGATAGAAGTCGATCCAATCCATTCCGTACAATTGTGGACACCTCCATTGCGATACATATAATCACAATATTTGTTTGCGCATTGCAAATGTCCGGCACAAGAAAAACGTCTAAATGACAAATCAAAATTATTTTTGATATTTATTATTTTTGTTGTCCATCAAGGATGTCCATCGCACATATTATCCATTCTATTTACAGAATGGCCATACGAACATGAACACCCACACTTACTAGGGGCAACATAAACAAAACATCACCATCAATATCCATAGAAACCAAATTGGATTGGGAGTCCTAGTTCTATAAGGAAAATATGATGTGACAAAAAGAAGAACAACATGACAAATATCATTATCCGAATCCAACAACAACAACAAAAAATTATCGTCACTTGGTTCTATCTTGATAGTAGCCACATTAGGTACATGGACAGTAGATGTGTCAGACTCATTTGTCAACACTTGCATCTAGAAATCAAGAAGACCTATAACTCCATATTATCCTAGACCCAAAATACAAACATGGCCATCTTTACACATGTTCTTCTGAATCAAGTTTGTTTCAAAGATATCATTGTCCAAAGAATACATCTTTTGCTCCAGGTACATGGTTTCTATCCGGAGATTGAACCCCAAACTAAGTATCCTCTAAGACACTCACATAACCATCATCTTCAATAGGCAAAGTGAAGGGCACAAATAATTCATAAGCTCTAATGATAGCCATTTGGAAGTAAGGGAAAAAATGAGAGATTTTAAATGTATGGGTAAGATGCTATTTGTATTGGCAATATAATGCTAATTTTTCTTGAATTAAAATATGGTTACTATACAAACTGGTAGAATGTAAACATAACACGAAAATATCAATAAAAAAAATGAAATCCAATAATTTATTCTATAAGTGTCTATTAAACATAAAAATTGAATTAACATTATTATTAGTAGAATAATTATTATAAGGGATTGCGCAACAAACCATAAATGCCAAAAAAAAATAACCTAAATATGCAACAGCTATGAAGCTAACCACTTACAAACAGTAAAAAAAATACACTTGGCAAATCTCTGCGGAAAAATAAATGAAAAATAATTATAATAGATGCCAAAAAATGAGTGCTCAAGTTTTTGCTTATAAATACCTTTTTGATTATACATCACCAAAACAATAAGGAAAGTGTACATTGTCAAAATATTTTAAAATAAATATTATAATCAATAGAACAAAATTGGACATTGATAATTTTCAATACATATAGGTACAAATATGCATCAAACTTCATGTGAATATTATAAAGAGTGGGTTGTATAATGTCTAAATTTTACCATCATAGATGCAAGAGGCAGAACATCATGAAACTAGTATGCAATTGATTGAAAAATAAGAAGATGAAAATGATTATATTTTATTACAAAAAAAAGTAAATACTATAAGGAAAAAATCCCACATTGTAGTGCATAAATATATTGGCGATTTAACAGAAACACAAATGAATATAAAATTAAATGAATTAGCCAAAGAAGATAAGTGACCATAAAAAGATCTTGATCGAGATATATCCAACAATATTATGGAGCAGTTTGAAGTTCAAGAAGAAGAGGAAAAAAAACAAATACAACAACATGTCATAAGAAGATGAAAACAACTCCGAGCATGAAAAACAGATGTAGCTGGAGACGAAATCCAAATTGAAAGTATTCACCTTACGCTTTTTATGTTTTAAACAATTCATATCAAATCATAGCCAATTTCAATAAGAACTCACAAAATATGGGCGGCACCACCCATAACCCTCATGATACAAAACAAAAAAAACAAATGAAAGCACAACGATTGGCGGTACCACCAATATCCCCAGATAAGAAACAACAAATACTTGTAAGAGTGCTAGGGGTATTCGTGGCGCCACCAATATCCCTCGGAATATGAAACGAAAAATACTTATAAACCTTCAAAAATATAGGTAGAATTACAAATATCGCTCGGATACAAAACGAAAAATCATTGTGAAAGCACAAGGGGTATTGGCGGCACCGCCCATACCCCTCGGGATACAAAATGAAAAAATAAGGATGTAAGCTCAAGGGTATTGGCGGCACCGCCAACATCTCTTAGGATGCGAAACAAAAAATATTTGTCACAGTCCAAAGAGCGTTGGCGGCACCGTCAATACTCTCTCGACACAAAACAAAAAATATTTGTCAGAGCCCAAGGGGTATTAGCGGCACCGCCAATACCCTCTGTACATAAAATGAAAAAATATTTGTCAGAGCCCAAAGGAATATTGGCGGCACCGCCCATACCCTCCGAACATAAAACGACAAATATTTGTCAGAGCCCAAGCGATATTGGCGGCACCGCCAATATCCTTCGGACACAAAACGAAACATATTCGTCAGAGCCTAAGGGGTATTGGCGGCACCGCCAATACCTTCTGGATACAAAACGAAAAATATTTATCAAGGCCCAAAGGATATAAGCGGCACCGCCAATACCCTCTGAATACAAAACGAAAAATATTTGAAAGAGCCCAAGGAGTATTGGTGGCACCGCCAATACCTTTCTGATATAGAATGAAAAATATTTATCAGAGCCCAAAGGGTATTGGCGGCACCGCTAATACCCTCCGGACACAAAATGAAAAATATTTGTCAGAGCCCAAGGGGTATTGGCGGCACCGCCAATACCCTCTGCATGCAAAACAAAAAATATTTGTCACATCCCAAGAGGTATTGGCGGCACCGCCAATACCCCCGAATATAAAAAATAAAATATTTCTAAGAGTGCAAGGTGTATTGTCGGTGCCACCAATACCCCTAAATACGAAAAAAAATACTTGTGAGAGCGCAAGGGGTATTGGCGGTGCCGCCAATATCCCGAGATACAAAAAAATACTTTGGAGAGCGCAAGGGGTATTGGCGGCACCGCCAATACCCCCGGATATGAAAAAAAAACAATTTGTGAGAGTATAAGGGATATTGGCAGTGCAGCCAATACCCCTCGGGATACAAATTGGAAAATACGTATGATAGCGCAAAGGTATTGGCGGCACCGCCAATACCCCTTGGAATACAAATTGAAGAATATATATTACAGCGCAAGGGTATTGGCGGCACCGCCAATACCCTTTGGGATACAAAATGAAAAATACGTATGATAACGCAAGGGTATTGGCGGCACCGCCAATACCCCTTGGAATACAAAGTGGAAAATATATATGATAGTGCAAGGGTATTGGCAGCACCGCCAATACCCCTAGGGATACGAAATGGAAAATACATATGTTAGCGCAAAGATATTGGCGGCACCGCCAATACCCCTTGGGATACAAATTGGAAAATATGTATGATGATGCAAGGGTATTAGTTGCACCGCCAATACCCCTTGAGATACGAAATGGAAAATATATATGATAGCGCAAGGGTATTGGCGGGTCCGCCAATAACCCCGGATACCAAACAAAAATAACTTGTAAGAATTTAAGGGGTATTGGCGGCACCGCCAATATCCCACGGGATACAAAATGAGAAATACGTATGAGAGCTCAAAGGTATTGGCGGCACCGCCAATACCCCCGGGATAAAATATAAAAGATACTTGTGAGGGCACCTGGGGTATTGGCGGCACCGCCAATACCTTTGGGAGGCAAACTAAACAGTGTCCAACCTTGGTAGATTTGGGCTTTTGAAGATGAATTGTGAAAAATATTAAAACTTCTTGGATAAAATTAAAAAAAATAGGCTTATACATAAAGATGAGTTAAACATACGGGGTTTTTTGTAGGAATGTACACGGTAATGTCAATTTTTGGAAAATTTCCAAAGTCTACTATTTTTGTTTGGATGTCCTAGAATTCATCTTTTGTGATACATTTTTCGGATAGGCAACTTTGAAGGTCTATAATAATTCGATATTTTGATAAAAAAATATGAAATAATTTTTATTATGTTCATTTTGTTTGGTTGTACCTCTTATCTAAATAAAGGTTTGTTATATGACTTCATCTTCAACTGTTAAAATAATTTTAAATGTCTATATGTGACACATTTTTTTTCTTCACTTCATTTAAATGGATCAAGAGTTTCTTAGTTTATAAGTCTTTATATCTTTGTGTGGTCATACATTTTATTCAAAATCCGTGATTGAGACTCTGTGATTTTAACCACCTTTAAAATCATGCTTCTTTATCCCTTTGTGTCATTTGTTTTCAATGCTTTTGATTCGACCGACTTCAATATCTTTATTCTTATTTGTTTTGTTTTCATGCAACAATTGACTAAAAAAAACTCTTGGTTTGGATGGATTTGCAGTTTCCGAATTAAACATCATCATCAAGGTTATTTGTAATGCAACGGCATTTTTCCAATTTTTGCTGATTATATATAGTCTTGGAGGGTCACTTGTTGGGAAACGACATTTTTAAAATGTTCAAATTGAATGATGATATTATGAATAAAAATATTTTTAATAAATAACTTTTGGGATTTCAAGCTATGAATATTTTATTTATTCAATACCTCCTTTTACAATACCTTCTTGGAATGCAAAGTTTATTAAATTTTTCTTCTTGTTTTTTTACATGTAATATTTCTTGACGATGATGATTTGTTGATATTTCATCTTGAAAATCCAAAGTGGACGAAAGAATTATCTTCTTATTTTTACAATTATAATTTCAATATTGGTCATAAACCTTGGACTTATATAAATTCACTTCGTCTAGCCAATTTTCGCAATCCAAACAAAACGGTTAGTCTTACAATTCTTTTTCATTAATTTTTTCCATTTTAATGAATCATATTGTTTGTGTATATTATAATTTGATCGGTTTGTGGTTTTATTTATTTTACATTTTTTGGGCAGACCGTCAAGTTCACAATGTTCTTACTTGTTTTTTTTTTTATCATACTTCGGAATTCAAACGCATGTCTTTGTCTTTTTAAATGAATATTGACGGACAATGATATGGATTTGGATGATGATATTCAATACAACTTCACGGATGCTACTTCTCAACTTATGAGAGATGATTGCATCACACCATGGAAAAGCCCACGAGAAAAATATCCATTATTGTTCCGAGTTTTGATTGATGCTCTGTCAAATCCTGAAGGCATGGTTACAAACTTCATTGCCGCCACAAGTATAAATCAATTTGTTTTTGTTTTTTAAAAAAATTAATATAATTTTTATACAAATTAACATGCTCTCATTGATTATTCTCTTGATAATTGTTTATTATCTCTTTCATAGGACCCCTTCATATATGCTTGTTGCTCTTTGAAACGTCACCTCTTGATATAAGAAGTTGACAAAGATGTTTTTCATTCCGTCTTCAAGCCTTTGATTACACAATCTCCTTTACCTATTAGCAAAGACACCAATTCTGAAGACTTGGATGATTCTCCAATTGTTAATCGCAAGGCCATCGATTTATTTTGTGAATAAATTTTGTTTATTTATCTTGTTCGAAAGTTTCATATGGCTGATTTCATAATTTTAACTTGAGATATATTGTATATGTGTTTTTTTGGATTATTATGGACATTAGTAATTATTAAGACATCTATGTTGTCATGTGCTAAGAATGTGATACCATAATGGCACCAACATTGGTGACAATTTTTTGAAGATCCATGATTTGTAGCAAGTCCATCACCCCCGTGAAGCCTCCTTATCTATGCCGCAACCATGGCTTCCGTTCTTTTTGCTCAATCTTCCCCTTTTCTACCCATAACAAAACTAGACATTATGATTGTCAGGTTCTGAATTTCATAGATTTAGAGTCCGAATCATGATCAACATCCATTACTTCAAGTTATAGTGATGATTAGTTTTTTGTTAGCATGTGTTCAACTACCAGAATGGAATATTTTATTATTGGTATTGTTTCTTTAATATACATTCACTTATGCCATACCTTGAAGAACTTATACACGTCTTGTGTCCAACTCTATTTTCTTTGCACTCTTCATATTTGTGTTGTATAATTGACCTAGTACAAAATTGAGTTTCATTTGCAACATGTTTTGTTTATATTTTAATGTGTTCATATTATGAATGTCAATGATAATCATTATCATGAGCATCATTTACTTCAACTTTTTTTATTCCACTCTCATACGACATGCAATACAACTATGAAAATTTGTAAATGATAAATACATATATGCCCATAGGCGTGCATATATTGTTTTTTTCTTGTTGCTCATTGCTCACAATCTAGCATTCATGTTGTTTGTCCTCCCCAATCTTATTACTAAAGCCTAAAATTATATTTATTTAGGCCACGGTTATAGGATACTAGTGGTCCTATTACCAAAGATTTTTCTTTCTTCACCGCTCACAAATTACCGCTCATCGCTCACCGCTCACCGCTCACAAGATAGCACTCCCCCCCCTCCCCCATAAACAACATTCCATCCTCGTAATCGGGTTTGCAGTTTTTAGGGTTTGATTTGTCCCATGACTTCGCTACGGTTTGAGAAGCACTAGCGTTTCATGTGATACGCTTGTGAGTTTGTTTAACGCCAATTGTTTGCGGGGGTGTAAGGTCAATTGTGCATAGGTGAATGGGTTAACCTAGGCTATGCTTGAACTTCCGGTAAGATGAATCATAGAGTCCGCTTGATAAAACTTTGTTAGAAATGGTCCAAAATTTGCTCTACTATTGGATTTATTATTATTTATTTATTAATTTTGTTTGGGTAGGTGCTTGAGCTCATTGCAAACAACATTATTCATAATATACTACCAATCGATTTGTGTCCCCCTGCCCCACTAAAATTATCAATTCCAAAGTGTGAGTTGTGATAATGTCACCAATGTGTATGTTTGACAAATTTCATTTGACGTTCAACTTCAAATCCAAAGTGTCACGTGACGTTTACAAAAAACACAAAATGAATGTCAAATGACATCTACATTTCCTTTTAAAATGTCACCTCAATGTCACATGCCTAGTAGTACGTGTCATTTCAATTTCTAATTATCAGTTGACGTGTGATCTTTTTCTTCACAAGTCACACTACATGTCAAATTCTAAATCATGCGTGTCAATTGCTAAGGGCCGCTTCACACTATGGCCAAAGGTCGAGAGGCCGTCAATTTTCACCAATCAGATTGCTAGAAACCAAGAATTCGGCCTCTCGACCCTTCACACTACATGCCAAAGTCCAAAGTCCAAAGGCCGTCGCAATTTAGAATGTATACTTTTGAGCAAGGCGACGGACTCTCCAAGGAAGTTTGGGCCAGACGGGAATGCAAACCCAAACTATGGTTGAGAGGCCGTCGATTTTTTTTCATAAAAAAATCAATCATTGACAAGATCTTGGCCGGTAGATCAGAGGGGTTCTTTTGGGCAAGGAATAAAGTGGGATATTGTACTTGGCCGTCAGGATCAACATCTCATGCCGAATAATTAATTAAAGTGGAGAAAGTGGGTTAGGCATGGTAAAAATAAATAAATAAAAATTTCAACAATTTCAAAAAATATTTGTAAAAGATTCAACGCTTAATACAAGGCTAGTTCACAACAATGTAAGATTTCTTTTTTTCACCCTTTTGTGGCGGCCTTGGTGTGTTTAACCTAATTGAATGCCCTAATCTCAATTAGTGGTCCTTTGTATGTGTTACTTTTGGATCCTAAAATGCCACTACAACCTCTAGGTTTGCCATGATTTTGGCCACAAGCTCTTTAGGGGTTAATTCAATTTGCTCTGCAAACAATAGAAAATTCAGGCTCATAATGTCCGGTTTTTTATTTTAAAAAATTGCACAAACTAGTTATGATGCTACGGTATGCAATATTTTGGGATTTTACTACATGAGGTTGGCTCAATTTTGTAATATTGGGCATGCTCTTCAATGAATAACTTTTCTTTTCAACTCTCTTCTCCAATAATTTCCGATTTTTTTCAACTTCTATTTTTTTATTTAATTTTTGCCGACCCTGACGGCCGAGTACGGTACTCCTTCTTCCTTTAATTGAACGTTGGGCTTGGCCTTTGGAGGCTTCACACTATGGCCGTCCAAGTCAAGAGGCCGTAGGAGTTCATGGCCAAAGGTGTGGACTTTGGGCTTGGCCTTTGAAGGCTTCACATTGTGCTTGGCCAAAGGCTCCAATTCCTATATTTGATTGGCTATTTTCAGCCCATTTCTCTCAACAAAGTTTGGCCATTCAATTCCACGGCCTCTCGACTTGGACGGCCGTAGTGTGAAGCGGCCCTAAGAAGCGAGTGACCAATGTGAGGCAACGTGGTGTTGGAGCACAAGTAGGCACGCTGTGTCGAATCGAATGAGGATGAAGGTGTTGGTTTAGGGTTTAGGGTTTATAATGTTCGGGGAGTGGGTTGGTGAGAGAACCAAAAAATCGGCTATTTGGTAGGGTGTGAGGGTGAGTGGGGTTGGAGGATGGATAGTTCTAAGGACGCTAGGTTTGTAGTAGCTTAGGTGTGGGGATGGAAAACATTGGCACTTGTCATGGTCTTTTGTTTTGGTTGTGAGTGCGTTTGTGGTTGAAGCTAGGTGTTCGATGGTGATGTTGCCTATGGTGAGGGATGATCCATATGTGACATGTCATGCAATGATGGGTCTAATTGTACTGTGGACGATTTGGTAGCGGCATATTATGGTATCCTAGCCTATGACCGAGAGGTACACATTGGTGAATTTTTACAATGACCTCTTCTATGGTAATGAACGATTTAAAATTTTTCATGCAAGGTAAAATGAAATATTTGTCTATTTCAAAATTTTGGAAATTTTTAAAATTAATTTTGAATTACATATGATTTTTTAAAGATGTTCCCTAGGGTATCTTATGATAGACCTAAAGAAGTTTGACGTCAATGCTAATACAACTTATGAGCATTCTATAATTATCCACAAGCAAGTAAGAGGTTGTAAGAAATCCAACATTACTAAGCCGTTGACTGACTTTGACCTTACTATGTCAAGAGACATCCTAAACGAACAACTAATCTCATCCAACACGTTGTGGCAAGGTCTCATGTGCCTTGAACCGAGACCTATGGGCCTCCTCCTCCTCCTTCCTCCTTCCCCCTCTCTCTCCTCCCCTCTCTCTCTCTCCCTCCACGTCATTAAATGCATTAATGTGAGGTTAGTTGAGCTAGGGACATGTCATCCACCTAGGGAACATTATTTCTAATTTGTTCCCTAGAGCTCGGTTTAAGGTCAGATCTCGGTAATAGGCTAGGATACCATATTCCCGAAGGTTTTGAAAATTGACGAGAAGGCTTTGATCATTGCATTGTCTTCTTGCACTAGTATTGCCGTGTTGTTGGGTAGAGTTAGTGCAATTTTGTGGGGCATTCCCAAATTGTATAAAATTTGGATGGTTTACTTTTGAATTCATGTGAGCGCCATAGCATAAAATATTTATTTTGGAATGTTTTGGGAGTTTGTAATAAATTGGCAGTGGTCAAAATGACCCGAAAATTGTACCATAGATTGATAGAATGTTAGAGAGGTCAGATTCAAATTCAGTTTGCAAAAACCACCTTCAAAAGTGAGCCAATCTAACTGAAAATGCTAGCTGGTCGACAATATGAAAGTGGTCATGACAACCCGAAAACTATAGCATAGGTTGGTTAGAGAGGGCAAATCTAGACTCGGTTTGAAAAAACCACCTCTAGAAGTTGGCTAACCAAAAACGTCAGTTGCTTGGAAATATGTAAATGGTCGGAACGACCTGGAAACTTTACCATAGGTTGGTAGAAGGTTAGAGATGCCAAATCCAAGCTTAGTTTGTGGAAACAACCTCCGGAAGTTGGCTGATTAGGCCAAAAATGTGAGCTGGTAGGTAGTGTTCAAAGCGTATTTGCAAGCCTTAAACGGAAGTTTTAGGGTAGTATACGTTGAAGAGCATTCTAGAGATGAAGGACTACATGGGATGTGTTCTTGCAAGGCTTGGATGTGACTAATGGCGAACTAGTTAATGGAGCAAGGAAGGAGTGCAAAAACCCATTAATTTTTGTTTTGTTATGCTC
This sequence comes from Polytrichum formosum, assembly GCA_964035585.1. Classification (NCBI taxonomy): domain Eukaryota; kingdom Viridiplantae; phylum Streptophyta; class Polytrichopsida; order Polytrichales; family Polytrichaceae; genus Polytrichum; species Polytrichum formosum. The sequence continues at coordinate 2,000,022 of OZ037939.1, forward strand.
CTTTGCTTGATCATTTTTGAATGGGTGGCTAGCGAGCCATTTAGACCTAAGGCAAAAGATAGGTGTTGAGGTGGCCCCTCGTCAATGTGATGTTGCCATGCTCTAACTCTATAATTATCCTCCCACACTCAAAACTTTTTCATTTCACCACACCTGAATCATTATTAGTGGATAAGAATAACTTATAAGAATTATTAACAATTTGCCAATGTTCATCCCCCCAAAAATATACAATGATCTGCAATTTGACTCGGGGAAGTCACTTAGTGTATTCTTTGGGGACACATGAGCGTACAACACATATTTTTTGGGGGGCTATGTAGCTCATTTACTACATTTTAGTGGACCCTATATATTTTTTAATAATTCTACTTTCTTCAATTTCTTACCACCCTATGTGTAATTATAAATTAAAATCTCCATAATATTTCTGACCCTTCATTATTTATATTTATTTGAATTTTCCTTCGTGGACAATAGCATTGTACTATAGCATTAGAAATGGAATTCATCACGGAACAAAAATTAAGTTGTGTATACAAGAAGCATGTTATTTACATAATTGGTTACATGTCTAAACCCATTGATAGTGGCGTACTTAATTGTTTCATTCAAACATTGAAAGAAGTCCACAAATTCCAAAACAAACCAGGATCACTAAAGTGTCCATAATGTGTTCACTAACACAGTTGCACTAACATTGCACATGTTATCATGCAAAGTGTGAAGACAATTTGAAATGCCTACTTATGAGTCCTACGTGAAAATTGAGAAACGATCATCACAAAGGATGCCACAACCTCTTGCCTAGAACAAATCCATCAATCCACCATAGATTCACCAAATATGGCCCCACGGAGCTCTTTAAACGCATAGGGATCAATGTACGATGATAGAATTCTTGTCTTGCGTGGGAGGAACAACCAGAGAATTATGCAAACATCAATGAAATGTTCCTCAAATGTACACTTAATAACCCTCATCCAATGAGTTCATCCATTTTGTAGATGGATTTGTGATCATTTTTCATCTAGTTCTTAAATTTTTCTTACCCTAAACTCAACCTAAAAATAATAATAAATCCCTACCAATTACTATAATGCTATTTTAGAAATACTATAAACATAATTTTGGGTATTACAAGTGACCCTATATTATATATAATGTGCTACCTCACATTTCTTCAAGGCTATGGTATATCAAAAAAAAATATAATTTTTGTCAACCATGAATAGATGTCACCCTATATTTGTTCTCTCATAGTTATCTAAATTTTCGACAGTGACTTCCCCAGGCAATTTGACTAAAGTGTACACAAATGACACTTGCCATGGGTATGCTCAAGAATATCTTCCTCTTGCATACTAAAATGCAAGACTATCTTCTAAAGTATCCTAAGGTGCTACTCCAAATGTCATAATGAAGATATTTTTTTCTCTCAAAGAAGTTACATATGTTTGACAAATGGAATCATATTGACAATTAGGGGGCGTGACACTTTGAGACCTCTAGGCATCTAGTTTAGGCCCTTTGCAAATAGTGTACATGACACTAAATACCATAAATGGTGTATTGAACGCCACGTGTCATGAGGTGACACTTATGGTGAAGTCATTAATCATCAATGTAACCTAGCATACGCCTCAAAACATGGTAAGTGACACTATTACGCATGTGACACTGAATACCATAAATGGTGTACTTCTACTCAATAATTACTAATGCTACAATACCTAATATCATTTGTACTAAGAAATATTTTGCTACCTTATTCTATTTACATTTTAGTATAGTTTAGTAGTTTGCCACTAGAAGCCATTGTCCTAGAACATATTTTCCACTCGATAAGGTGGTCATTAGCAAGCGAACCAATTGAACAAAGTCAAGTGTAATCTATATTGATAGTAGATTGGACTCAACACTTGTCAATTGGGTCATGTACAAAATTCTAATGATGCCCATATTGAATGGGAAGTGTGTTCTAATAGTGATTGTAGTCAAACATGTACTTGACTACGGTATACTCCAAATATGTTGAGAAGGAGTGTATATCTACATGTGAATGAACATTGCATGCATGTGCTTTGTTGTTGATAACATCGATTACAAATATTACAAGTGCTTATTTATGAAACACTTTGAATGATATGCAATTATGTGACACACATGAAGAAACAAACCGATATCATGTTTGCACACATCTATGGCAATATATTATGAAAATATTCTTATCAATAAAATAAAATCTATTTGAGTTTTGTGAAATAATTATGGAACCATTTTATACACAAAGAGCAATTGTGTACATGATTCCATACCTCACAAAACTCAAATATGGAATCATGTACACAATTGCTCTTTGTCCTTTGTATCTCATAACTATATGTGTGTAAATCCATAACATTGATGAATATAATGAACGCAAGCAATTTGCACAAACGAATATTGGATACGTTCTCGTGTTCCTTGATGCATCCTTTAAGACGTTGAAATAAATTACACATATACCTATATAAATTCACATATGGAGTGAATGGTAGGTGCTTGAGAATATTGACACCCTTGATGAAATACCGTCATGGATGATTGAAATTTGGATGAAACATCACTTAGTAAGCGACAATAATCGTCACATTCTAAGTCCATAATGCCCATTTAATTAAATTTTAAACCAAAGAATGACAAATAATGTTAGGTTTACGTTTAGTGTCAGTGACCTACACGGGAATTTGCGATTGTATTGAGCATGACAAATAAACAATTTTTGGAGCTCATATGAAATATCTTATTCATTGTTAAAGTTAAGATGCTTGTGCTTATTAAACTGTCATATAGGGTCCCCCAATAATGTTGACTATTACGTATTATGAGCATGTAGTCCAATCACTTTTAAACACATGTCTTTTTGGTATCCGTTCTCGGAGCCACAGCAAACCACATACCACTCAAATATAGGTGTCCGATTAAGATAAGTAACTGGATTAGGCATGTCTACCTTACTGGGGAAAAGTAACCATTTAAGACCCCTCTGCCTTAATTACTCATTTTCCACATGTCATGCCCATGGAAAGTTGCACGAATCTGCGTGGAGTTTGAATTGCAACATTCTACACCTTCGAGGTGAGATTGTGGAGTCTTGGTAAACGTTTTCTTCTGTGGCGGTGTAATCGGTGGAGTAAAGAGAGGAATTCGAGGCAGAAGAGAGCGTGTAAAGTAATGCAGGAGTGACGATGATGTTCAGAGCAATCCTGAGGGTTAAGTTAGTTACTTGATGTTGTGTGACCGCCAAAATAGAATTTGGTCATAACGGAAGGAGTTGCATCGACTCCGAGATTGATTCAGGTGCCTGTGGGGATTTGTGGGAGGAGCCATCGTTTCGCCTGAAGAGCACAACGATGTTCATAAAGGGTTTAAGAATGTGCATTGCATAATTATGATGATGCAATGTATGTAAGTTAGTAATCTCCAGTGAGACATCCGTGAAGGTGAAGTGATTGGGATGCTACCAGTACCTTAGAGCCTTTGAGGAGACATCATCATTTTCCACTCGTTCGGTAAGTTATATGTGTTTGCCATCAACAGGGGAGTTTGTTCAAGGGAACACTTCGGAAGTGATGGAAGCTGTCATCAGTGTTCCTCCTCTGCCAAATCTCCATTTTCCTGTATTGGAGACAAATAGCTCCCAACTTTTTGGAGTGAGCGTTTCAAGGTGGAGGAGTGTGGTGGATGGTGAAAGAGTTGAGAGTCGCAAGGTATGGAATGTTGTGACAAGAGGAGTATCGAGAAAGAAGCAGCTAAGATGTTTGTGTAGTCTTCCATCACCTTCTCATTCCTCCAGTCAGGAAGGCGATGCAGAGAATTTACCCATTTTCGAGAAATTTTGTGATGTAAGTTCGAACCTACACATTCATGGATGCGCTTGGAGCAGTGTCTGTTTGCGCACCGAGCATTTTTGTTTTATCAGTTTGTAGAGATTTATAGTCTGCTAAAAGATCCCCAGTGTAACGACTGAAGGGTTTACGAATCAAGGGTTTAAGAATCAAGGTTTTAAGAGTTTGGAGCAACGGCACACTACCAATTTTCTTGAATATAATTGTGGCTCTGACCAATGCAGAAGATTTTGTGCACATTGTAGTAGAGGGTTGACAATCTAATGCTTGGCAAGCTCATACAAATACTCTTGATGGGATAGGGGTCTCCGCAGCTGGAAATGATATGAATATGATATTATTGAATTACCAACTGTAGGAAACCTAATCTTGCCCAATAATTTGGTTAGGTTTCGCCCTTGACATTATTTAACATTCAGAACGTCATTTATCACTTGTGCAGACACAACGTGAAGTGTTTTACCATTTTGTTAATTGAGTCTCATTCACAATGATATGGCTTTGACATTTTTGGAAACCCTTCAATACTTATCAACTGTAGGATACCTAATTTTGCCTAGGTTTCGCCTTCACATTATTGACAGTCACAATGTGATGAACCTACTTGTAAATGAATAGTTGGTGCCATTTTCTTTATTGAGTCTCATTCCCACCCAATTTCTTGTGTCAAAGGAGATTTCATACACTGTATTTTCATTTTTTTGAATTCTCAAGGGAATGGGCGATCTGTCAGGATGGAGCAGTGACCGCAGGAGGACTGATGGAGGAGGAATGGGTTGACTTGGAACTATGGTTGGAGATCAACCGCAAGAAATGGTTCCAAGAGTGGTTAAATGGTTTCAAAAAGGATCCTGAACTTCATCCAATTGATTACCCAGCTGGAGCAGTGAGGAAGCCTTAAGCTCATCATGAAATGCATTGATTTCATTTACAAGTCTGGAGAACATAGTATAAATATCTAACAAGAACTTGAATTCTTGTCATTGAATATTTATTGGGGGAGATCAGAAGCTACTTTTCTTATCTGCATAAAAAGCACTCGATATTTTTGCAAACTTAAACCCAACTGAGATACTTATGTGAAGGCAGGTCAAGCCTTCTGTGGGATTCTCGAGGTCAGAGCCATATATGCAAGGGAGTGAAGTGAGATCACCATCTTGGCCGGTGACAATCTTTACATTTGTAGCAGCTTTTTCTGCCGGAGTTGCCCTTGCACTGTGTGGAAGTGGTTTTCTCGTCAGGAAACATCAAGGTAATCACTGAAACAAAGAATTTAATGTTGATCAGCTCATGTGCCCTTTATATTAACAACATGTGCATTCAGCAAATTAATCACATTTTCTAAGATGGATATGTATAATATTGCATCCGTCACAACACTCTTTCTGTTTTATTGCAGCTTGAGCAGTTCATCTATATTGGTTGTAATTTATAGATTTCTAAAGCTTTAAAATGTTGCAAAGCCTCTGTAATCTGTTACAGAAGCGTGTCAATTAAGCCACGGAACAGTTTGCTCAATGAACTTTACTGGGAGAATGACGGATTTTGTTAAGTTCGAGAACTTAGAAGTTATGGTATCAGCATGATGTAATGACATAGTTTAGGTTTTGTATCAACTTCTCTTCGTTGTGGTAATAATCCTCTTCCTGCAGAAGCAATGGTGGATGTAAGGTTGACAGAGACTGTAACAAAGCTGCACTCAGAACAGGTAGTTCGTGCTTCTAGCTTCCATACTTTCATGTCGTTAGTGTGATTATTGGTGCATCCTAGTGTGTCTTTTCTTTCTAGATTGCTCTTATCAGTTGACACTTTCTGCAGTTGCTTGGGCATTTTCGAGCAGATGAAGCACCACAGGCAGATCTAAGACCTGTGCTTGCTGATCAAAGGTAGGTGATACTCATAACCGATTGCCTCAACTTGACTTTGTTAGTGAGTTGCCATGTAGCAACTACACACAGTAATGAGCCTTGAAAATATGATTAGACCTTGAGTCAATCCATAAACGTTAAAGTATTCTTTTCTTGATTCTACTGCCTGAGCTCATGTCTGGAACTATAGCACACATGCACTGGTTGGTTGGTAATTGTAGTGTGAAACTGAGGACTGCCGCAGCAAACGCCTTCTTAAGAATGCAAGATGCAGCTAGAAAAGATGGCATCTGGTTGACCCCCCTTTCTGGGTAATGATCCTAACCTTCAGCATTATAACTGCATTAAGAATCACTCAGCATTCTGTTTTCTGTTGTTTGTGGGAAATTGGAAAGATAGGTAAGGAATAGTCGAAGAATCAGGTATAAGTTTCAGGGATGGAAGATGATGCAAGTTCAAATGAAGACAATTTGTGGGTCCTTGTGTTACGTGCCTATCCTGTGTGAATCTCTATGTCTAGGAACTACCGTATCTGGACCAGTATCCCTTTGTTTACACCTTCCTCAAAAGATCAACCCAGAGTCATAGTGAAAATGGTACTGATATACATGTGAAGCAGGTTCCGGTCCATTCAGTCACAGCAGGATGTGTTCTTTGGTCTGAAGGCGAAGCGATTGCAGTCTGCTCCTGAGCGTGCTAAGGTGAGCATTTGTTTGGAGTTGCTGTCACCAAAAGGAGATCTTGAAACTTGAGGACTATGAATTTGAATTGCAAGAGAACATGCGAGGCTGCTTGGCTTTTGCTGCATGAAGCCATTTGCGTTTGCTACTAAAATATTTTGATCCTTAGAAGTTACACCAACCAACGAGTTTGGAATGAATCAAATTGGCTTAAAATTGGCAGGTGTCTGCACCGCCAGGATATAGCGAGCATCATACTGGCTATGCAGTTGACATAGGTGACGCTGAACATCCAGACACTCATTTGCAACAAGGTGCTGCAAATTCTTGACTTGTTCTACAAATTAATTTGCACCAAGGTGCCCTGTCTGGTGCTTACCTTTATATTTACACAAAGCTGACAAAATTTAGTTTAGTAAAAGAGTTTAGTAAAGAAATTCATCTTCTTCATGCACACATGTATTCTGAAGGTCTGATGATATGTATATGTAAAAGTATCCAAATTCTCACTATTCTGTCTGTTTTTGTAATAGAGTTCGAACGAGGAGCTGCATACAATTGGCTTAAACATAATGCAGCTCGGTATGTAATGGCTTTATGAGAATAGATTACAGGGGGAAATCCTTTGCTCTTTTCTTTTCTCCATGTAGAAAGATCCACTGACTTTCATATACCCTAACTCCAGTTGGTGCACTTCATTGGGTATAATGCTTTGTCATGTAGGACTAGGAAGCTTATAATCAAATATCTAGAATTTGAAGTTCATATATTGATTAATAACAATGAGCCCATCGTGCATGTAATTTTCTTTTTTCAAGATGACTCTTTGCAACTGAGAAAAACTGGGAGAATGGTAGTAGGCTGTCCAAGGGAAGTTAAAGTCCATTATACAGAGCTAAACACTGAGTAACTGTCATTATGCTGCATGGCTCTGACCAATGTAAGTATTTCGTGACTGACAGGTTCCATTATGAATTGTCATTCTCAAAGGACAACATTCAGGGCGTCCTATATGAGCCTTGGCACTGGCGTTTTGTTGGGGACGACCACAGCCTTCAAACATTCTATGCCCAACGCAAATTAGCTGGTCTTTTGACAACTTGTGATACTTGACAAATCATTTCTCTTACTCTCAATGATCCCGATCATAGGCTCTTGCACTCTCTTTGAGGAGGAGCACTAAGCCAAAGTCTTCCTACAAATGTACTAGTTGCTGGTTCACTTTGTCGTGAGAATGTTCTCTTCAGTCGGTTGTGAGATGCTCAGGTGTTAGCAGACACACTAATACTGTTGCTTATGAAGCACAAATTTTCTCAGTCGGCAGAAGAGAGACACATGTGCAGGCCCCTCATCAACACAAATTCATGGGAAACCTTACACCAGGATTCTGAGGTAGTTGTTTGGTTGGTCAGAGGGATAGGAGTTCCAACCAAAACTTGTTTTGTAGTCCATGGTCCTTATTGGCTTCCAAATGGTGTATTTCCGTTTCAAGGCATGTGCCTTGCCTTTTACTGAGGCACTATGGTGAAGGAAGGTGCAGTAACTGGTTGGGTCTTGCAAAAATGGAAATTTGATTATATACTAAAGAACATGATTTTTGAGCAGGGGATTGGGGGCATTCAACACCCTCACATTTTAACTCATTCTTGACACATAAAAGGTTCAAATAGACTAATGTGATTTCTTATCAAGATCATAATTATAGTTGTTGAAGTCCAAATAGTGTTGAACTACATGTGGAAAATGTTCACTCAGTAACAAGCTCACTTATCTTGTCGTAATCAACTTAAACTTGGCACAATTTTCTCTTGATGTGGAGGAAGTACAGAATTTCATTCACATCAACTCCAGATGACTCCTAATTCTTGAGGTGTAGATTGTGGCAAGCCACTAGGGTGTAGAGGTTGTTGGTCATGTCAGGCTTCAAATGGGTGTATGTTTTCATTCTTTCATTGTGTGTCAATCTTTGTCAATTCAGCAAAGAAAGCATCCAAAGCTGTGCTGGAGGAAGCATGTCGGACAGCATGTTGCTTCAGCTCTCCTACTCGAGACTGCATCAACTGGCTCTTGGCATTTTGTTGTAACACAAGCCTCACCACCCTCTCCACTTCATCCCTCGTGATGAAGTTCGGTCTGGCCTCCTTAAGCTCCACAGCCACCTTGGCAATGTCCACCAGAAACCTGTTTGGCAAAAATCCCTTACTGTAAAATGGCACCATAAATTGTATTTCTCACACCAATTAAATGCACACAAACAATTCCAAAAATTACTGAGCTGGGTTACTGATGGCCATATTCATTTCTGTTAATGCAACCACAAAGAACCCTTCAATATCAAATACTCATTGGCTCATCACTCACTACATGTCAGTGTCAAAGTGGTCATGTTTATTTTCATAACATCGTCTCATTGAAATGTCCAGAGATACAAGTACTACAATTATTATTGAGGTAGCGAAAACTCTCAAGTCTGACAATGATCAAGATATTAAAAATTGATACGGATATATGAGTAGCATTTTAAAGTTATTGGAATGTATCAAGAATGTCACATGGAGAGCAAAGATAGCTAAATGGGATCCACTTTGAATGGTGTATGGCCTATAACATCATTCAAAGTACAGAAGTTGGAACACCAGGGCATGAGAGATGGTGGTTAGAGGGAGAGGTCATCAACAAATGCTCAATGTCCCTACCCCGTCATGTGAGAAGCTCAAACAAATTGTGTTGTCAACACTCAGTTCCTTCTTCCTTCTTGTTTGAGCTACGGCTGGCATCAAGCCTTTTTCGCAACCCACATGGATGCCAATGAGTAGGGAGTCCTACTTTGTGAATATTTGTGCCAAGAGCATCAAAGCGAATAAAGGTACAAATTCTATGAGAATGAAATGACACGAAGCCACAGTTTTATATGGCTGCAATTCTGGACAAGGAACTCAGAAGCCTACCAGAAGTTACAATGATTAAATTATGTTAAGTTAGAGGATAAGAAGCCTGACCTGTTGTTCATCTTCTGCTCTGCTCGCTGTGGCCAAGTTAACATTGGTACCCCTGCGTAAATACTCTCCAAAGAAGAGTTCCAGCCACAATGGGAAAGGAATGCTCCACAACTTGGGTGACTTAAAATGCGGAGCTGTGGAACCCAGATGGAAACAATCATTCCCTTCTCCCTAGTTCGTTCTTCGAACCCTGAATCCCCATCATGACAACAAACAACTCTGCTATCAAGTTAAACTATCAAACTATCAGCTCCGCTAATAACAAACTAAAACCCTAAACCCTAACTAACAAACAGCTCCGATATCAAGCTATTAATTGTGGAGTTGGATTGGTAACCCCCCACCCCACCCCCTTTTACACCAGTTAGGTATAGATAATGAGGATTTTACAAATTTTTCATACCAGTAGGGGTGCACATGTTTGAGGATATTCTGTTTTTGATACCATTGGGGTCTACATACCATGCAAGAACTTTCATACCTAGGTAAATTTAGGGTAGCTAGTATGAATATGGTATTAGGTTGGTATTCGGACTCAAAGAATGACTCAGATATGCAAAGGTTCTCTCGTCTTGTGATACTCACCAATTATCAGGGGATTAAAATTTTGATATTCTGCATTGATACCATGCATTCACATATAATATACCGGTCCAATCCACCATTGTTTCTGATGGAGTTTTGGAGACTTGAGATGATGGCCATGGACATCTGTGTGAATTCAAGTATTATATCTATCAACCCGGGCAGAATGAGTGCAGAATTCATGGAAAAGTAGAGTGAATCCACTGACCTGGAGGGAGGCATGCGGACAGTGTTGGTAATTGTCCAGCTCCTAATGGGTGTCGTTCAAGCCCTGCTGACCACAAAAAGGATTGCTCACTGGCCTCGAGACCCAGGGCAATCTCCTCCATCTGCTCCTTGCCAACTCTTCCGATGGTGCCAAATGCAATGTACAGTACTGAAGCAGCTGGTTTCGTGTCCAGCCATTGTATTATCCTCTCTTCCTCTTCGCCTTTGGGAGCTGGAACTGTTTCTGGTGTAGATGAGGCAACAGGAAGCAGCAAGGGGCCAACAGGAATCACTGTGGGCACCTAACACAACACATTTTTGCACCCCTAATTCCATCAGTGCCGGTCGTCCTCAAAACCCTACGTGGGTGTTATTCGGTTTGTTTTTCATGTTCTCCAACTTCTACAGGTTACATTTACGCAATGAAACTTGTGCTGCATTAGCAAATCTACGATGAAGCACAAAACTGGATTGAAAATCGGAGATCCCCTGACTTAGTTATGGTTATCGAAAGTGCAAGAATACATAGCTCCTCCCAATTGTGTTCACTATTGAGTGTGAAATAGTCGATAAAATTTGAAGACATAGCCCAATCTCTTTTAAGCATGTGTCTTATGATGTTTGGTCTCTGGTCCTCACCTAATCACACACACACCAATCAAATGTAGGTGTCCAATCACGAAATGTTATCGAACAACACCTGCATACACGAGTTTCTGAGAGTGCTCCAGAGGGGACATGTGCATGTTTGCCCTAAAGGTATGTGGATCTTATGTGGTCATATTTCTTATATTCAGACACCTCTATATTTGAGTAGTATATGGCAAGGCTTGTAGTTAAGGAACAAATGAAGGACAGACACCAAAAAGACATGTGTTACAATGGGATTGGACTATGTACTCAAACTGTAGACATTATTCTAGGTTCACAATATTCTAGACACCAGTCTAGTATCAAAAGCTAACACGACTGGGACATCCGCCTATGTGATCAGTTAGAGAGTCAGTGCATCTTCACCTTGGACTACTATTATAACATTTGCATCTCTACTTTGATGAAATCCATCAATGAAAGATGACGTCGGCTAATTATTTCCATTGTGTGACTGATTGATTTTTGTCATGGTAATTGACACCGCCGTTATAATTTCAAGGTCAATCGGGTGCTCACCTGGCCAGGAGGTGCAGTACGAGAATGAAGATCATCAAGAGCATCCAACACATCAGCTTCAAGCTCACGGAACGTATTGATTAGGACTACTGGCGCCTCGGCAGCTCTTCTGGATGTGCGAAGGAACAACTCGTAGCTGAATGGGATAATTACACTCCCCCGCAAATCCGTAGGAAGGTCGGATGGATGCAGTTTCATTCCAGGGAACTCGATTACCTCGGTTTGGTTGCTCTCAGTCAGGGGAAACCTGGCTTCTGCTAGAAGAGTCGGTACCTACAACAACAGAGTTCACGCCACATGATTCAACGTAGGCTTAACTCTTGAAAGGCCACAAGGAGGGGTTTAAAGATAACTTATTGGCATGTTAGCTAAAAGTGTCAGAAGCGACTGTGTCTTAACGTAGCCCATTTATCATACGCACTACAATAGTATTCTAAGCGGAGCATATCTCCGAGACATTATTCAGATCCATAACAGTGTCCTGTGGGACTGACAATATTCTGCGGAATATTCCTCACATTCAACCTGAATGGTGGAATATTCTGTAGAATACTGTCAGTCCCACAGAACATTGTTATGTTTATCTCTAATTATCTATACACCATTGCTACATATCTTGCAAAGAATGATACAACACTTATTGTTTTGAACAGCTTTGTGAAATTATATAAGTTGCATATGATTTTATTCTATTCTATTTTTACTTGTAGGCTTTTCATGATTTTGTTTTGCAGATGTATGGAAAAAAATGAAATCTCTCCAAACTACTTGACGTCCTACAAGTGCAAAAGATTATGAAAGAGTCTCTTTTGGGATCAGTTGCCTTAGGCCCATTCATTCAATACTCTCTCATCCTTTGGTCCAAAGAGAGGGCATTATCGTATACAAGCGCAACTCTTATGCATCCAACATAAAACCCTGAAACGGTATGCAACCTAGAGGTTACTTTTTAAAGTTGATTTGACACATGAATTAGCTTCAAGACCCGACACAAGGACATAGTTCCATGTACATAGACCCATTCTTGAGCGATGTACTTAGTTGAACGACATGATGAAGTGCGTTCTCCTAAACCCCTAAGACTTAGTTCATGTGCCGGTCTTACCCATTCTTGAGTGATAGCTTAGTCGAACAGAATGACTAAGTACATTCTCCTAAACCCTTAAGACTGGGCACATGGAACTACACCCTTAGGGCCGATGCACTTGGGTCCCAAGTCCTAAATCCCAGTTCACTCGAGGTCAATATGTGCAATCTCAACCATTGAGAGCATGGAAGTTGGGACTTACCACTTCACACAAGGTCCCAAGTCCCAAGTATGACATGGATGCCTACATGACAACACTTTTTGGAGGTGAGGTGAGGGACTTGTCTTGAGAGTTGGGTTGAGCAAAAAGCTAGACCCAACTCAAAACACAAGTCCTGAGAATTTTTTGCATAAAATAATCAAGATTTGACTTTTAATGGATATGAACCATTCTTTCATGGTTTCTTGAGGCTCAAAAGTTGGGACTTTTGCCTCCATGGTTGGACTTGAGACCCCATGTGAAATGAGCCCTTAGTTTACTCGAGGTCATTTGAGATGAACCGGGAACAAACCTACAGGAGGTCGAGTTTTTATGTTGGATGGATGAGAGGCACGCTCGTATGCAATAATTCCCTCAAGCTCTAGTGTGAAGTGCCCCCTCATTGAATAGACCAAGTAAAAACTCATTACAATACTTGTTGGGGGTTGGTACAATTCATCATGTCTCCCATATAAATAAATCCCCAGCCTTGACGAGTTTAGGGTTTAAGATCTGAAATTCAATCTGCCGATTTTGTGTATGAGTTTAGGATGGCAATCTGCCAAACAGATTCAAGACCAAAGTACTTCGGAAGGACTGAAATGGTGCGGATCGGGCATACTCACATGAAGCATGAGAGACAGATTCGCGGCCGACTGGGTGTGCAGAACGTAACGTGGGATACCGAACATTCTAGCCAGCTCTTGCGACCACCCCGCGAGCATATCCGAAACGATGCAACAAGGAGGTGGCGGGAGCGATTCATCTTCACTAATTCCACCATTGGAGTCGGATACCCTCACCATCAATGGGGACAAGCAAGCTGCGAATGCAGACATAAGCTTCGCCTCCCACGATTCGTGGAGGCAGACAACGAAGCCTTCCAAGGTGCTATCATAAGGAGTATCCTTCACGGCCACGATGTCGATGTCGCTCCCCGCGGCCCCATCGATGGCTGCTCGAAACTCAGGTGCGATGTGCTTGTACGTGACGTCGTTTTGGATCTGCTCGACATGGAACTCGTGTGCTAGTATCGTCACTTTGACACCGCGATTGCATGTGAGGAGTTGCATTGCAAAGCCGAAGAACGGATACGCGTGGCCGGGGCCAATACCTGGGATGAGCACCACATGGTGATGATATCCTCGCCACTTCCTTATTCCGGCCATAGCTTAATGAATGTGCCGCCTAGGAACCTTCCAGCTCCACCTCCTCCAAGCAACACCCGATCTTCGAGATTCTGCCACTCTTCCTGCCACAGCCGCTCCCTCCGTTCGATCATTAAGAGGGAGATGAAGCCAACCGTATTGTCGTCAACTCAAATGTAAACCCTAGGTGGGTTTTCTCAACCTTGTTTACTAACTGTAACTCCAAAAATTAGCTGCGTGAATAGACAGTGCCGACCAAATGCAATTGATCAAATGCAATTGTGTAGGCGTTTCGATCAGTTTGCGGGATTAGTTTCTTATACCGGCCATAGCTTAATGAATGCTCCGCCCTGGAACCTTCCAGCTCCACCTCCTGGAAGCAACACCTAATCTTCGAGCTTCTGCCACTCTTCAGGCCAATCTTCCCTCATCAAAGCTGCAAACTCAATTGTAAAGGTGAGGCCGGTTACGCAACCTCGATCAGTAACTCTGGAACTCCAATAACAGCTGCGATAATTTATAGTAACGGCCAAAAGCAATTGTGCAACTAATTTGATTAGCTTGCAAAATTACTTCCTTACACTGGCCATAATCCAGCTCCACCTCCTGCAAGCAAAATAAAACCTGATCGAGTTCCTGGCACTCTTCCCGCCACAGCTGCTCCCTCATTCGATCACTAACTGTAACTCCAAAAAAACAGCTGCGATATAAGTTACAGTGCCAAGCAAAAGAATTCGTGCAGCGTAATTCGATCAGTTTGCACAATTACTTCCAGAGAAGTTCGTCATGGTAGATACTTATTGCTGGCGCTGAGGTAGTCAGAATCAAGATTTTGAGGGGTTGTTGAAACACCTTGGTATGTCGAAGCCCTTTGGCTCCAAATCTTCCCGAGATTCGGCGACCGAGCTTACATAAAGGTAGGCAATATTCCAGCCAGAGCTCCCACCTCTGCATCACTGACTCCAAAAATTTACAGCTCCAGCTGTACTACTGATCCGGAAACCAATCCTGCAGGTTACGAAGGGGGTTGTAATCAGTTTGCAGATTTAATTAGTTCTAGAGAACTCCCTTGCAGACACTCAATTATATTGCCGAGCTTTCTCTGAGCCCAACACAGCTAGCTCCCTCCGACCACTGACTCCAAAAATCTAAAATCTCTGCTGTACCAGAGATCCGAAAAACCAATCCTGCGTGTAACTTAGGTTTGTATGAGGTCGAATGCTTCCTGGACTGGACTCCATTCCAGCAGAATCTGTAATCGTGCTGACATAAAAGACAACCGCTAGATTTAAGAATTTAGTTGCTGAGCCGATTTCTGCCAACCATAAGCTTATAGTTCCCCGCGACTTATCCACCTGTGTTGGCATGCAAGTGTACGTCCTTAATACATAATTGACACCTGTAGCCCCCTAATTCGCTCAGCAGCTAAGGAAAACCTGAACCGCTTAGGGTATTTATAGTAGAGGCGCCTATTCCCGATCTAGACCCCATCGGCAATCTATAGGGCATCAAAATTTTGATTTGGGCGGAATGCATAGTGCCATGACACATGTCTTGTTTAGATTTAAAGAATAAAATTACCAATTTTTTTGCAATCCTCCATATTTCTATGTTCGTACATGGGGAAAAATTACACCACCTTATACTTCTCCAAATCTAGCACAAAATCTCTTAAGTGATCGGTTATAGGCACCTCTACTCTATATGCCTAGAGGTCTCAAAGTGTCATGCCCGCTAATTGCCCGTATGATTCCATTCATCAACATAAGTAACTTCTTTAAGTGAAATAAATATCTACATTTTGACATTTAGAGTAGCACATTGGGATACGTTAGATGATAGTCTTGCATTGTAGTATGCAAGGGAAAGATGTTTTTGAGTACACTAATGGCAAGTGTCATGTGTTTACATTTTAGTATGCAAGATGAAGATATTCTTGAGCATACTCACGGCAAGTATCATTTGTGTACACTTTAGTCAACTTGTACACCATTGTGTAACATATATATGCACCTCATAATGCTATTGAACATACTCATGCCAAGATATTAGTAAGCGCACTTGAACGCCAAGTGTTGTGAGGTGACAATTATGGTGAAGTTGTTAATCATCAATGTAACCTAGCATACACCTCAAAATAGGGCAAGTGACACTAAATGCCATAAACGATGTATTGAACATACTCATTCCCAAATATTAGTAAGCACACTTGAATGGCAAGTGTCATGAGGTGACAATTATGATATAGTTGTTAATCATCAATGTAACCTAGCATACGCCTCAAATATAGGGTAAGTGACACTATTACGCATATGACACTAAATATATTAATAAATAGTGTAATAGATGGACTATGGATGGACTTACCTGACCCACGGTGGCCAAGAGCTGGGGCCACCATTTAAATGCCCATTATCTACCATTAAGTCATCTAAGCTTAATGATGTGAAGAGACTTTGCACATGATCACAAGACTAAGATATAGGGGTGTTATGCGATTACTTTTCTTAATTGGACACCTATATTTGATTGGTGTGTCTTTAGGTTAGGATTAAAGAACAAACCTCGTAAAAACACATGTCCAAAAGAGATTGGACTTCGTCTTCAAAGTTTGTTAACTATTGCACATTCAATAGTGAACATGATTGGGAGGACTTATGTAACATATTAGTAGTATGAATTCCACAGCAAGCATTTCAAGGTTTCACCTCTTGAGGCTCATTTTTGGAACTTCGGTATAATGCTTCAAGTGAGGAGGATTGCCTATAGGGGGGGGTCACTCTTCTTTGAGAGCCGGAGGCCACGTGCGTGTGGGACCCCTTATTAGAACCCCATGTATTCAAGGTTTTCATGACCAAAAAGAAGACTATACATGCATATCATAGATTACATAATAGTCTCATGTATGTATGCGGGTTTTGAATTCTTATAGTAAACAACCTTGATTATGACACCCACCGCATGGGTGCAATAAAAACCCACTGCACTTAAATTCGTTGATGTATCATTTCCATGGGTACCCACTGGACCAAAATAATATGTTTGACCCCATTTTAGATGTCAAATTGGCTTAGAAACAACCACCTGGACTATACATTGATGTTGTTGTACAATTTTAGTCTCCCCCATGGTAGTGTCACAAAGCTTTATATGTGTACAATACTATATAGCATACAATTAGTAAAAAATAACAATCTACAGAAAAGCTTATGGCTCTACATATTACATTACTACATATAGGCAAAAACTCTAATTTAAAAACTATGTGTTTGGTAGAAGTGCCTATAATGAACACCTTGAGCACTTGAGACCCTTAACATGTGTGAAACATTTCACAATTTTGTTAAAGAAATTAACGTATCCATAAGGAGGCTAAAACACTCGAGTTCATCAAAATTTGACATCTTGCTATTTAGATATGATAAAGGAAAGTCAAGATCCCTTTGCAACCCAATGTAGTTACATAGACCCCTGCTAAAGTGGACATTGTTGATCGTTAACATTATGTCTTTCAATCAATGAGATGTGTTTTTAATTCTTATAGTAATTCCATAGGCAACCTAAAGTGAGAGGTAGTTTATGCCCTTTGCAATGAACACCGAAGTGCTCAATCAATAAAGTTTCAACCATCATTTTTGGGCATGTTCTATACACATACATATCTAGATTTCAACAATAGCGTTGAACTAAACATGTTGTTCACATTTGTAATATACCATTTACGGTATTTAGTGTCATGTATACTATTTGCAAAGGGCCTAAACTAGATGCCTAGAGGTCTCAAAGTGTCATGTTCCCTAATTGCCAATATGATTCCATTTGTCAACATAAGTAACTCCTTCAAGAGAAAAAAATATACATAATGACATTAAGAGTAGCACATTGGATACTTTAGATGATACCATAGGTTGATAGCAGGTTGGGTAGATTTTGCCCAATAACTAATTGATCCCCCCAAAAGGGCTCAGGCGGTCTATAATTTAAAAAAGAGAGGCAAATATGTATATGTATATTTATTCACTTAGGCACATAGCATATCCTCCACACATATCATGTATTGTAACTTATTTTTCATTCATTCATGATGTTGGATCAAGCTTTCCAACGCACCAAGTTTCCTAAAATCTAGGCATTGAAATGATTATTTTTTCTTTCACTTAGGCCATCTAGCATGGTAATTTCCAAACAAATTAGGCTTAATTATTTTGAATTATTTTCCGCCCAACTTGCTATCAGCCTATGGCAGTCTTGTGTTTTAGTATGCAAGGGGAAGATATTTTCGAACGTACTCCTGGCAAGTGTCGTGTGTTTACATTTTAGTACATAAGAGGAAGATATTTATAATCATAGTAATGGCAAGTGTCATTTGTGTACACTTTAATCAACTAGTAGACCATTGTGTAACGTGGTATGACCTCATAACACTATTGAACATACTTATGCCAAGATATCAGTAAGCCCACTTGAATGCCAAGTGTCATGAGAGGACAAGTAATGACGAAGTTGTTAAAATCATCAATGTAACCTAGCATATGCCTCAAAATAGGGTAAGTGACACCATTACGCATGTGACACTAAATACGATGTGGCGGAATTGGGGTCAGTGATGGAATTGGGCTGTAGGCCAAATTGACATCAAATTTGGACCTGTCACCGTGTTCGCCTAGTGGACGGTCATAGGGCTCGGAGCTTTTCTTGGAGCCTAAGGACGCATGGGTATGGCGGCAGGAGCAAGACCACATAGCTCTTTCTCTCTCTCTCCGCCTCGGTCCTCACAGCCATCGCACCACATCTCCTCCGCGGAGATTGTTCGTGCCGCTGTAACGGCCGTGAAATTGCAGCTTCTTGTACTTGAGTCGCTCGCTAGTTTCTGCAACACTTCGTTTGTGTTTTTGGTTCTGATTCAGGAGAGGTGCAAACCAGCAAACCCTAGCAAAACCTAACGACCGTCTTTGCGTCGGAGTCAGCGAGGAGCTTCGACGGAGGTAGTAGAGGTTGTTGCGGAGGTTTTCAAGGGCTGTTGTAGGTCTTCTGTTTAGAGGTTTTGTATTTGTGCCGGGGAATTGGTGGAAACCCGGGCAAGGTTTGCGTTAGGGTTTTTGAGGAGCAGCGGAGTAGCAAGCAAGATGAACAAGTTTAACTTGCCTCGACGCAACATTCAGCAGGAGAGGCGTGCAAAGAGGTCGGATAAACGGCGGTTGCAGTCTTGTGATTCAAATAACAAGATTACTATTAAGCCCCCGGCGCGCGCACCGTCTGGGAAGAAAGCTCGTAAGCTTGAGAAGAAATGGCGACAGGTGGGTTTTTTCATGCCCATACCCATGCCGCATCCTTACTGAAAATCTCTACTAGGTCTTTTTTAAGTGATGGGAGGCCGTTTAGATAAACCCTTGCTGGCTGATAAGTTGAGATTTCGTTTCCAAAGACAGAATGTTAGAAGAAGAGATGTCCCTGATGTTGCCACTGGCGTGAATTATGGTGTTGCTTTATTCTCGAGTTGGCCTAAGTCTACATTTAAATACCAAAACGGGGCATCACGAGAATTAGAGGGCTCCCGAAGACTACTGTCTTCTTTGAAAGTTGAACAGCTTGAACGGGTGCAGATAAGCTGGGCAAGCCCCTAGGTTCCCAGTTGCCCTAGGTTCCCACATGGATACCCCCAATATGATTGGGTGGACCACTGCACTGGAAATCAAGTGCTACGAAGGTCACCCATCTGGTGAGCACTATTGTGAATCGGGCGGACCATTGCACTGGAAATCAAGTGCTAGGAAGGTCATCCATCGAGCATTATTGTGGCCTGAGGGAGGCTTAACCCCGGAGTTCCCATGGGATCCGTGCTAAGGTCTTGGGTTTAAGTCAGCCTAGAGAATGTCAACTAGAATGAATAGTTAATTTCAGGTGTCGAGGTTGCCTCTTTGTTGATTTTGTGCTATATACAGTGTATCTACTTGAGATTTCGTACTCGAAGAAGGACTTGGTAAGCTAATATTTCAAATAATTAGCATGGAAGACTCCTGGAGGTTGTCATTTTCCTCAAGATACCATTATCGGTTGAGGGTTGTGATACTTCTGGTCAGCCAAGTATAATTATCACTTATGTAGCAAACCACTTTTTTCAAAGACCCAAGTTGGTTTTGTATGTTTCTAGTTTATGTCACTTCCTGAGTTACGATCATATACTGATGTCGAGTACACATGCTCAGAGAGATTCACTACATCTAGTTTTCCAGATTTTATCTAGTTGTGAGCTACAGAACATTTCCAGTTACTGTGACTTGGGGCTGACCTATTTGCAGGTAGTGTTTTGGATGTGACCAGTAACCACAGAAATTGAGCCCTAATTCTCCTATAAGAGGTTTGCATTATTTAGAGTTATTGGTAATGTTCATAGGCCGGTAATAAGAATGAAATGCAAGTGCAGGATCTAATATTAATACTTTCCCCTCTGTACCCATGTGAGTCTACATGACAACTGTGTTTCTCAAAACGAGAGTTACCACAAGTAGATGTGGAGTTGGCGCTCATTAAATTAAGTTTCTGTATCTGACCATTGCAGGCTCAAAAGGAGGCTATACAGAGTGGATTGGTTACCATGCATGACATTGAGATGATGGCTGTGGATGGAGGTAAAATCTTTGCCTTCCTTTTGAACATGAAAATGTTCAGCATGCAATTAAATCCCTCAAGTCTTTGGCAGGATTGTTTTTATAGAAGTTTCAATTCTGCTGATCTACATACACCATGGACATCTATTCACAAAGTTCTAGGATACCACTTTGCCACCTATATTCTGACTATATTCTGATCATCTGATTCTTTTCTTCTGGTCAGGTGGAGACAATCAAGAGTCATCAGAGGAGAAAACACCAAAAACTGGGCGCGTGTTTCACATGAAGAGGCGTACAAAAATAAGGGCGAAGGTTTCCTCAAAGAAAGGTATTATCATCCTCTTCAGTCTTAGGTCAGAAAATATAGCCTTGAATACCTACTCAAATATCAGCAGAATTCAGTATTTGCAAAACCCTAAATTCTATGCACCAGCTCCTCAAAGTACTGTCTATTAATTTGAATTCTCTTCTGTGATGTAAACAGGCAAGCAAGTCAGTGAGCACCTTCCTACTCCCGGTGCAGAAGCTGAAGGGGACGTTATGGTGCAATGATAGTACTATCTCTGGAGTTGGTTGTTTCTACCAATACAAATGCAGTCTTACCATTGTTGAAGGACTTGAACATGAAAGGACATTCTTCAAGATCATTGCTGCGCGTATGTAGTGGTGGCCCTATGGATATTCTTCAGTTGGGCTAGGAGGAGGATAGCTTTCCTTGCTGCACACCAACTACACTTGCATTAATCTGCTCTCCTAAAGGTTGGGCTTGATCGATTGTAGATCGAATATGTTGCAGTGTTCAAGATTAGTGCTAGACTTGAGCAGATAAGTAGAGAAGTGTAGGATTTGGGTGAACTTCAAGAGTGTACCTGCTTAAAGCTCTCCTGCAGTTTTTGTGGTCCAAAGCATGGCTATACCTTTTTCCTGATGAGCTGTGTAATGTGTCTACCGACATCAGACTTTTTGGTTCCTACCAAGTTTGTCATATTGATGAAATGTCCTGTCATGAAGTTGTGAAGTTCAAGGATTTATTCTAGCAAAACCCCCAACCTTCAACGCCTTGATCATGTCCATATACTTATCAGGTTAGCATGATGTGAATACACAGAGAAGGCCCCTTTGAAGCATTGCCAAACTATAGGGCATTTATAGACCCCTTTGAAGCATAGTTATCTATGGTATAACTGTTCTTAGGTATCTCGTACACTGGAATGGACCTTGTTTGAACAGTTTCATTATTAAATCTAGTACAGGCTGGTCTGGCCAAGAAGCTGCAAAAGTTGTCAACGGGGTTTTGCCTGAATATGCCGAGAAAGGTCCCATAAGTCAAGTTTAAGCACCTCAGTTTTGTTTGCAATTTGTCACGTCATTCTGAGGCCGTTTGACCTCAAAATAAGATCGTTGGAAAGCTCTCAGTGAGACATTTCCAATGCAAGGAGCATCTTGCTAACATATCACTTAAAATTGTCTGAAAAGTTAAAAAAAAAAATTTCAAATGTTCTTTTGCCATATCTTGGCGAGTTTTAAAAATTTTCAACTCGATGTTTCTTTGATGCTTCATGAAATAACATGCTTAATCGATTGCACATCATGGTATGATAGCAAGTTTAATTTCTGCGCAACTATTTCAAGCAAACAAAAATTCACGGACTTTTGCTAGCTCAGCTCGTAGTCAGAATTGAAAGCAGTGGTGGGAGTGGGAGTGGGAGTGTAATTGGTAGGACCTTGTGGGATCTTAGATAATGGCAACAAAGGTTACCAACTAAGTGGTTGAAATATTTCAAGAGAAACAACGATTTTACACAGGAATAGTGCAAGAAGAGACAGGTGAATGCCAAGGACCTTGTCAAGGTTGATATACTTCTCTGTGTTATTCACATCATGCTCACTTGATCAGTATATTGTGAGGAATGCTTAAGTGCACCAGGGAATGTGTGGTTTTGGTATATGTGTCGTGATGTTCATTCTGGATGTTGCCCTGAATGAGCATTCAACAAATAGAACAAGCTAACATTAAATGTGAGGTTTCAAATATTGCCTCACTTTGCATTATGGTTTCATTGAGGTTTACCAGTGCACTAAATAAATACGAACATGTTTCCTTATCTTTATTTGTATTGTATGTTGGAATCACTGATAGATTTGAGTCATCTAAAAGGTTTGGATTTTGGTCCGAGACGACCCTAAACTGCTGGATGATGGTGGAGAGATACCCAAATCTTAAGGAAGAGGTTGGCAGTTCAATTCCCAGCTGTGAAATCTCCTCTCTACTTGATAGAAACTTGCCAGGTGGTCAACTGCCTTCCTGTGCTTTGGCGTTGGCCTGTCGGCCTTCTGTCTCAAAAAAAAGAAAAAAAGAAAAAAAGAAAAGGTTTGGATTTCACAGAATTGTTTGATTCTATTGGAAACTTAGTTTCAATCAACAAATTTTCAGAGCATAGATCTACTTCATCAAGCTTTTTGCTCTAGAATTGACCTAAATGAAAATGATGTAGGTTCTCAAAGATGTACATGATAAAATTATTTCTCATGAAATGAAATTGTAGAACTTGGTATTTTCTGTGCTACAAATTTCCATATTATTCACTTTGATAGGAACAACATCTTTACAAATTATATGATTGATTCCGTTTGAACTAATGATCAGCACCTCAAAGCCATGTCAAGTGTCATCCCATGCTAACATGTCAGCAACTACACCAAATAGTCCTATTAGTGTGGCATACAGTCACAGACTTATTTATTAGCTCATAAAACAAAAGAGTGCAGAAAACTAAAAAAAATCTAAGTACACAAAACACTCTATTTGTATAGTCACGATGGAAATAACATGGACCCAAGATTTAGGGCCTCCCCTGAAGTCTTCTTGAAGACTTTCGACCAACATTGTACATAAATAAAATAGTCAAAGTAGCATAAAATAAAACATTCACCCACATCAATTTTTCAGAAAAAACAATTAATGTCGTCCACACTAATTTGAAACTAGGGATTTAACAAGGGTTGAAGATTAATGTGGGTTTTAGAGAGGATTACCGTGACCCACATTAATAGGACTACGTATTGTATCTATTTATGTACATTTCTTTTGTGAGCACATGTTTTGGATCATAAATGGACTAGGGACCCCAAAGTACATCACCTTTGTCCCATTATCTTTGGTAGAAATAGATGTACCACTTTTCTTACGGATCCCATCTACCTTTGTACTAGATATTGGACAAAAGTTTTAAAGATATTTGAGTATCAAGAGTGAGACTTCAAATTGATGACCTTATTAGAGTTATCCATAAAGTCCCTCAAACTCAAAGAGGGACAAAATCGTGGGTTTTATCCTTCTTTGAGAAAATTTTCTGTTGAGAGCTCGCTAGCACATTGTGTTTCAGATCATGTTTTGAAAGTTGGGTGCAAATTTTGGGACCTCCTCTTTCCACCTCTCAAACTTTGAGAGAATTTTAGGAATTAAAAAAGGGTATGCGCATGGGACCCGTCATCCTAAATCTTGGATCGGCCTATGCAAAGGTAGCCCACACACTCTAGTAGGACAAGCTAGAAAGCCAATTTTTAATCGCCCGACACCATTCCTTGTGGATAATAATTTAAGCATTAAGAAAACTTGGGTGGCTCTGTGTTGATTCTCATAAACTCATGGTTTGGGACTAAGCCCTATGGTTTCATCCACTGTACTTTATGAATAACTCTGTTGGAATGAATTGGTTCCCATATATTTTGAAATTAAATTATTATTCCCATTGTTGGAAAGTTGAATTTGTCCCTTGATTAAGGGGGACAATTGTAAGATGAAGCATAATGCCACCTTGGGACCATCTCACTTTAATTTGTCCCATGATGGTTCTCCTCCATTCATAGCATTATCTCCCATAGGATTTAAGGCGTATGTCCCATGTCCTCCCCATGGGACATGGTTGGAAGTTCCTTGTGAGGGGTTGTTTACACCATAGACCATGGAGTCGTCCCAAGGCCCTGTAAAATTTGTGATTGGCTGTTGAACTCGTCTTGGGACCACTTCGGTTTACACCAAGGAAAAAATGTCAGAGTGACCATGGAGTTCGAGGTCCCCAAAAGACATATTTTAAGGCCTACATTATACACTAACATGGTCCAACGGACTTTGCAGTGAGAGAGGCAAAAGAGGTGCTCTGGTAGAAAAAGGCAAGGGCCCATGGCAGAGAAATATTTTTATAATAAATTTTTAATGGATTTTTTTTGGGGGAAGAGAAGATGAAAACAAAAGAAGACAAGATGATGATCAAACTTTAATTTTTTTTTCTTTCAAAACTGCCATTTTTGGGAATACATCAAAAAAACCGACACATTCACTTTTTGGTTTCCTCTTGGTCCACATTTAGTTTACACCTAATGAGGGGACCAAAGGCTTTGTAAATTGATTTTTTTGAAAAATCGGACCATGGAAGTTGGACCACGAAGTTGGACCATGGAAAAAGGCCATCTTCCATGGTCCAACTTCATGGTCCATGGTGTAAACCGGCCCTGATATTCTCAACTAAAAACAATGAATTTGTCTTGCTTAACGTGACAGGGGTGAAGTTTGTCCACTTGTTTTATGACCAAGTTGATGCCATCGTTTAGTGGGTCAAAATGAATGGTCAACAACATTACATTCATTTTTCGCCAACTATCAAAATATGTGATTGTAACATCTCTTGTATTCATTGCTTTCAAGCCGCCATCAAATCGAATTGTGGTGTGAAACTCTTTTGTGAGGTGTGTCTCGTGTGGCACCTTTCCATTCTTTAGAGTTCACATGAAGTACAAAAATGTTCTCTATGTACAATATTTGGGCGTTCGAGGGATACAACAGTTGTCTGGTTTAGAGCAAGGTTCTCCTTAAGGTCTATGATTCTTCTACTTCGTTTATTGACATCTGGATTGTAATAAACTCCTTGTTGGTTTTCCTAATCTCCAATAATGAAGATGATCGTCTCACTCTGAATGACAAGTGTGACATGCATTTGGAACCCCAATCTCATTTCGGCAATCATGTAAATGCTTAAGGTGGTTCTTTTATTCCTTGCGTGTCACAGTTACACTAGTAGCATTCGTGTGTTTATTGGGTGCGTATCTTGTAGTGTTGTCATCGAGAGAGAGACGTTGCCAACCACTAGGTTGGCGTGAATGAGGAATGCTTCACCTCGATCATAGCTGCCAGCTCATATGTGAACCCAGGACAGGTATATTGAACATGGTTGTTTTGTCATTTTTTTTAATATCTTGGCGCCTTGATTCTCCGAGATGTCTTCAATCTTTGGGTTCCACTAATCATATGCAACATTAAATACAAAATAACAACACTTTAATGAACCAAAATAAGAGTCCCGTGATAATGCAAGGAGGATGTTTTTAAGATTAATTTATAAAAAAAACTTTGGCTAATCACAATGATGCTAGTAGAATATCACTCAACAAGGGCGATATAAAAAATGTTCAACAAGAGGTGAACAATGTCACTAAACCCTTTGAAGACCGAGGCTTATTTTGTATCTAGAGAATATAGTATGCGGTTATGAATACAAGATTGGCTCACAAACCAAATAGTCTTGAATAGGGGGGGAGGGCTTTGGACTTTGAACACAAGATCTCACACCACAATAACTACATCTTCATTTTCCAACATCACAACAAAATCTACACGAGTTTTTATGAAGAGCTTGAGCTTCGCTCTATACTGCTCTGGCCATTATACTACCCCCACCATGTAGGCATGACATACCCATGTTGTTACCTTTAGCAATTTCACATAAGTGTAGTACAAATGTGATATTGGAATGATTTTTCACATGTATGGAAATTGATATCACAACATTTAATCAAAAAATCACAATTCAATTCCAAGTTTTGAAATTACTATAAATTTCCAAAGGCATGATTCTTTCCAAACCCATATTCACATCATAGGTCAACCTTGGGGAAGTCACCTCTATAGAAAATTGGCACACATGTGCAAAAATCAAATATTCCTTTATGGGCTATTTACCTTAATGTTTTTTGGACCCTATAATTATTTTTAAAATTAAAAAATCCTACCTACCACCATTTTCCTCCACCCCATAGGTATTTATAAATTCCAAAAATTTGCAATAAATTGTAACATATTTTAATTATAAAAATTTGGAGTTCAATTTTTCTCTCTCATGGTATTGAAGTTGAGTTCCTCGTTTGTTGATGTATTTCATACAAGGAAACATAAAATTAGGAAGAATCAAACCAACAAATACGGATCTCCGTAATTTAGTGCTACGAGCGTTTGTAGGACGCCTGCCGCGGGCAGCCCGTTCATGTCCTCCCTCCCCTGACCCGTCCTCCCTCCCTGTCCCATCCTGCTTGCCCGACCTGGCCTTCCTACCCGTGTCGGCCTTCCTACCTGACTCGGCCTTCCGTCTGTTCAATCGTCGTCCGTCCGTCCAGCCCCACCCACCCCCACCCGAGCCCTCTCTCCGTCATTCTTCCTCCCATGTGCCACATGAGAGCTCCGGAGCTCCTGAG
The DNA here is from genome assembly GCA_964035585.1 of Polytrichum formosum. Lineage (NCBI taxonomy): Eukaryota > Viridiplantae > Streptophyta > Polytrichopsida > Polytrichales > Polytrichaceae > Polytrichum > Polytrichum formosum. The sequence goes on from OZ037939.1 coordinate 2,026,991, forward strand.
CACCTATCCTAGGCACCCTGTTGCTAGTTTAGGGTTTGGAAGATCTGTAACTTCGGTTGACGTTGTCCTAGTCGCTCACCATGGAGGTCGACATTGTGGACCTGGGAGCTGAACATGTCTACTTTGAGGAAGGGTTTCATTTTGTCGCAGAGGAGGCGCCGGAGGATTTAGGGGATGGAAAGGCGCCAATTTTCGATCTGGAAGTTCGTGCAGGTACAATCGCCCAAAAGGACAGCAATACGTGCTTGAAATCTGGTGCGCAGGAAAGGTGTAGGATGCGGGATGTCACTCTCGAAAATCTGCGGGCGAAGTTGCAGATCCCACCCCCCGGGCCCATTGACAGGACCAACATTTCTTGGGAGGAGAAAACCAACCAAGGACGGGGCAGGAGCAGGAATACATGTAAAGCCATAATTCCCTTGGACATGCTTTTGTTGTTGGTGAGCAGAGTATGCGAGATTTCCCATGCGCATTCAATGAGGTTCAAAATTTAGGGCACAAGGAAGGTATTGTGGAGAATGCAAAAAAGTAGTTTTTTTGCAAAAGATTAAGTAAGTTGCATTGTGTCCTATCAATTAAGTAACTTGAAATTTGCATTTTGATGAATAGGGTTTAGGGTTTTAGGGTTTCCCACAATATTGGACTGTTCTCATGGATTTATGGTTTATCCAATAGGTTCCATTGCGAGTACGGACCAATAGATAGGACAACTGAGGCAAATAAGGAGGTGGACAAGATATTTGTGAGCGATTTGAAGTCAAAGCTATCTACAAACCAAAAGAAAGCCAAGAAATGGGTTGAGAAGCAAAACAAGAAGGCCGACAAGGAATCTGCAAAGCATGCTACCCTAGATGCCAAGAAGACGGAAGAACGAAAGAGTAGAAAGACACCTTTTGTTCTACCTTTAGTTGTCCCAATTGTTTCTTCAGCTTCAGACTCTGATACAAGTTGTCCTACATCTCTAACAAGGCTACCACTGCCAAGAACAAAAGGACCGACAAAGCAGAGGAGGGCAAGTAGATTGCAAGCCGATCTAACCTCCAAGCGAGGATGCCAGTGCAATTTTGTGGCGAAGCAGCTGTATATGGACAACACTTTATGCGAAATTCAGTACCACAAAATCAACCATTTCAACAAGGCCGGACATCCCTGTCATGGCAGTTCCTTCGCTGGCTTTAGGCATTCACTAGGTGCCCGACTGTCTTGGCGAACAAGGGAATGGATTCGATCCATGTTAGGGCAAGGTTTTTCCCCAGCTCAAATCATGGCTTCTCACAAAAAGGAGGTATGGGAATGTGCTATTACAAAAAGGCCCTATACTCGAGATACCTTTATCATGCCCGATGATGTGTATAACATGTGCAAGAAGCGTGCAACAAAATTGTGGCAAAAACATGTATGGGACCCCCTAAGTGTTCGTATGTGGAAAGAAGAAAACGAGGACAACGTCTTTCATTACCATGAGTTTGGGAATATTGATCTAAACAAAGCAACACCCGCCGCCGCACGAGGAAGAAACACCAATCTGCTTGGCCATTAAGACACCATGGCAGCTTGAGATGATGTTGCAATATGGACAGAAGAGGCAAATCGCAATGGACGCAACATTCGGGACAAATGAACCCAAGGTTTGCTACGCCTTCTATCATATTTTACACTAATTGCACTTGTCGCACCTGTTAGCGTGCTTTCACTTTCCTATGACAAGTCCACACCTACTTCTTATGGTCCTAATTTTCTATCATTTTTTTGTTTGTAGTATCCTTTGTATACAATCATGGTGTTTGACAAATGGAAGAATGGTATCCCAATCGCCTTCGTCATAGTTGGCAAGTGAAAAGAGAAGGGCATTCTGCCATGGCTCGAGGAATTCAATGCTCGTTGTTGTGCTGTCCAGCCGGATTAACAACTAGGATCAGTGATTGTTGACAACGCACATGCCGAGTTGAATGCTATAGCGTAAGTTTCCATAATTGTCATGCCCCTGCATAAAAATGTTGTCCTCCATGTTAATTCAATACGTTTAGTGATCTCATTCCCTATTGCTATATTTGCAGAAAGGTTTGGCCTGGAGTTCCCATCATGCTTTGTCTTTGGCATGTTAGAAAGGCCTGGAAAGAGAATGCGGTTCAAAAGATAAAGGATGAGATCCTACGTGTTCGGGTTTTGAAGGCTGTGGAGGACATCATGTATTCCAGTGACCTTATTCAAAGAGAGGCTGCAGTGACACGAGCAAAACTAAAAATTGTTGGCCTACGGGATGCTTTCCCACATGTTGGCGATTTTATCAATTACTTCAAGGAAACATGGAGTGAAAAGATTGCAATGTGGGTAATGGGAAATTGAAACTTTCTTCACTATGGACATGACACTAATGCTACCATATAATCATACCATGCAAATTTGAAATTGATTTTGACCCAAACTAGATAAAAACTGAGTGGAAGACGCATGGACAGGCTTGTGTATCACCTGATTGGAGATGTGCTGACCCATTATTGGTATGGTGTACAATGCAAATTGTATGGTTTTATTAAAAATCGAAAGGTTGAAGGGATTGTCGGTAGAGTTGTCCTAAGAGCTCGTAAGATTCTTGATAATTATGTTTTCATGTATCTTGAAGAGAAGGACGTGGCGTTGGTCATATCCATCAACAACTACCCCGCAGTTTGGATAGTGACATGTCCAAATTCCATCTGGGCGCAGTGTGACTGTCCCATGGGAATGCGAAGCAACATTTGCAAACATACGGTGAAGATTTTTAAGCTAATTTATCCAAAAGTTGAAGACGCTTTCATAATAAAGCATGCCGGTACGTTGAAGGGTACCATAGAGGGTGGAACTGACAAGTCTACTATTGACGCGTTTCAAGGAGGTGACCTGTCATGATGTGACCCTTGCCTATGTGAACAATGTCAGAGGTAAAATATTTGACAGACAAGCTAAAGCCCAAGTAGGACTATTGCATCCACTATCGCAACCATAGTTTGAGCCCGGTGAGTGCAACAATAATACAAAACGGCATCCCAAATTTTTTGAGCGTTTAAGGCACAATGTAGGTAATGTCGGCAAGAAATGAAAGATCGTGACATCCAACTAGGAGTTACATATGTTTCTTTAGGGTCATATGACAAGTTTGGAATATGTTAGAATGACACTGAAAGTAACGGATGTTGTATAAATTGATATATGACATTGATAGGATATGTAGGGACATTACTGAATTTAGTGAGGAAGGCATAAAATCTTTCCAGGACAACAATGTTATGCCTGTCCGATTACTTTCTATTAAATTGCTTGATGTCCTTCGGAAACATCCATCATCATTGTCCTTTGCTTACAACATTTGTAATTATACAGTTTTGATTAGTTGCTTGACTTTCCTTCTTCAAGACAATTTAAATTTTGTGTTTCCTTCCCTTAGTTTTTTAAGGCAAAACTCCCAATTGCTGAAGTTCGACTTACATTCAAAATTCAACAAATAATATCACACCACCAAAAAAATTGGTAGGGGCCAATGTATCGATGCTCATGTGTACTTCTAAGTGGACATGTCATGACTCTCCCCTATTCTAGTTATGCCCTATCATGGTTCAACCTTATCTTGGTTGTACCCTGTCCTACTGTAACATCCTGAACCATTACTCTAAGAAATAACATTGAACTCCACAACGTTATTACTGTTTGCTTCGCACTCGTCTTCAATCACCGAAATCTGCGTCTTATCCTCGTCGCGGTTCTCTTCCGTTGCCTCTTCTCCCTTAACTTCTTCTTCTGTCGCCTCTTCTTTCATTGCCTCGTCTCCCATCCCCTCTTCGGTGCCCTTCACAATATATTTTTCGATGTTGAAGGAAGGCACATTGTCTCCAATGTATGGTATATTGGACAATACTTGCGATGCACCAAGATTACCTAGATGGAGTCCTTCCAAGTCGGCCAAATGAAATGTGCCACTGTATCTTGCACTCCATGCGTTGAGCTTATCACTGCAAAACTTCATGGGTATTTAACACTAGATGTACGAGAAACGTGAGTTAGTATTTCGGTCGAAGTTGCGAGGTGAGGAGATATCGTAAACTCTATAGCATCATGCATGAAGAAGCCAATAGAAGCCTTCATGATCGTTGTATCTTGATTGGAAGATAGATTTTTTGAGAACACCAGAGTCACCTGACATTTCTTCCTCTACGACAATAGGAGGGGAGAATCCAAAACGGACATGAAAAACATGGGCATGCACATATACAAAATCTCTGGTACCCAATGGTAAAACGAATGGGACCTCATGACCTATTGCAACAATTGTAGCCATAGGGAAATGTTTAAAAGAGATAACAAAAAACCACGGACAAACCACAAGAACACAAAGACATGAGAAGAAGCAAATGATAGTATTGGCGAATGGAAAGGTTGTGAATATAAAGAATGAGAAATTAGAGGGGTTGAACCAAACGAAAGAAAATTGTATGATATTAAATATTAAATAATATTTGGTATAGAAAAAATATATTTTAATATTATTTGAAAATAGAAGATATGTAGCGTGAAGAAATATTAATAAAATATAATGGTTGTAATCAACACAGTACACAACCTTTCATTTGCAAGTAGTGGGCCAAACGAAGGGTGTGACATAGTTCGTATATTATAGAAGTTATTAATTTATGCAAGATTTACAATTGGCACTGACAACTATTATAAGTAGCACTATTTCAACTGACAGTATTACAAATGACATTATTACAAATCGCTCTATTAGAATGGGTACTACTAGAACTGACAACTAGCAATATTACAACTAGTAATATTAGAACTGGTTTTATTAGAACTGACACTATTATAACTGGAAATATTAAAACTGACACTATTGTAACTTGTACTATTACAATTGGCAATATTAGAACTGGCACTAACAATTTATGATGCACACTGACCCAATATGTGCATGTATATATGCATATAACTTAAGAATATTAAATAAACTAAGTGTAGCCATTAACGGCTACACTTTTACAACTATTAATCATGCAATGAGGTGGGCTAGTGATGAAGACCATCATATAATATAAAAGTTCACAAACGGAAGTGAAATAGTATAGAGAAATGTATGTTGTTAAGAGTGGACGATGTAGTGGAGAAGGAAGCTAAATGTGTTTAGATGCAAGAGAATGTCATTTGTCCATTGTTAGCCTTGGGGAGATCACTCCCTCTTTAACTGATGCATACACGTGCGCTCAGGACCTATTTATCAGGGGGTTATTTACCTTGCAAAAAAAAATTGAATGCATGGTATTTTTCAAAATAAAGGTAAATTCTTGTATTTTAATATACCCTATCTACCCCTAGTAATTGTTTCCACATTATTTTACATAAACTAACTAGATAAAAGAGGCCATTATATGTCATGGTATTTTACATGTAAACATGTTTCATTATTTTTAAACCCCCTATATTATATGTACATTTTTGCAAAATTTACCTACAATGAATATATTGGACCCTATTTTTTATCGCAAATTGTTTCTACGATTTTCGCCAGTGATCTCCCCGAGATTGTTAGCAGTGGTCATTCCAGTGGAGGGTAGGAAAAAAAATAGGAGGAGAAGTAGCTTTCATTTTTCAAGTAAGAGACAATTATCAAGGGCTAGAATGAATAGATGTATTCCTTGAATGATAAGAGTGAATCTATCATGCACAACAAGAAATTTGATGTACGAAGATATTATAGCATGTGAAGTCATAAAGCAAAATGTCTTCGAATATGAAACCACTACATGTGAAGCTCAACTACATATTGTCTCTGGATGCAATGAGGAGGATAAAGAGGAGGAAGATGATGACAAAGATATCGACGGAGAGAAAACGACACAATATAAAGAGGAAGAACAACCATCTGAGCCAGAGATGGAAGCAGAAAGTACGAACGAAATAATCTTGAAATGAAAATAGATTTAAAGGTATATGATGTACATCATATTGTGCACACCAAAAATAAGATTCCAACTGTCTATAACACGAAAAAATAATGATTATGTTTTGTGTGTTTTAGAGCCAAAAAACAATCGCAACATCTTGGAATCTGACCCAAAATCTTCAAATGTTGAAGATTTTTGGAGGAAATCTAATGTTGAAGATCATTTCATAGTCTAAGACAATGCTTCAATTGCATGCATTTTCCTTAGATTTATTGTTTTGATTTAGTTCATGTGAGTTTAGCATCATGGCTGAACTTCACAATTCATGGTTGTAAGAAGAGAAATGTCCTTCATAAAAAAATGTCGCTTACAAAACCAAAAAAAAGGGTGAAAGAAACAAAATGCGGTGTAAGAAAAAAATGGACAACAGTTGGGCTCCGAGAAAAAAAAATGGGGTATAGTCAAAACAATTGGTTACTTGGGGCATAAGGTAAAAATTGCAGTATAAGTAAAATAGGGTATATTTAAATGTTTCCCCCAAAAATTTATAATTACTGATAGGTTGTATTAAAATACAAGCATTTATCTTCATTTTGAAAAATACCATATCTTATAATATTTTTTAGCAAGGTAAATAGCCCCCCGAGAAATAGGTCCTGAGCACACTTGTATGCAAAATATAAGAGGGAGTGCACCCCCCGAGCTTGCATTCCTCATCATTTCTTCTTCTCCATCTCTGAAAAATATTGCACAAAATTTCAAGCCGCTCGTTCTAGCCAAATCAACTTATTTTCACCGCTTTCCGTATATCTACCTTATAGATTTCATTTTGAGGATGTGAGAATGGCTCATGAATAAAGTAATTATTTAAGGTTTTGATATTGTTTTTTCCTTTGATTTTTCCACTCGCAAGTGGCAATCTACTTTGCCTTCTTGGGCATGTACACACTAACTCATCTTTTAAGTTGTGCTAAAAATACATTTGATTTGGACTGATCAAGGGTGAATGTGTAAATCTTCCATTTTACTTGGTTTGAAAATGTCCTTGTTTTTTACCTCTCCAATGCTTAATATTATATAGTTCATGTAAGGTAGGTGTAGTTAAGGTTTTTGCTAGGGCTCAAACTAACCCAAAGAAAACAACCCAGGGACTAGGTCTCAAGGAAGACTGAGCTAGTGTCTATAAGGATGAATGTCACATTGGATTAAGACTCTAATAACAATCTAGGTCTTTTACTCCTTTATTTCCTCTTCCTCAGGCTTAATTTCCACTCTTATGGTTCATTGGTGCTTTGAGTCGTGTGTGGGTTTGTCATATCTGACGACTCCTATCACTCTAGTTTCACACTTTCTAATTCCGTTGTGAAGCTCAAAAGCTTTGGCAATAGTCTTTTCGTATCTGGGCAATAGTCTTCCAATGGATTTTCATCCTATTGGGGTTAGTATCTTTTTGCTTTCGTAAAACAATAATGCAATGCCATCAATCTTAATTCAAATAATTTCCTTCAACACAATGGTTCAATTTGTTAAATTTTTTATGTTAATATTTCTTTATAAACTTATCTCATTTATGAACCATCACACATAACATCTTGGTCCGCAATCTCTGCACAATTCAAGAGAAAGCAAACATACATGGCTATATTTTGTATTAGCATGATGCTTAATTAGCCAAGTGTTAATCACATCAAATACGATAGGCACTGTTAATTATTAATTTCTTAGTTCATCATTTCAATGTCAAGTGACAGATTCACCGCTTAAGTCATGATGAATGCTACCCTCTCAGCCCACACTTCTTTCACTTTCAGGATTAATACGTTCCTAATATCATCATCAAACTGCACTTATCTCCACTTTGATAACCTTCGCTCTCGACCACTCACTCACGCTGAGCCTAACTAACTCTCGATGTTCTCGTGTTTCTCTCCCTGGCAATGGTCCTTCTCGCTCTCTGCTTTCTCTCTCTCTCTTGTTGACCTCCCTCTCGCAGGTTGCTAACTTTCTGAAATGGCTATAGTCTTTATCTCTTTGGCTTCTAATATCAAGGTTGCGCCTAAGCCCTTTGGCATTCTCTCACATAACTTCGCTCCTAGCCATAGGTTTGCTCTCTTACTGGATTTCGGTGACATAAATTAGGGTAGCCTTGGCATTCCACTCAATTATCCCCTCTCGGGTAAAGAATCAATTTGGCTATAGTGTGGGTTCTTCGCCACTACTCTGTTTCTCCTCATCATGGCTCGCTCAATTGCTCACTACCCTCCCTGGCTTTCCCTCTTGCAGGTTGATGTCTTGCTCATGTGGCTATAGTCTTTTTTTGACTTCTCAACCCTCTGGCTTGCTTTCACATGTTGTATCTTTTCTTATTCCGAAATGTCTGCACTCATTCACGGGGGGGGGGGTCACTCCATTGTCAAGTTGAACACCACGTGCGGCCCAAAAAAATCTACTTTTGGTAAGTTGCATCACCAAAATGGGTCAAAATTTTATCAATTTTTTTTCATGGGTAGATATACACGGTATCTATTACACAGTAAAAAATGGTACCCAAATTTGATGATCTGGTTTTTTAATAAAACATACCGTTTCTAACTAGAATGACGCAGAATTGAACTAAAATAATTACTACAAAAATGAAGATGACTAAAATCCTCAAAAAAATATACAAAAGATATTATCAATGGTTATGTATATGTAGAAAAAATATCATAATTTTTAAATTTATCTATTCCATGTAATATAGGGGTAGCAAACTTTGGCCGCACGTGGTGTTTAACTTGACATAGAGTGAACCCCCCGTGCACTCATTCCTTCTTTACAAGATAGCTTGCTCTCAGACACTCAATTTCTTAGATTCACTCTCATATGGGTGCTCTGACCTATCCCTTCAATATGCTCAGTGCATGCATTCTCTCCACAACAGACAGTTGCTCTCACTCACTTCCATCTTCAATATATCATGATGATTCAACTTCATTACGGCTATAGCCTGATTAAAATGTCTAACTTCACTCTATCACAGAGTTGAAGCAATGTCATTCAATCTACGACACTTGGCCGATCCTACACATTCTTCACTGACTGCGACTACTCTAGCCTATTGCCCGAAAACGCTCGTTGACTATGGCTTGTCTCCTCCCTACGGCAATAGTCTCTTATCCTACCTTCTCTCAAACGGTTACAACTCCTTCCTAGTGCCACTCGGTTGCTAAAACCGCTACCAAGGTCCTTTCATCTGACTATAGCCCAACATTTTCATCTATTCTTCAAAAAACTTGGCTCAAAAAGTCTCTTTTCAGACTATAGCCCAAAAATCTGCTTTACAATAGGCATATTTAAACCAATACATAATATAAAACGCCAAATGCACGATTGTAGTACATAGTGTTGGTTCTGGAATTTAATCTTAGTTTTGGTTATATATACATTTTCGTTAGCCAACTGCATCTCAAGGAAATGCCCATTCTTTGGAGGGTGGCATGTGTATTGATTGTGTTGTTTTTGTTCACATGCTCATCACATGCTCAATCCCGGTTTAAGTTGTGGCCATCTTTTTTTGGGGCAAGAGAATTATGAAAAAATAGGATTTTCTTCTGCATAGCAATTTGATGGTCATTTCTTGAGGTGTGGGAACAAAACAAGGACAAGTTTGTTGATGCATGCAAGTAAAAAACTTTAGTTTTTCGTGTTTAAAGTATTGGAATTAGTTTGTATGAACAATCATGGAGATTCCATCTGGACATTTTATTTCTTCTAAAACTCTTGCTCAGATGAGATAATGTTTATTTGCAAAACAAAGGGAGGCAATTGTACCTCCATATCACGCAATGGTAGTTGTTTTCTTGGCTATCGTCTTTCTCCAATGTTGCCGCCGCCATAATCCTAGACTTTTGAGCAAGTACAACTCTTACCATTCACATGCTTCATGATTATCTTTTTTTAACAATTTAAAAACATACATGTTTATACCAAATTATCTTTAAATGAATTTTTTGGCATACTTGTTATGTATGTCATTTTTATAACTTCAACTAATTGACAATTGTGGTTCTTATAGGTAGAGGATAATTCACTAGAAGGAATTGTGTCCAAATCAACCTTGCTTTGCGGTGATGGCAACCTCTGTGTCCACTGCCATTCTGACTAAAACCCGCATTCTCATTGCCGCCGTGACTGCACTTTGGATATATGTCAACAAGTGTTGGGTGTAACCTGGTTTAGATGGGTGATGGTTGTGATGTCAACCAAATCAGTTGACCACCACCGTTTTGGTAGCCTTTGGGTGGCGTTCTTTGTGTCTCGAGTTTAGGTTTTGGGCATAGGATTGCAAGTGGATTGGCGTTCATGGGTTGCACAATGCACTGGCGAGGGTGGTTGCCATATGTGGGTGGTTTGGCACCAGTGTCGGGTGTCATTGCCCCCCCCTCGCACCATTGTATTTTGGTCATTTCTTCTCCTTTCCCTTGATGGGCTTGTACTCTCCTAGGGTGTCTGCTACCCAAGCATAAATTGATTTTCCCCAGTGAACGGGCTTCTGCACAGACATGAAGTATTATTCCATGCGAAACCCTAAGGTGGTAGGGAACAACATTTGCCTTTACACGCAGAAGCTTTGTTTGCGACCCTAGTTGCCTCATATTTGTGGGTCTAGACCACAATGGGAGATGGCGACCATAAGCCCCCTAGTAACTACAATCACCATGAACATTGGGGGACTCACATCTGCAATCCACCTCCTCAACATTGAGAACCACCCTCAATGCGTAGGTCCGTGGTTTTCAGGCGTTCCCTGGACACACAGAGGTCACTCGTACAATTGCTTCCCTACGCGACATGTGTCAAATTGAGCCACATGGGCGTGCGATTGCTACAAGTGTGGCCAATACAGGTAGGGTTTCCATGGTTTAAGGCCATTCATGTGGGCACACCGCAAGTTCAATTAAAAATTGAACCATGGGATTTTTTTGGCCATGTGGGTCCTGTGCTTTCATGTTGTGCGGCGGTTTAGGTATGTGGGATTTTGCACATGTTCTATATTCGTGTTCAATTGTGTGCAACACCTTTGGATTCTGAACACCATCATTTTCGGATGCTTTTGGAATTGTCAATCATGATTACATTGCACATCGGTTCATAGAATGTTGTCGGAAATATGATTTGGCTTCAATCATCTGTCATCCAGTTCCTCCCATCGTCGCACAACGTTGTGGATCGTCCACTCCGTCCTTGCCCATCGTGCCCTTGGCACAAGAAATTCCCTGCAAAAAACGGCGTTTCAATTGGGCCAATGTGTTTTCAAAGCCGACATATGTGGGATGGGCAGCCAAGTCCCCGCGTCGCGCTCATGTAGGAAGATCAACACATAATTCCCGCCTTGGTGTTCGGCAAAACATTGTAAAGAAGACCAATAACACCAAAAAGAGTCCACATGTTGCAATGTTGTGGTTTGTAGCCCATGGCCACTGCAATGTAATGGGCATACAATGGAGGTACACATTGGAGGCTTCTCGCCCATCGTATCCACGGACGTCAGGTCTGGATGCATGGATCTCCCTCGACAAGGACGTCCATTGTTGTTGGGTGAAGGGAGCGGGTGTGCCCAAAATGATGGTCAACTCATCCAGGGATCATTGGCACATGATAATGAGTCAGTCCTACAAATATTGCAAGTCCCTTTGGGGCAGCCTGCCTCTATGACAATTCCAAGTGTGCATGCTATTGCTTAATCTCCTGTGGTAGATGTGGAGGGGGAAAATGATGACAACAATATAGGGGATTCCTCTGGGTCACTACAATTCTTTGGATCACAACTACCTGCTTGTTTCATAAAACAACCATCTGTTGTACACATACCATCGCCGGGACTACATGATAATCGCCACCCATCCCTCATATTTGTTGCGCCGGATGGTTGTTCTGCACCTATATTTGATCATGCACAAGGACATGCTCGTGGGGTGGCGGCAACAATGCGGCAGACCTTGTGTGCGAAGAATTTCACGGATATGCGAGTGAAAACTTCGAGGCAATCAGAATACCGTCCAAAAAACTTGTATGTGTAAACCAACCTGTGCTGGCCACATGTGCAAAGACTTGGGTGGTCGGACATGTTTTGAAAAACTACATTGTCTTGTCGTCTAGGAGAGACCTCTATGATGCGGAATTTAGGAATTTATATGGTCATCAAACCGTTCTTATTGGTGACTGCGAATCACTGTGCGACATATAAAAACCCCTTCTGGTCTCTGAAACACTTTTGCAGCCTTTTTTTGAAAGGTAATGAAACGACCTTCCCCGATTTATGGTCTGCGGGACATGACGCACCACTACTTCTTGATGGACATGGACTGTGTAGTGACCACCGCATTTATATTGTTTTTTATATATTGTAATTTTATGTGTGCAACCTCTTATATATATTTCTTGTCATGCCATTCTCTTTTGGGATGCGAGTGTTTCTATATGTAGATTGTAGAAATATACACTAGTGTTGCCTGCCACGTGTGTGATTGCAATATTTTTGGATTTCCATGTCTCTGCTTTTTCCCTTAAGAGAAGCTCATAAACATATCCAGGGCATAAATATTTTTTTTTTTAATGTACACGATGGTTGTGGATAAGGTTGGGTGCGTCAGAATAATTGGCACTCATTATTCTCCATATTTTTGTAAGGGATTTTATGTTGAAGCCTTTATTCCAGTATGTCCTTGCAGACATAGACTGCAACTCAATTATACATCCATTGCATATGTGCATTATTCTCCCCCAATTCAAGCTCATATGTACATGTATCCATTACAGTCAATTGCCGTTTTCAATATGTATTGATGTAGAGAGCATACAAATCATACAATGTGTCTAAACTCCGAAAATTGGGCACTAAAATCTTATTTGACTCAACATTTTTCCAATATCGGAACCTTGTGCATTGAATATGAATGTCACACTGCAATCATAACTCACCATTCCAGTCGAGAATCCACCGTCGCACCGATAATGATTTTCATATGCGTCCATACGAATATCGCTGGGGCTATGACTTTAGCACAAAATATCTTAAAATCGCACGACAGTCTCATGATTGCTATACGATGTCCACGCTCCTGCAGACCCCTTATGTACAATGACAATAATTGTTGTATTACAACATGTCAATCACGCGCCTTCATCGCATTCAATTTTTTTGGTTGTCACGTGTTTGGAGATAGCACCACACTACCTCCTAGGAACTTGGATAGCTGCCAATCTGGACATGAATATAGGAAAGTCCGCATCATTGAATATGTATGGTGCCACTAGGTTTATAACATTGGTCTTCCCCGAGCATCAGTGGTCTTGATTAACCATAGTTTCTTGTGCACTTCTCTTGCTTCCATGTCCCGTCTGCATGTAATGGTATCCTTCTCTCCAAGTATTGTCTTCACCATATTGTCACATATATTTTGTTCGAAGTGCATAGCGTCTGTACAGTATCGCACAAAAATATGCTACACACACGTCTTGTTGCAAGTCAATATCGATGACATATCACTATATTCGTTAATTTGAGACTTTCTCTAGTCTCAAATTAATATATGAACCACAACAACATGGTCTAATGTTTGGGTCGTCCTACCCAAACCATCTTGATATGAGTTCTTAATTGAGTTCTTGATATGAACACCCGCTTCAAAGTGTTTGCATCTTACAACATTCTCCCATATCTATGCGATTTTATCCATGTTCTTATATTTGTAACTGTCTCAAAATGCCGAAAAAGTCCCAAATTAACGAATATAGTGATACATGTAATAAATTTTTAACATCAAAGCGCATAAAATACATATATAATACACTATAATTGAATAATATTAGATTGACTAATTTAATTTTAAAGATTTGTGAATTAAGGACTAGGAGTTTTTTTTTATTAAAAATATAAAAATTTATGTGTAAAAAATTAATGCCACCACAGAGATGATGATCGTCACGATTTGAAAGCGATGAACCACCTGATTAGATATAAAATAATAAAAATAACATCTTATATTTTTGCCTACATAAACTAACATTTTTTCATATTCATGTGAATGGATATTAAAGATAATTCTAAAAAATCGATTAAAAAAAACCTTCACAAACCGCCAAAAAAATCCGAGAGATGCGAACCCTCAAGATTGTAAGTGAAAGTATAATTACGGGTTGAATCAATGAAAGGAAATAATGCCAAAGATATATATGGTGCCTCGAACGGTTAACCCTCAAACGATGGCAATATTGCATCTAATGTTGATTTAGTAACAAATTTTTATAAAAATGGATTCTACATTATTAAGTCAAATTGGCTAATTCAAAAGCTATTTTAATAAACAATATCGTTTGCTCCACTTGTTCGATTATTATTTATTTTATTTTTTGAGACAGAAGGCCAAACCAGCCAACGCCAATGAATTGAAACCAAAGAAAACGTGCCCACATCAAGGGGAGGCGGGGCCCCTCGGACGCGAAACACCGCCACGTAAAAAGGAACCAAAAACCGACCCCAACCACGGACAACCCACCGGACCCACCGAAGCCAAGGACCACCCCCACCCCACCTGCCAAGGACAACCCCCAAGCCACCAAAACCAACCCAACCGACGGCAAGCCTACCTAACTACGTTGCCTTTTCCAATTCCACTCAATATGAAGATTGTGTCGCCTACAAAGAACATTCCTAGCCCCCCAAGTTCTATCAAAACCTTGAAGCATGGCCACCGGCGCACCGCCGAAAATCTATTGATTTTAATTTGCTCAATCACGCGGTTCCAAGCCATTTTGGCGTAGACGATGAGCTCGTCCCAAATCCGGTGCTTGACCTTAGCCTCGTGCCATTGTTCATGGTTGAACACTTTGTCATTACGTTCGATCCAAATGGTCCAAAGCGTAATACCCCTAAGTAGGTGCCAAATTTTAATTTTCTTGCCATATTTTTTGGGGATTCTTTCACCAAACAACGTTTGTTTCCAATTGAAACTATCGTAGTTGCCAGTCCTAACCCCGCAAAGCTCATGCATAATAAGCGTGGCCCATCTCCACGCCCTTCTAGCTTGGATGCAGTCCCAAAATTTGTGTTTGACAGATTCGCTCGTATTAGGAAGGCAAAAAACACATTGTTTGGAAATGGAAGCCGGAGCAATGCGAGCCCTCCATTCATTGATAGCAACTGCCTTGTGCCAAATTGACCAAATGAACGCCGCTTCTTTGCCGGACCGGAGTGGGTCCCAAACTTGCGACCAATAGAACCTATAGTTACCCGGGAGATAACCTTGCCATTTATCGGCCGCACGGGTGGTTCCCGGATTCTTGTTCAAGATAGATTCACGGCCACCCTTGGTGGTATAGTCAAGGAAATGGCCTCCATCACTCCACCTCCACCTATCCGGATCCCACCTGAGGGTGGCCAACCTGCCATAGAAGAAAATTATTTCCCCTCTCTTCCCTTCCTTCTTAGGTCCCCTTTGGGTGTGAATGATTTTAACTTTATGAAAGAAGCCCTCCATTTCCCCAAGGGGGTGTTCCCATTCCCTAAGGCAACGAGAGTGAGTGCCAACCGTATAACATTGCACCGGGAGAGGTAAGGTAAGATTATGCCATTGTAGGCAAACGGGCGTGAAATCAACATCGCATCGAAAAACAAAGGCCGGGTCGTCTTCACCATCCACATAGAACCCAAGCCATTGTCCGGCATAGGCGATGTCCTCATATGTTTCCAAGAGTTGGCGCCAACGGCCAGAGATCTTACTAATCAATTCCTCCCAGTCACCTACCTCAATGATTGTGAGGCTAAATTTCCCTTGCGCTCTCTCCCAGGTAAGAAAATTTTGCTATGTGCTATCCCAAATGTCATCCACGCACCGAATTCCTTTGCGGTAAAATTGAAGGCCTTTAGTATAGTCAAAACCTTTATTAAAGAGTTCCACTCCGTCCGACCACCAAATATCTGAGTGTAAAAGTTCCATCCGAGTGCGGGGTGGTGTCAGCCATAAACCCCCACCCCTTTGCGTCTGTGATCCAGGTGGGAGTCCATGGCTCACATGTCTTTGTCGACTCATGGCCTCGGAAACCTCGTGCTCATGCTCCAATGAATTTAAATATCAAGCACACTCTTTTTATTCCAACTCACAGGGCATGAGCATTGAAAAATACTCATGCACCTATGATGTTTGTTACAAGCAACAACACTAACCTCCTCTTCCTCTTCTAATCTCCTACACCATGTGCATGCCATTCAACTAATTAATCTACTTCATGGCCCCTTAAAGCGCTTCCTCTTACATTGGAAATTATTAAAATCTAATCTAGCTGGACTACCCATCACTTCCTACCCCATAACTTTCTGCATTACTTGAGCCTGGTTCTAAAAATCAAGGTTTAATCAGAATGTGCCTAGCCTTAGGCAAGCTGCCGAGGCACCCTGTTGCCGAACTTCAACTCTGAATCCAAAAGGGCAGCCGTCGAGGCACCCCTGTTGCCGAACTTCAACTCTGAATCCAAAATGGCAGCCGCCAAGGCACCCCTGTTGCCGAACTTCAACTCTGAATCCAAAATGGCAGCCGCCGAGGCACCCCTGTTGCCGAACTTCAACTCTGAATCCAAAATGGCAGCCGACGAGGCACCCCTGTTGCCGAACTTCAACTCTATTTCCAAAATGGCAGCCGACGAGGCACCCTGTTGCCGAACTTCAACTCTGAATCCAAAATGGCAGCCGCCGAGGCACCCCTGTTGCGGTTCGTTGCCCCTGGTCCCTCAAATTCGCCATGGGCCTCCCTCCTCTTCTATAGCAGCTCTCTCCTTCACCTGTAAAACCGAACAACCCCTGGACCCCTTTCCTTGGATCCGGAAATCCAAGGTCTAATCCTCACTCCGAGGCCCCCCCTCCTTAATAGAATAGCAATCAAGTCCTAATTGGCCAATAATCAGAGCACAAGCCACTTGAGCTTAGGCATCCCTAACACCTAAACACGCTAACTACTTGTTTTTGGTTTTTTTTTCATTTTTCATAACACACAGTCACACTACTCAACTTTAACTAACTTAAATCATTTTAAAACTCCAACGCTTCCTAACTTCTAACTAACCCCAAACAGAAATGCAAATCCTTGTGTTTGAATATTTTAAGGTTAACTTGAAATGTGGGCCCGTAATTGGGCTCACAGGTGGAAGTTGATAAACCCCTTTAACCATGACTTTCCATGCCTTGCTAATGTGTCCCCATATCTTGGATCCAGGAAATCCTATGTGTTGTTTACTCGTGAACTAGTCCAAACTGATCCCCCAGCTCCGTCCTCTCCGAGGGTTGAACCTTGCCAACCTATATCTCAACATAAGTTGGAGGTTGGATTCACCTGGCTCCATCGCCTTAACTATCCATTTGCACAGAAGGCTGGTTTTGGCCGCCTTTGGGTCCACCAACCCTAGCCCTCCATATTTCTTCTTAAGACAACACTCTCTCCAACTAACTCTCATGCGAGTGAGTTGCTTCTTTCCAGACCATAAATAGTTACGGATAACCCCTCTGATCTTGCGTAAAATTTTGTTAGATCCACCCCACACCGTAATAAAGAACCACAAGGTGGAAAGTAAGACCTGATTGCAAATGACAATTCTCCCTGCCAATGAAAGTTTCATGGTACTCCAATAATCTAGTTTTTTGGAGATTTTGTTGTAGAGGAACCTATCCACATCCGGGATGTTAAGATTAAGTCCAAACGGAGTATCCAGTAACTTAGAAAGATCACCTTCCTCCGCCCATCTCCAATTGTATCCCGCAAGCCATTCCGGCTTATGTGTATATTTGTCGAACCAATAAGCACATGACTTCTCCTAATTAATCTCCATGCTTGATGCCTCACTGAATGTTTTGAGAATTCTTACAAGTTCATCAATGTCCTTCTTCTCACCCTTAATCATAAAGGACGAGTCATCCGCATATTGTGATATGCATTGTTGTTTTTCCCCCCTGGGAGAGCAACTCCTTTTAACCTACCCTCTGTAACTGCTTTTTTGATAGTATGCGTGAGTGCCTCTCTAACGATCAAGAAAAGATAAGGTGCCAAAGGGCATCATTGTCTAACCCCTCTCTCCACCTTGAAACTGCTACCCGGGCTGCCATTTAGGCTAACTGCTGCAGTTGCATTCCCAAATAAAAGTTTCACCCATCTAATATATTGTGCATTAATTCCCATTCTATGCATTGCGTGAAAAAGAAAATGCCATGAGACCTTGTCGTAGGCCTTTGAGAAATCTAGCTTTAAGAAGACCGTTGGTTGCCTGGACGCCTTTACCCAATGTAGAGTTTCCTGCGTTAAGACAATGTTATCCAAAATGAACCGGAGTAGTAAGAATGTTTTTTGTTCTGAATTAATAACGTTCCTCAACATTGATTGGAGTCTAAGCTGTAATGTTTTGGCGAATATTTTGTAAATTACCGTGAGCAAGGTAATTGGCCGCCAATAGTTTAAGTCCTTAGAATCCCCCTCTTTGGGTATAAGACTGATAATTCCTTTCGTAATCCCCTCATGTAGTGCCCCATTCTCAATGCCCCATTCTCAGTGCCCCATTTGGTCAAAGTCGTGTCCAAGAGTGGGCCATAGCCGTTGAAAACATTCAACTGGAATTCCATCATGTCCCGGTGCTTTCCCTTTAGCCATATCCTTAACTGCTGAGCCTAATTCCCTCTCAGTAATGTTCTTCGTAAATGATGCATTTATCTCGTCCGTAAAAGTAACCTGAAACCCTTCAAATATCTCTCTAAGTGCCCCTTCTGAAACCTCCTTGTATTTGTAGAGATTTTTATAAAAATCATAACAAATTCTATCCAAATTTTTCTTCCTTGTAAAACATTGTCCATTGTTATCCCGAAGCTCCAATAAGACTGCTTGAGGGTTTTTTGGTCTCACTGATTTAAAAAATTACGTGGAGCATTTGTCACCTACTTGCTGCTATTTGACTCTAGCCCTAATGGTGGCCCCTCTTGCTTTCCGTGTCTCAATCTCCTCTAATGCACTACTAAGTCGACTTACCTCTCCTTGTTTATCTATGTCATAAATATCTTCGTGGAGGGTAGCAATGACAACCTCTAGTTTAGCCCTTGTGTCTAGCTCTTCCTTCTTATACTCTTTTGCTTTAAGCTTACTAAACTGTCTATAATGTCTAGTAATGTTCCTTAATTTGTGAAAAAAGGACGTTCCGTCCAGCAAGCTAGCCCATCTTTCACTAAGGACCTCTATAATTTCTTCTCATAAATGCGAAGTATTCCACTTGAACGCGGACTTCCGTATTCCATCCATTCCCATGCACACTTCCAATTGCACCGGGGAATGGTCCGATCCAACCGAGTACCCATGAATGAAGTATACTTTGTGTCTAAAATCCAACCTACTTTGTATAGGTGTATAAAACCTATCTAGCCGTGCTAGTCGGCAAGCTCGGCCTTTTTGTCCATTATGCCAAGAGAATCTAGGCCCTCCTTGATAAACAAATGCATCATGTAGTTGAAAGGCATTAAATAGTCCATTTCATGTTAGTCTTTCTACATCATTTATTGCCCTCTTGCAATCATTAGATTTGTCTTGTGTTCTTTCCGTCATGTTGAAATCTCCAACTATTATCCATTCACAATTCTTAGGTAGAAAATCGACCATAATGTGCCCAAGATGCCTCCGTTCTATTGGGATATTTGGTGCATAAACGCATGCAAGACTTATGTTCTTCCCTTCAATGTCCTCAAGTTTAATCCCAACTAACCTATTGTCATACAGTGCCCCATGTGCAGTTACCAACTTTGCATACTTGTGTGCAAGGAGGATCCTTACTCCCCATTTTCCTACGGCGTTAGGATTAAGCCAACTCCTTTTTCCTGGCGCCGCTTCTAGTATCCAGCTGGCACAACCAGGCAAGAGTCTTGGTCCCAAGTTTTTCAAGGCCCTACCCCTTAGTTTATGTTCTTGTATCATAACTACATCTATCCGGGGGGTTAAGGAATTAAAAAAACACCTTTCTTTTTATATATTTTCCGGGACATTTAAGCCGCGAATATTGTGTGAGATTAAATTCCACTTCATTGATGTATTTCCAATACAAAAGTCACTAGTTTGCTCTCATTGTCCACCTAGGGGCGATTTGTTTCTAAATTCCCAAGCCCTACCTTGGCTTGGGGTTAACACGTGCTTGCCTAATGCTATAAGACTAGCTGCACTACTGCGTATTGGTGTGTTTGCAAGTTGGCCACACGATCCGTGATCACTACCCTTTCTTCTCTCGAACTAGTGGGGTTGTCTAGCCCAATGCTTGCCAATATCACGTTGTATACACTATCCTTATGCTTGTTATTAGGGTTGAATTGTGTCTCAAAAATAACTTCCGGTGACAGTCCACGCGGCGGGTGCGGGGCTCCGTATTATTATGCGGGATCTCCTCACTTTCTATTTCAGTGTCCAATATCTGCTCGATATGCTCATTGTAATTTGGTAAGTCATTTCCAATTTTGTTTACCATTGCTGAGTTCAAGGTTTTACTTGTTCGATTATTTTAATCGCCTACTTCTCATTTGACTTAATTTTAGTTAATTAAAAAAAATCATCGAATATTTCTTTGACAATTATTATTTTTAAAATTTTACTTTTTAAGATCATTTCTAATTTAGATATTTTCCAACTCTGTCGTGATAGTCAATAGGAATTAGATGGTAAATAAATCAGTTGGTTGGAAAAAATTTAAATCATGATAGGTTAAATGATAAAATAATCAATTTAAAACTTTATTTAGAAAATTAGCATCCATCAATTCTAGATAGTGAATAGGTTTTCTTAATTTTAATTCAGTTTAAGGCTAATAGCCTATATACATGTACATTGGACTATTTGTTTTGTTCATAAAAATCATATATGTCTCATTTTCTATAACTATTTTTATTTAAGTCATTATTATAAATTCTTTTGAAAATTAAAAATTAAATTTTTTTATTTTGTTTTATTTTTAGGATCCTATCTATTAAAAAGATCAAATCTTGTAATGAATAATTTTATAGGTATCAAAATTATTATTTTATATTAGTTATGATTATCGAAAGTTAGGCCTCTAAAATCAAAACTTTGCAAAACCCCTGTAATTGCAGATTGCAGAGAATATTTTTTGCCTAGATGGAATATTTTGGGTTTTGAAGATTTTGGTGTCTGATTTAGATGGCCTTAGGTGTTTTTCGAATAAAAAAAACAAAAGAAACACAAGATATTAGATTTTTTAATTGAACTTAAAATTTGAATTTTTTATTTTCATTAAATTTTTGAGATTGTTTGAGAAGGACGTGAGCCGGAAGTGATGTGCATGTAAACAAAAGGTATATATGATGCAATACGTGCTTATATTGCTAGTGGCATCGCCGCTTCAGTGTGTCCCAATCAAGGTGTAAGCCTCAAAATTGCCCTCAACAACAATTTGACTCACAATTGAAGTGTTTCAACATAATCATTAGATTAGCAATAGGGAAATATGGCCAAAAATCCATTGAGATTAAGGTAGATTAGAAAGAAAGACCCTACAAGGTTAGCTAGGGTGTTTATCATTGGGTAAGAACCTTGGTCAAGTAGAAAATTAAAAACCGAAGGAATAAAAAATAAATATCTTTATCCGAATCAGAAGTGTGAAAGTAGTGGGCTAGTAAGTAGATAGGTTAAGTTAGGAGCATCCAATTCAAGCAAGCAAAAATCAAACGGAGGTAAATCAGGAAAATTTTCGGAAGCAGCCAAAGAAGAAAAAAAGAAGTGAGAACTGCAAGCATAAGGGATATTGTCAACTAGAGAAAATTTTGGTCTATTAATTGGTCTGGGTGGTGGCCACCTATTTCTGTTTTGGTCGTCCTGGTTGTACCTGGGCCTGACTGGTTCCATCCCCACCGTATGCACGGTAGCTTGTGAAGGCCTTTTCATGTTGGGTCGGTAGTTTGCACTTTGCGGGTTACCCCAACAGTTTTCCGCTTTATGTCCTCTTCCGCCACAACATGAGCACAACGGATCCAAATCTTTATGTCTCATATGTTGGCTCGTATTACTCAAACTGGTATTTTCTACTGGTTGCACTCCCACCCTCCAAGGAATTCGATTTCCTTCAGCGTCAAAAACACTTTCTTCACAAGCCATTGCCGAATCCTTCGAACTGATCAATGTTTTCTTGGCCATACCAGCTGCGGCTACTCGTAGGTAATCTGGTAGGCCTGCCCTGAAACACGTGTTCAACCATTCGTCATCTGGACGGTACGTCAAGCAGTTCGCCAATTTGATCAACCGTTCGTAATATGCCTTCACGTCCTCCGTGTCTTTCATATTTAAGGCCCTCAATGCCATATACGCTTGCATGTCCGTCTGCACCTTCCTATACCTCCTAGCAAACGCATCCAATAGCTGGTCCAACGTACAATGTGGATGACTATCAGTATAATTTTCATTCCATTCTAACGCATTCTCCCGCAAAGAATACGTGAATAAATTGATCAATGCTTCATCGTTCATCTCCCCCATTGTATATGCCCATTTTTTGAAAGTACGGACGTGTGAGTTTGGGTTCGATTTGGGGTCATATATCGGAAGTGGTAGCTTGATCCCTGACTTACTAGGATTGACCCTCGCTACTGGTGCTAGCGTGGGTCCTGGTGGGTAGTATCCTGGCCATGGCCAAGGTGCCATGGCTGGAGTTGTCTCTTCCTCCCTCCGTCTTGATACTCTCCTGGTTGACCTTTGTCTCCTTGGTTCTCTTTCTGGTTCATCATCCTCGTTGTCGTCTGTGTCGTCACTTCCTCCCCCTCCTGGGGGCCCTGGAGGTACTCCTCCTGGAGGACCACCTGGGTACCCTGCGCTTGGAGAAGGACTACGCCGGGACGTCCGATGTGGGGGTAGGTGTGGTGATTGACCACCTCGTATCGGGCTATGTGATGCATAACCACCTACCAGTCCGTCCGTTGGTAGATGGACCCGGGAGATGGTGATCAGAGGTGGTACCCATGTGGACGTCCGTGGCTGATGCATGGTCGATACAGGAGCTCTTGCTGTCCTTGGCTCATACTCATAGGCCAGACAACCAATTGGTACGGCGTGGTTGGTTGGTGCTCGTGTAGCTGTTCTCCCGATGCGTGATGGGTGTCCGCTTTGGTTCCACTGTCCCTAGGGCTCTTGGGGGTGAGTTCGACCAGATCGTCCTGATTGACCCGTCATGTCGTTAAAACTAGTCCATCCCACTGCTCCAGTGTAACTAGTTGCTTCATTCAAGCCAATGTGACTCATACACTACTAGAAAAACAGAGTCCAAATTAACAAAAAACTAACAATTTTTTGTTAATTTGGATATTGTAATGTCTATTTTCACAAATTTTTGTTAATTGTACCCAAATTAACAAAAAATTGTCATTTTTTTTTGTTGATTTGGATAGTGCAATTACCATATCGGGAATCTTTTTGAATCTTTTGATAAAGCTTTGAATTATTAAAAATATTTATAAACCTTTAAAAATCTTCAATATACAATGTAGATTTAAGAATAAGTACACAATTCGGTGCTTATTAAAGTCAGCAGACTTCAGAAGCGATTCAGACTTAGTAAACAATTTTTTTTGGAAAAACTTCTAACTAGAAAAAGTTGACAAATTTGATTTGTCAACTTTTTCTAGTTAGAAGTTTTTCCAAAATTGTTTTTTTACTAGGTCTGAATCGCCTCTGAAGTCTGCTGACTTTTTAAAAAAAAGGAAGAAACCCGGAAAGCTAGTTAAGTAGATTCTAAATCCGATTTATGTCACTTGTGAGTGGTTGGTGCGTTGGCAAGAGCGTTGGCCTCTAACCACGAGGTCTCCGGTTCCAACCTGGGAGGCCTCACTTTCCATGTGGCCGTTGTGACGTGGCACATGGGTGTCCACCCACGTGGCAGTTGGATTGTTGGACACGTGGCACTGCCCTAGATGATGAAATCAACATTTTTTTGTTAAAAAATGAAACACTGTTTTGTTAAACTTTGACAGTTTTTTGTTAAAAAATTAACAGTTTTGTGTTAAAAAATACCCAAATTAACACGTCCTAATCAACAAAAAAAATCAACACTTTTGTGTTGAGTTTTGTTAAATTAGTCACTGTTTTTTTCTACTAGTGATATGACCCATGTGACCAGTGTGATCGGTGTGACCAGTGCAACCAGTGTGAGGGTTGTGACCTGTGTGACCAAGTGGTACGGCATGAGCAATTGTTGTCTGGCGATCAATCTGGTTGGGTTGAGCTTCATGTCTTGGCAGGTTTGTGTGGGTTAGCAGCCCCCCATCCTTGACTATAGTGGCCAAGAAGTTGGATGGCTGGTTGAACTGTTTGGGCCGAGGTCACTACCAGTTGTTCCCTTGGTTGTAAAACATTACTTTGTGAGTGGACTGGTAGGACACTATGTGTGAGGTAATCTTGTTTGTTGTTGAGAGTATGAACTCGGTTGTCTATCTGGAATGAGTTGGGACGTTCGCGTCGGCTATGTAGTATATTGCCTACTGCGGTGCAACGGTGCTGTGACAATGCCGACACGGACGTTGGCTCCGGCTGTTCTGTTGTTGGTAGTAGCCAAGACAGTCGCTCTGCACCAAACTGGTTGTCAAGAGTAACTTGTGAGAACAAGTCCACTATACCCACGTCATTATTGTAAGGTGGGGCTTCATGGCTTGGAGCGTCCAGGGGGGCCCGTCTC